>LPNX010522871.1:89929-321832 GCA_001517045.1 Pseudotsuga menziesii | reverse complement strand
TGATAATTTTATTATTATTAACATTTATTTTATTTTGTAAAAGAAAAAAGTTAAAAATATATTTATGGTGAGTTTTTAAATTCTATTTACCTTTGAAAAAAAATAATTATTGATTGTGTTATAAATGTTATCAAAATTCAAAAGTTACTTTAATTAAAACAAAAGAAACAAGTTCAAATTTTGAAATAAATAAACTATACATGTTTTATCTCAACATAGACACTCATTAATGTTGAGAATATTGCCTTTAAAATGGTGCTTTAAAATTTTTTTTCCTAAAATTGTGGTTTAAAAAAAATATCCTAATGTGCAAATCCTGGAGCTTTAAAAAAAATATCTTAAAATTGTGGTTTGCAAATCCTGGAGCTTTAAAAAAAATCTTAAAATTGTGGTTTGAAAAAAATATCCTGATGTGCCATGATCGCTTACTCGATCAAGGTCGATGTTGTTATATGGGATCGTGGTAACTGCCGAATTAATTAAATACAGCCAGCACTTCATAAACATTGATTGCTAGGAATTTGAGACAATTGTGTTGTCCCCCAGGTTCCCCCTCTCACAAGAAGACCAAATGCCAGGGCATAATGTGCGTGCAAAAATCGGATCAACGTCAATAGCCATAAATATATGCAAGTGCAAGTACGTACAAATTGCAACCGAAAAATATAAAATATTAATTATGTATATGTACAAAAAATATTATGCACGGAAAGAGGAGTTTTCCTGAACAACAGATTTCGTGTCCTCGTTACGAATTTTGTACAAGATTGGCATTGAATTATAAACCAAACTTCTTTTTGTAAATATTAACCCAAACTTCTTTTATTAAAACCCTCTCCCAAGACCTAAACTTTCTAATCCTTTTTTAACCTTAATCATAGTAACCTTCCACCCTAAACCCCTTATCCCTTAATGTTTGTAACATTTAGCCTGATTTTTTGACAATTTTATAACCCATAATATAAAGTCACCTGCTATAATATTGCTGGTCAACAAGTAAAGCCCATACTTTGTTTAATAATCAATAGTTCAAATTGAGAATTTAACAAGTCCACATCATCTCGAAAAAGAAAAGTTGCTATCTTGGTAAATAATCCTAAGGTGTAACAAGAATTTTATAAAATTTTGGAAATGACAAAGGAAAACATTATAATTATGAAGTATCATATAATTTACGTTGTAAGAGATAAACATTTTATAAAAAGGCATATTATAAGAGATAATATGAAGATTTAATTGGTAAATTTTATCTGATCCTTGTAAATAATTTTGAAAATTCTTTCGACCCATAACCACAAAATATTTGTTAAATTGGATTGAAGTAAACAGAACTGCAGTCTATGGATTCCCTGCTGGAATCTGCGCCACTATGGGCACCGGTGGTCATTTCAGCGGAGGGGGATTGAGTTTACTCTCAAGAAAGCATGGCATTGCGGCTGATAATATAATCGATGCCCTGCTCGTTGATGCTAGAGGTAAGCTTCTTAATAGGAAGCAAATGGGAGAAGACCTGTTTTGGGCTCTGAGGGGTGGCAGCGGAGGGAGCTGGGGTGTTGTGGTTGCATGGAGGATAAAGCTCGTAAGCATCCCTCCGGTTGGGATGGTTTTCAACGTGTACAGGACGGGGCGAGAGGTAGTGACGAAGCTCGTGTATCAATGACAGTCGATCGCGCTGGCCGTGGAGGAGGATCTATTTATCCGCGTGGTCGTAGCGGGTACCGAACTAAACGGGGGGCAGCAGGATGTTAAGGTGACCTTCAATGGAATGTATCTGGGACCCCTGGATCAACTCCTAAAGTCAGTGAATAAGATCTTTCCGAAAATGGGCATGGTCTCAGCCGACTGTAAAGAAACTAGCTGGATAGACTCCATATCCTTCACTGCATTCACCAACAGAACCGAACTGCGCAACAGATATAATGCCAACAAATATTACTTCAAAGCAAAGTCCGATGTCGTGAAAACACATATTTTATAAGAAAAATCCAAAACCAGAAAGATATAAACGTGCCACCAAAAAAGGATATACATCAAGCAGAGAAAATTTTCCTTCCTAGCATTCACAATTTATATGGAATCTCTTCTGCATAATACATATATCCACGACCTTGTTTTATTGTTTGAGTTGTCTCAGCTCTCACTTGTTGCTAACAGGAATGCTTTGAGAATTTCTGAAAACATTGTAAGGGTCAATTCTTCTCTTTACCTTCACAATTCTATCATAGTTATCAACATAATATTTTTCACCCCATGACCTCGCTTCTTCAACCGTGGTTGTCCCATTCGGAGCTACACCCAGATCAAGATCCAGATAGTTTACATAAGATGCCCGGGGAGAGTTGGGAACATAAGGAGTCATATACTCATATAAGCTTCGAATCCAAGCTATATACTTTGCATCTTTGCTAGGATCATTCCATGTGATTTGATACTGAATCAAGTATAAATTCATAGCTCAATGAGGGAACGGAATCTCAGAGGACGGTATTTGATCCATTATTCCACCCATAGGATAAAAAATTACATAAGAACTCAGCTCGTCTTCCAGGAATTTCCATGCTCCCTGCAAGCCTGCTGGCAGTACAGGGGTTTTCACGACATCGGACTTTGCTTGAAGTAAGCTTTGTTGGAATTATATCTGTTGCGCAGTTCGGTTCTGTTGGTGAATGCAGTGAAGCTTGACAAGTTAAGGTAGTACGTGCTAAGGAGTACTAACATTAAATTAAATTAGACAGAGTTTGGAAATTCAATTAACATTAAATTATAAAGAGTTGGAAATTTAATTAATAATGAATTGACCCACACTTGTACTTATCTTGATGTCATAGCTGCCACTTGTCATCTGAAAACCAGATACCAAATTCCAAAGCTGACATCATTTGTGATTGGCCAATTACAACACAAATAAATACATTTTTATTATAATTAAAAATTATTATTTATAAAATTATAAAGTTAAACATTATAAACAACATTTTAATTTTTATGTACCTTTGAACTAATAGGTGAGTCAACCCAAGTTGACTTGCAATCGATTACAATATACCTGCTGAGGCAGGTATAATAATATAAAAATGCTCCCCGCGGCTAAATGAGTCATTATAATTATAACTTTGTAAGAGGCAAAGACTGCTATCTCTTGACAAATCATTATTAAATATTTCTCACTTTTCTTCCTCATGCTTCACGTCAGAATTCAACACAGAATCATAGTTCGGTAGGATATAAATAAAATTGGATTGAAAAAATTAATTTAAATAGAAAATCACTAAAATTTCCCCTTATACCTCTAATTTTGTAAATTTCACACGATTATGTAAGAGAAGAAAATGGAGGGCCATAGAAAGCCATAGGCGTGGAACTTCAATATAAGAGCAAGCTGCTCCTAGCAGAAATGGGTTCTAAACTATCATATGAGTGGCCACACTTGGATGCTGGAATCATTGAGTTGGTCGAAGAGTGAGAGTGGATTAGTCCAATGGTGGTATAAGATAAGAAGACTAGAGATATAAGGATCTCTATTGATTTTAGAAAGTTGAATGATGCATGTTTATATCATTTATTCCTAACTGCTTTTATATTTTTATAGATGTGGTGTTGGAAAATGTTGAGATTCTTTTATTGATAGGTTTTCAAGGTATCATCAAATTAGAATTGCAAAGGAAGATCGACACAATACCATGTTTGCCACTGAATGGATGTGTTATTAGTGTACAATAATGCCTTTTGGGTTAAATAATGCCCCTATTATATTATACAAAGTAGTGGTTAATTGAAAAGAATCCGAGCAAAATCGTTGGCCCAGGTGAGATGAAGAACAATTCTTTCTTTTGAAAGTACTACAGAGATCTTTTCTTCAAGCTATGCTTCCAAATATCTATACTACTTCAAATCAACCATTATGTCTACCAAGTGTTGGGAAGCAAAATTATTTTATCCAATAGATCTCTTATTTAAAATAAATGTATTTTACAATCTAGCTAATTTAAATTTGATTTTATATGTGTGTGATTTTATAATTTTTTTTTATATAGTTAGTTTTTGGAGCCGACATGTTCCACCTCAACATGATAGACATGACACATCTCATCCACTTTGGGCTATAAAATGCGTCTTTCGACGCAATGACATACTTGACACATCTCATCCACTTTTGTACAAAGCAACTCTCGGTACAATAAATGTATCATTGACTTGATTTGATTGAGATGGGTCACATGGCATCTTGATGACCATGGTTTTTGTTTCGGTTATTATACATAGTATTTGAGACATTCAAAAACATCAATTTAGTAAATATCAGGAGTAAATTATAGTAAACAAGATTTTGTAGGTGTTTTTTTAATTTAAACTAGCACAACCACTTAACTTGTGGTTAGTGAACATTGATAGGCCACAAGTTGTCACTAACATATTAAGTGCCATGAACAAGTTATATGTTACTTACTTGTTCTCCATGATTGTAATCATTTATTCACACTGCCTGCTATACATGCATCAAGTATAGTTATTTTTAATATTCTCTTTTCTTATAATTGTTTATTTCAAATTTTGAATGATTGGCATATAATCAATCTCTCACTTGTCTCATCCTCATACAATCCTGAAAAAATATAAATCGTAGATCACACTAAAATCTCAAATAAAACACACAAACACACATATATATTCATTGTCTATCCTTCTTTATCAAAAATACATATTTAAAAAATTAACTATATGGATTACTTAATACTTAATCTACTCATATGGGCATCTCACATTATGAATGGAAAATTATGCATTTATGTTTAGTTGCATTCATTCTTATTATGCATGCAAACATATCATTTATGAAGTATCTTTGAGTTCGACTTTGTATGATTAGTTAAGTGGTGGTAGGGCTAGATAGACTTAATAAGAGTTAAAGATTAATTGGAGAAATGGGTCGCATTGTAACTGAGGTTTAATACCCAATTCCATGTATTTTGAAGAGTCATTGAATTCTTCCACCAAAGTCATGAGCTATTGTCTTCTTAGTGTGAGTTATAAAAGGTATGCTATAGGAGTACTTTATCTTAGTAAGAGATATAGTTCCCTGGGAGAAGTTGCATGTTCCTTTGTATAGAGCGGAGGCTAAGAGAGTAAGGCATGTTGTTGTCTTATATTTGAGTGGGTTTTGAATCTACACATGGGGAATGGGGAGGATATTTAGACTTGCACAATTATATATATATATATATATATATATATATATATATATATATATATTAAATTCATAAGTGGTAAATTTTACCTAAAGGTATGTTTTCTTAAAAAAAAAAGGTGTTAATTTTTATTTTTAATTTAAAATTATATATGTAAAAATATTTTTTCAAAAAATTGTTAATTTTTTTTAAAATAATATAAAATTCTTAGAAATTTAAATATTTTTAGAAAAATATCATCGAATATTTTATGGTTGAAATTGTAAAATTTGGTAAGGTTTGTCAAATTTCTAAACTTTAAGATATATATGAATCCTTAAAAAAAAATTCTAATTCATGTTGAATATTGTAACTTTAAAGGATATTCTAAATGTATTTTATTGATGTAACCCAAGTGAGATGTTATTATTCCTTCGACAGGGTGTTACTATTGTATTTGGTCATCATAGACTCATGAGGTAAAGCTTCCATTGTAAGTTGGGTCATTAGTACCCTAATGAATAATATAATATATTGTTTTGGTCTTCCTAGGTGAAGTCGGCCTAGACAGTTTAGTGGGGTCGACTTGATTAGGGTAAAAGTCAGTTGGCTCAATGTGTATAAATAGAGGAAATGTGATTCTTATTTGGACACAGACTTACTCACTTGAGTAGCATAGGAGAGAGAGAGAGATAGAACAAAAGGACGAGAACACCTATTTTTGGGGTTATCTCTTATACATATTATAGAAAGTATTTTTTGCTGAATTTTCTTCCCCTTGAGGGTTTCCTAAGATAAATACTGTGTCTATCTTATGATTGTGTTTCTATTAGTGATTCTCGATATGTTGCTTCTATGATTTTTGAATTGAACACTAATGAATCTAGTCTAGCATATGAAATCTTAACATGGCATCAGAGCTAACCTGAATAAGACAACTTTCACAAGGTGAAACTCCCTCTCTCTGAAAGAAATTAGGGTTTCAATAAATTTTGGAATTTGGAAGACCTAATTGTTGAGTAAAATAGTTGTCATTGATGTCAAAACTGTTAACGAAAGTCAAAGTTATGGTGGCAGGCTGAAACCAGCAGAATAACAAAGGAATAACCTTATTGCAGGTATTTAGAAAAACAAAGGAATAAGCCTGTTGCAGGTTGTAGGTTGAATGACAAATGAATAAACCTGTGGAAAATTGAACGACTGAGATCGATCATCCAAGTAAATCGACGGATCACAATGTTCTTGCTGAATGAACTAGTGAAGAGGTTAAACACATGCGAAGTGACAAAGTTCCGTAAAAGATCAAGATCAGACGACTGAGATTAGTTCTGGTAAAACAGATCAATGGTTCGGAAAAAGAACTGCAGAAAGCGGAAAGGCGCAAAAAAATTAGCCGAAGTCGTGACTTCCGCATTCCATAGTGTGGAAAGGAGATTGCGGAAAGACAAGTCCGAAAAGCAAAAATCCCAAAAGTTGGTTCCACAACTATCAAGATCGGACGACTTATATTAGTCTTGCACTAGATCTGATTGTTAAGGATTAGTCCTGACACTCGGAAGTCAGTTCCACAACAATCAAGATAGGATGGATTATATTAGTCCTGCACTAGATCCGACAGTTAGGGATTAGTTTCGATGGTTAGGCAGAAAAGCCAAAGTTCCACAAAAGATCAAAATTGGACGGCTGAGATTAGTTCCGCTAAAACAGATCAATGGTTCGAAAAAGAAGTGCAGAAAGCTGAAAGGTTGAAAAGAAATTAGTTGAAGTCGTGAAACATTGAGTTTTCAACTTTCGCATTTCATAGTGCGGAAAGGAGTTTGCGGAAAGGCAAGTCTAGAAAGCGGAAGGTGGAAGTCGAGATACGATTTGAGGAAATGTTATATTTCCACATCCCGCATCCCACAATCTAGAGATCGACACTCATGGAGAAGCCCGATGAAGATCAATGGTGGGGAATCATTGAAACAAAAACTTGGTGCAGAAATACGATTTCAAAAGGGAAATCTATAGAGTAGATCAACGGTCTAGAGAGATTCATACATAAGATCAATTGTCTGGATTATATCTGGAGAAGAATATTACGGAAGCACCAGAAAATGATAAACAGGTCTCTGAAAATGAATTCTGAGCTATGGTAATAACGAAACGGTGCCTTTACTAAAACTTAATGATGAAATGATGTGATAGTTGAATGGTAGATGATGAATAGCTGTGTCTGTAAGTAAACAGTCGCGATCCAAAATGAAAGAGTGCAGCTATGGAGAGTTGCGTTGATAAGAAATAGGTAAAGAGAATTTATCGAATGAATGTGTAAAGAATTAGGGGTCTATGTTAGTAAGATTGACAGAGTCCAAAGTGGATTATCTACAACTATTCCAAAAGACTGAGAAAATCAGTACAGGGTGGCAGGGTGGTTCTAGGGCAGGTCACAGGTTTGCAGGGGGTCGAAGCCTTCTTTTAGTTGTAGCTAGAGAACAGGGTGTCATAGCATCCTTGTCTGTTGAAGTAGGAAGAAAACCATAGGGGTGTTGTAGAATCCCTATCTGTAGTTGCAAGATAAACCTAGGGTGTGTTTACACCCTTTCTGTAGGAGTAGATAAACAATTTTGTGAATCCATCTTATTAATGAGTTTGTGTTGGTGGTTTTCCCTTTGAGGTTCCCATGATAAAATATGCGTCTTGATTGTTGATTTTTGTGTATTTTAAGTAAAAAGGGACAATACTGATTCACCCCCCCTTAGTATTGTGGGATAAACCAACAATTGGTATCAGAGCAGGTTCCTTCACAACAACTTAACCACTGGAGAGAAGATCCCATCCAAAAATCACAATGGATCAATAAGAAGGATTAGCCACTTACAAACCTCCATTATTTACCAAAGAAAATTATGCTTACTGGAGTGTAAGAATGAGGTGTCATCTGATGTCCCTGGATGGAAGGTTTAGGCAGCAACATAAAAGGAGTATAAAATAAGAAACCAATACCCTACAGACACAGTTTAACTAGGTGAATATAAAGGCAATGCCAAATCCCTAAACGCAATCTTAAGTGGTTTAACAAACTTGCTATTTGCTAAAGTTATGCAATGCACATCTAGCAAACAAGCTTGGGACAAGTTTAAAATTATCTATGAAGGAGAATCTAAGGTCAAAGAATCCAAAATTCAAACATATAAAGGTCAATTTGAAAGTCTTAAAATGAAATAATAAGAGAATATTGGTGAATACCTTCTTTGTGTAGATGAAGTTGTTAATGCGATCAGAGGGCTTCGAGGAAAATTAAAAGAAAAGGAAGTGGTAAGCAAGGTACGAAGAACACTACCAATGAGATATGACCCAAAGGTGTCCACCTTAGAAGAACGAGATGATCTTAAAAAGGTAACAATGGATGAGTTACATGATATTCTCATTGCGTATGAGATGAGAACAGGACAAAATGGATCTTCAAGAAAATAAGAAGCTTTGAAAGCCTATTTAAAAAATCAATAAAAAAACCCAAATGATGAGGAAGCTCTTTTCATTAATAAACTTGAGAGAGGGACTGGAAAATACAAGGGGAATTTACCTTTAAAGTGTTTTAATTGTGGAAGGATTGGACATTTTTCCTCTAAATGCACCTACACTAAACAAGATGAGAATGAAGAAAAAGAAACTTCGAAATTCAAAAAGGGTAAACCAGGAAACAAGAAAAAACCCTATGGGAAAAAGAAAAGTGTTTACACCATGGAAGACAGTGAAGATTCAGATGGAAGTGAAGTTGAATAAACTGAAGTTTCATTTATGGTCCTAGATAATCAAGCCTCAATTAGTGACTCAGATGTAGAAGGAGAAGTAGACCTAAGAGTTGAACTTATTAGCGCCCTTGAAGAACTTGAGAAATGTAGGAAAAATAAGAGATAGTCAAATCTTATCATCAGTCAGTTGGAATCTCAACTTCTAGATGCCAAAAAGGTTGAGGAGGACCTAAACCTACAACTCAAAAGAAGAATACAGGAGTCTGAAAAGCTTGCAGAAGAAATCATGCAATTCAAGAGAAATCTTGATGAAGGATCTATCAAATCAAAGTTCGAGAATAGCTCAAGGATTCTAGATGACATTTTGAGTAGCCAAAGACCATCAAGTGATAGGTCTGGTTTGGGGTTCGTTAAAGAGAAGAAGCCATAGAGTTTTCATGTCACCAATCAAGAAGGAAGTAAGAAAAGCTATGCTAAAGTACTAAAGACTCCAGCTAAAATGGAAGGAAGCAAGAAATCAGGCTTAATTTCTCAAGATAAAAATAGAAATAATATAGCAGCCAAGATACCAAATAGATATCTACAGATATTTTTAGGTCACTTCTTTTCTTGTAATAATTTTGGTCATAAAGCCTTAAATTACGTTTATGAATACAAGAAGAAGTCATCAAGTAATAAGTTGAAGGGAAATAAGAATCTTTTTACACTACTCCAAAAATATGACATAGAATGTTATAAGTGTAATAACCATGGACATATGGCAAGAGATTGTAAACTAAAGACTCCTATAAGGAATACTGTTGCAATCGAATCTCATAACACCAAACAAAAGAAGTATTCGAGATAAAAAGAAGAAAAGAAAAGTTCCATGATTGCTTTATGTGCAACCGAAATCCAAAACTTATGGCACTTGGACAATGTTTGTCCAAAACATATGACTAGTGATCCAAGCAAATTCATAACACTAAAAGATAATAAGGGAAAATTCACTTTTGGAGACAGTCTGTCCTCCGAAATAATCGGCAAAGGAACAGTTGTTGTCAATAGCAAGATCAAAGCTGAAAATGTTTTGCTAGTTGAAAACCTCAAGCCTAATCTTCTCAGTGTAAGTCAAACATGTGACCAAGGACACATTTGTATCTTTGAATCAAAAAAATGTGAAATAAAGAATAAGGAATCAGGAAAGGTCGTTGGCATTTCTATGAGAAATACAAACAATGTATACATCTTGGAAAATAAAAACCAATGTTACTTAAGTATGGTAGATGAAATTTGGTTATAAGGTTCGGACATTTAGGTTTCGACAATCTTGCCAAAATAAGCATGAAGGAAGTTGTAAGAGATCTACCAAAAATTGTAGTTCCTCTAAACCCTATGTGTAAACATTGTCAACATGGGAAGCAAACCAGAGCCAGTTTTAAAATAAAAGAACATATGACCTCACACCCTCTGGAAATAATACACATAGACCTTTGTGGACCAACCAGAACTAAAAGCCTACAAGGAGATTTCTATTTCATGTTGCTCATTGATGATTACACAAGGATGACCTGGGTGGCATTCCTCAAAGAAAAATCTGAAGCCTTTGAAAAATTTAAAATCTTCAAGGCAATGGCTGAAAACTGAGTTAGGTATGAAAATCAAATGTCTTAGATCAGATAATGGGGGAGAATTTACCTCCAATGAATTCAATGAGTTCTATGAAGGTCATGGAATTAAGAGACAATTTTCAGCTGCAAAAACTGCTTAGCAGAATGGGGTTGTTGAAAGAAAAAACAGAACAGTCCAAGAAGTTGCTAGAACAATGCTTAATGAAGCAAAACTATCCGATTCATTTTGGAGAGAAGTTGTACACACAGATGTCTACATGCTTAATAGAGGGAAATTTAGAGTGAATAAGGATAAGACCCCCTACGAATTGTGGTATGGAAGCCCAACCTCAGTCAGATATTTTAAAGTGTTTGGAAGTAACTGTTACATCAAAAGAAACGAGGATGACCTTGGAAAGTTCGACTCTAGGACCGATGAAGGAATCTTTCTAGGATACTCATCCACTAAAAAGGCATATAGGTGTTACAATAAAAGGTTACATAAAATTGTAGAAAGTGTTGATGTGAAAGTAGATGACATAAAACCAAGGAAAGAGAAAAATATTGACAGTATTGAAAATACATGTGATGATGAAATAAAAGACTTGCAAAAGGACGAGAGCATTCATAACGAAGAAGAAGACAAAGAGAAGGAAGATACATAGGAAGATGAAGAAGACTTCCCTAGACCTGACACTAAAACTCCTTCTAGAAGAATACAAAAGAATCATCTGGAGTCATAGATCATGGGTGATAAAAATGTTGGAGTCATAACAAGAAGACAACTACCATGTGTTGAACAAGCCCTACTCTCAATAGTTGAACCCAAGAACTTTACAGAAGCCAGCAAAAGTGATGAATGGGTCAAAGCCATGAATGAAGAACTAGATCAGATTGAGAAATATGAGACCTGGGAACTTGTCCCAAGACCTGAAAATAAGAACATTGTAGGAACCAAGTGGATTTTCACAAACAAGTCCAATCAAGACGAACAAGTAATAAGGAACAAAGCAATATTGGTTTGTAAGGGGTATGCCCAAGTGGAAGGTATTGACTTTGAAGAAACTTATGCTCCTGTAGCACGACTTAAAGCAATCATAATGTTTTTAGCACTGTCATTCCATAAAAATTTCTAAGTATATCAAATGGATGTCAAGTCTGCATTCCTGAATGGAAAACTAGAAGAAGAAGTATATATTGAACAACCTAAAGGGATTATCTTGTCAGAAAACAAAGATTATGTCTATAAATTGAAGAAGGCACTCTATGGTCTCAAACAAGCTCCAAGAGTGTGGTTTTCAAGGCTACATAGTTACTTGAAACAACAAGGTTTTAAAAGAGGAGCCACTGAAAGTAATCTTTACCTAAAGATCGAAGATAAAAATATGATGATTGTTGTTGTCTATATGGATGATATCATATTTGGAAGCAATATTCAAAACCTAAGTGTATAGTTTTCCTCTGAAATGAAGAAAGAATTCAAAATGTCAATCTTGGGTGAATTGACTTTATTCTTGGGATTGCAAGTCTACCAAATAGACGAAATCTCTCAAACTAAGTACATCAAAGATATGTTGAAAAAGTTTAAAATGGAAGATTCCAAACCCGTTGGTACTCCTATGGTCACTGGTTGCAAGTTAATTAAGGATAATGAATCTATGGAAGCAGATCATATCATGTTTAGATCCATGATTGGCAGTCTGCTATATGTGACAACCACAAGACCAGATGTGATGCAAGTTGTTGGATTGGTGGCTAGATTCTAGTTAGCTCCAAAAGAAACACATGTAACAACAATAAAAAGGATTTTCAAATATCTAAAAGGTACCATGGAGTATGGTTTATGGTATCCAAAAGGACAATACTTTACCTTGAAAGCGTTTACTGATGCATATTGGGCAGGAAGTGTTGATGATAAAAAAAGTACTAGTGGAGCAATATTCTTTCTGGGGAATTGTTTAGTATCATGGTCACGTAAAAAACAATCCTCCATTTCACTCTCTACATCAGAATCATAATATATTGATGTCTCCTCATGTTGCACTTAGGTTATTTGGATGAAACAAACCCTAGAATATCTACTTGTAAAATATGAACATCCAATAGTGATCAACAGTGATAACACTAGTGCTATAAATATGTATAAAAATCCTATCATGCATTCTAAGACAAAACATATACCAATCAAGAATCACTATCTAAGAGGACAGGTATCTCAAAAAGCTGTCAAGTTAGAATACATTGACACAAAAGATTAGATTGCTGATATTTTCACCAAACCACTACCTAAGGAAGCCTTTGAGCATCTTAGACAGAAGATGGGAATAATTCCTTTACAAAATCACTAAGAAAGGGAAGCACAATCTTAGGGGGATACATGATGACAGGGGGAAGCTGTAAGATAGATAGGTTTCTTTGTCATTGGTGTCAAAGGGGGAGACTGATTAAAGATCTTGCCATCAATGCCAAAGGGGGATATTGTTGAGTAAAATAGTTGTCATTGATGTCAAAACTGTTAATGAAATACAAAGATATGGTGGCAGGATGAAACCAGCATAATAATAAAGGAATAACCCTGTTGCAGGTTGCAAGTATCCAGAATAGCAAAGGAATAACCTTGTTGCAGGTTGCAGGTTGAATGACAAATGAATAAACCTGTGGCAAGTTGAACGAATGAGATCGATCATCCGAGTAAATCGATGGCTCATAATGTTCTTGTTGAATGAAATAGCGTAGAGGTTAAACACATGTGGAGTGAAAAAGTTCCACAAAAGAGGATGATTGAGATTAGTTCCTCTAAAATAGATCAACGGTTCGAAAAAATAATTGCAGAAAGAAGAAAGGCACAAAGCAATTAGCCGAATTCATGACTTCTGCATTTCGCAGTAGGGAAAGGAGCTTGTGGAAAGACAAGTCTGGAAGGTAGAAATCCTGGAAGTCGGTTCGACACCAATCAAGATTGGATGACTTATATTAGTCCCACACTAGATCCGATGGTTAAGGATCAGTTCCGATGCACAGAAATCAGTTCCACAACAATCAAGATCATACGGCTTATATTAGTCCCGCACTAGGTCCGACGGTTAGGCGAAAAAGCCAAAGTTCTGCAAAAGATCAAGATCAGACGGCTGATATTAGTTCCGCTAAAACAAATCAACATTTTGAAAAATAAGTGTGGAAAGCGGCAAGGAAAAAAAGAAATTAGCCGAAGTCATGAAACATTGAGTTTCTGACTTTCACATTCCATAGTGTGGAAAGGAAAGTTCGGAAAGCGGAAGGTGGAAAGTCGAGATATGATTTGAGGAAATGTTACATTTCCACATCCTACATCCCGCATCCCACATCCCACAATATAGAGATCGATGCTCATGGAGAATCCTGATGAAGATCAACAGTGGGGAATCATTGAAACATAAACTTGGTGCGAAAATACGATTTCAAAAGGGAAATATGTAGAGTAGATCAACGGTCTGGAAAGATTCAAACATAAGATCAACTATTCGGATTGTATCTGGAGAGGAAGATTACGGAAGCACCAGAAAATGATAAACAGGGCTATGGAAATGAATTATGATCCGTGGGAAGAACGAAATGGTGCCTTTGCTGAAACTTAACGATGAAATGATGTGATGGTTGAATGTGTAGATGATGAATAGTTGTGTCTATAAGTAAACAGTCACGATCCAAAACAAAATAGCGCATCTATGGAGAGATCCATTGATAAGAAATAGGTAAAGGGTATTTATTGAATGAATGTGTAAAGAATTAGGGGTCTATGTTAGTAAGCTTCACAGATTTCAAAGTGGATAGTCTACAAGTATTCCAAAAGACTGTGAAAATTAGTACAGGGTGGCAGAGTGGTGCTAGGGAAGGCCACAAGTATGTAGGGGGTCGAATCCTCCTTCCAGTCGTAGCTGGAGAACATGGTGTTGTAGAATCCTTGTCTGTTGAAGCAGACATAAAACCATAGGGGTGTTGTAGCATCCATGTTTGTAGTTGTAGGCAAAATCTAGGGTGTGTTTACATCCTTTATGTAGGAGAAAATAAACAATTTTGTAAATTCAGCTTGTTGATGAGTTTGTGTAGGTGGTTTTCCCTTTGAGTTTCCCATGATAAAATCTATGTCTTGATTGTTGATTTTTTTGTATTTTAAGTAAAAAGGAACAATATTGATTCACCCCACCCCTCAGTATTGTGGGATAAACTGACACTACTTGCATAGGAATTTTTGCCTCCCTGGAGCGCATATATTGAGCCCTAGATTGATATTTTTGGGTGGTTGAATATCTGGGAAAGACAAAACCTAGTTTGGCGGTGAACCAGAAAATTGCAGTGAAACAGAACCAAAAATTCTGCAGTGTTGCAACCTCACAAGTAGGATTTGAAGGGTGAATATTTGGGATCTTTAGAAAGAGGTTGGATCAACCAAATGGCCTCCCTCAAGGGAATCTACTGGTAAGGTCAGCTTTTGATTTTGAGAATTTTCAATTTTTAGTGACCTACTAGATATGATGGCCCCAAGATCTAAGCTTGAGGACAAAATGGAAGGCATAGAAAAATTCCTAGATTGGAAGTATAGGATTGGTCTCATTCTGAAAGAGAATGGCATTGAGAAGTACATCAAGGACGAGATTGGAGAACCTAAAGAATATGAAGCTAAGGAGAAGCATGAGCAAGACCTAATCAAGACAATGAGGATCATTGTTGACTCTATTAAGGATCACTTTATCCCACAAGTGTCATATAAGAAGACACCTAAACAGATGTATGATTCTCTTTCCAGAATGTATGAAGGAAGGAACATCAACATAAAGATGAATTCAAGAGCTCAAATAAAGGGCACAAAAATGAGCAAAGGAGATTCTATTCGAGATTACTTCACAAGGGTCTCTCAATTCAGAGAACAACTAAGTATTATTAGAGACACCCTTGATGAGGATTAACTAGTGATGACTTCTCTCAATGGTCTCAGTAGACCTTGGGACTCATTCATTTAGACTCTGTGTGCCAAAAAATAAAGCATGAAGTTTTACATAGTATGGGAAAATTGTATACAAGAAGAAGCTAGAGTAGCCAATAGAGAAGCTCTCCTCAGAGAAGATGATCAAGCTCTAGCCATCCATACTAAAGGAAGAAAACAATCAACATCAAGAAGAGTAATCATAATCCTTCAAAGAAGAAACTTTAGAAGAAGAAGAAGGATTACTTAAAGTATCAATGTTACAACTGTCATAAGATAGGACATATTTCTAAAGAATGTCCATCACCAAAGAAGAAGAAGAACAATACGAGACATCATGCTCATTTAGATGAAGATGAGGATGTAGAAGAAGAAGGGCATCGAAAGAAAACTAGAGGTGAAGATGTAGAATAATATGTGTTATTCTCTGCACTCTCTGGGTCTGTAACACCTGGAGAAGACACATGGATTATTGATAGTGGTGCCTCAAAGCACACGATAAGGAAGAAGCAAACTCTGCCAAAACTTGAAGAGAAAAAATTATCCCCAGAAGGTATCATTGGGAGATGACTATAAATATCCCATCAAAGGTATTAGTGAATCAAGCTACAATCTTGACTCTGGAACTTCCATGAAGATGAAGGAAGTATTGTATGTACCAGGTTTGAAAAAGAACCTAGTTCCAATCTCTTCTCTAGATAAGAAAGGATATAGAGTTTCTTTTATAGATGGACAAGTACTGATCTGGTCCAAAGGAAAGACACTTGAAGATGTTGTGGTCATTGGAGAAGAAGAAGGAGGAATGTACAAGCTCAAAGGACATCTAGAGACATCCCTTGTCCATAAGACTACCAGCTCAAGTGATCTGTGGCATAGGAGACTTACTCACATCAACTACAAATCATTTCCCTATGTGAGAAATAAGGTAACAAGGTTACCATATTTTAATATCAAACATGAGGGAACTTGCAAAGGATGTGCGAGGGGAAATAACATTAAGAATCCATTTCCGAAAAGTGAAACAAAGACCAAAGGTACTGTTGAGGCTTGGAAATTCGCAGGCAACAACAACAAGGGATTCTCCCCAGTCAACGTTCCCAACTAGCTCGTGACTGTTTGATGTAGGGAATCCGTCCAGTTTGCGGTCCGGCTACCGTAGGTCAAGTAACAAAAACAAATGGTTTTACCGGTTGCGGCCCGGTCCACCGTATATATTTTTGTATTTTTTGACTTTAAGTATGATATGCAAGTGCCTATCTAAAATGCAGAATGATAAAGAATGCAAGGAATGGTCACAATGTGATGTGTAGGTTCTTACCTCTCGTCTTAGACTCTCTCACATCTAAATCACACAAAACTAGAAAACAACACTAACTAAGCTGTCCCTAGGGAGCAAGATATTAATTCATGAGTAATGTAATACTGTTCACATGTTAAGATAAATCACAGATAGCTGTTCTTAGAATCAAAACACATAAACATGAATAAAGATATACACGACAATATAGCTCATCAAATGTTAAAACCTCCATTACTCATAGTGGAAATTATCACAGAATAAACCAGAGAACATTCAAATAAGAACATAGGTTCAGAAAGTTAGAACGCTCTCATAGTTAATGAAACATAGTTGAAAACGAAATAGTTCCCCTTCAACACTGTTCATTTTATCACATTCGAACATTCCACATAGCACCTTCTCCAACAGGCAAAATTTGTAATTTATTATTGTAAAATGAAGTAGTTCCTCTTACAACAAGTGGTTCACAAGTTTTTCCAGGGAAAAATCCCCTTATTCCCTCGAATTCTCCTATACTTATACTACAAGCAAACTCTTGGGATGCCCCTCGGTGACCTTTGGGATCCTCAACCGTTTAATCTCACAATTTTGTCCTTTTGTGACTGCTCATGATGTAGTCAATACGTTAAATTTCAGAATAAGATCTTAAGAGTACTTTTATAAAAAGGACCAAATTGGCAACCAATTGAATTTTCCCAAGCCCGGGCCTCTACTGTTGTCAATCTGTTGAGATCTCAAAACCTTACTTCCTTCTCCTCTTTCTTCATTTCTGCTTCCCTTTTAGACATATCCTCCTTACAGCAGCAAACCATCCTATCATAAACACAAACTGTATCAAAACATATATCCAGTAAAATGAACTTTGATGCATGATAATACAAAGAAAAATCCTATGAGTTCATTTCCTAAAATCCCAAACTCAAAAGACATATTCTTTAACTCAAGCGAGGTCACATATGGACTAACTTGAAATCCACCGACGAAAACCTGAATCAGAACGTCTGAACCCTAAATCCTGCTTCATCTCGGAGAAATTTAGACTCGACCAAAACCCACGAAACAACTCCGGCATCATAAGTAAAAGTACATAAGCAGGCGGGAAAAAACCCTCTCAGCGAGTAGAAATACTAAGTAATGAACCACAAAAAACTTTCATCGGCAAACAGAAACTCTATACGACAAATGGTTAGTTCACTAGGCCGCCGCAACGGTGGAGATCCTATAGAATAAGTGTTCCGGGGAGGAAATAAAACGTCAGTGAAAATAAAACAAAGACAGCTACCATCCAGGCATCGGGGGTCAGAAAGACTAATCATGAAGTGTCAGCAGGAAAAACTTCATCGTCAAGCAAACTCACTAAGGATCGGGTGATTAGTTCAAAGAGGAACCGCAATGGCAGGTGACGGAAAGACTACGGGCTTCCAATTGAAGTTATAAACCGTTCCGAGAGCGAAAAAACAAAAAATATCGCAAATTCAAAAGCCTCAGCATCGGAACAGAAAAAGGCTAACCGTCGGAACATTCAGCGTTTAGCTTTCGCAACGGCGACTGCGTAGAGAACTACGGCCCCGTTTTACTGTCCAAAACACTTCTGACAGTGAAACATTTATCGAAAAACCAAGTGTTAAGTGTTCGAAATATTTAGGCTGGGCAGCGATGAAATCAGTTCGTTTAACCTCTAAAACAGTGGCGGCATAAAGAAGAAAAACCTCGACTCAAACTTCAAACAAACTTCGACAGCGATACAATCGAAACAGTGGAAAATTCCTAAGTTCCACAGTCAAAGCAAGGTAATTCAACTTCCGAGATGAAAGAAAAACAATCAACCTCAAAAATCCAAATTTATAGCAGAGAAAAACAGAATTCAAGAATCCAAACACTCCCAGGCAAGATAAAATAAAAAGGAGGGTCCAAAATTTTAAAATTTGGGAAAACAGTTGCAGTTGCAACAATTGGCGACTACCTGGTGAACCTAGATCTCTGGACAATTTCTTCCTTAAGTAACAGACTGTTTGACAATAAGACCAACACGTTGAATTCTTCCAGATGTCTGTATTTTCCAAATGGAAAATATATGTACTTTTAATCATTGATGGTAGTCCAATTTAGGAGAATGGAAACCAAGATTTCAAAGTCAAGATAACTCTTTGAGGCCAGGAAGATGAGTTTCATTTATTACCTCTGTCTTCAGGTAGCTTCCAGCTTGGACACCATAGGATTGTAACATATGGTAAACAAAAATATTCATTTGTTCCTCATTCCCATGCCATTTGGTACTTTCTGTGCTTTTGGAATTTTTTGTCCTTTATGAGTCCTCCTGCATGCATTTCTTTCTAAATTTTTATTCAGGCTCCTCTATCCATAGTGTCCTTTTGTGTGAGAGGTGCATTTTACTTTCAACTCATGGACGGAGAAGAACTTTGGCAATTTTGTACTTAAATGATTCAATACTTTGTTTTGGTACATATTGCTTTCATAGGAGTTTTTTGACTCTTATATTCCTTTTGGCTTTCAATTCTTGGCATGGGATCATTTATATATAATATACTGTTTACCTTGCTTCCTTTCCGTGGGTCTTTTGCTGTCACCCCCTAGGACATTTTACATGTGAGATGGATGGAGACTCGAAAGAGTATTCCAGACTTTTGATCCTTAGTTATTTTACAAGGATTAAGGAGGACTTCAATGTGTTCATAGTCATTTAGGAAAACTATTAAACTAGGAGAAAATCTTTCAGATAAAACAATAGTACACAGTCTTATAAACAAGGATTTTAGTTAACCCAGAATTCTGATGCTCTCCATGCAACCAAAGTTTGCCTCTTTTATTGAAATCAACCAAAATCTAACTAAAACCAACAGAAATAAAATAAATAAAAAATAAACAAACAAAGAAAATTATTTATGTACCAAACAAAAGAACAAAAAAAAAACTCAGGAAAAATAAGGTTTGAGAACTAAACCATTTACTGGTAAGTTCTCTTACCACCCCTATAGATCTTGCAATTTATAGGTTGAGGGGACAAGTTTTGCTGCAATCTGGAAAGGGCCTACCCATACCTATTGAAATTTCATGTGTTTTCCTTTCTCATCATGGGGGTGGTCCCATTTGAGAACCAAATCTCCCACCTTGAATTCTTTTGTTCCAGCTTTGTGTTTATCAAACCATCTCTTTACCACCTCCTGTTGTTGTTTAAAACATTCTCTGGCCCTGGCTCTAGATTCCTCTGCCTTCAAAATATTATGTATCCTTATCTGGAAAACTTCATTATTTGATCCTCTGGATTCCTAAGCTATTATGGAAGAGGGTAGCATGATATTATGGGGTAGAATGGCCTATTTCCATAAACAAGGGTATACGAGGACACACCTAATGAAGTCTTGGGGGTGAACCTATTAGCCCAAAGAGCATTTGGTAATGCTGAGTGCCAACTCCTCTGATTTTCTATCACCATCTTTTTTAAAATCCTAATCATATTCTTGTTCGTAGATTCAGCCAAACCATTTCACTGTGGATAGTAATTTGCAGAGTAATGCAACTTAATTCATTTCTCATGAGCAAATGCAGTTAATCTAATCGAGGAAAAGTAAGTAACATTATCGAAAACTAAAGAAATTGGAACTCCAAACCTGGTCATAATATGATCTTGCAAGAAGTCCATGACTGCATCTTCATTTACTTTACGCAACGGAATGGATTCGACCCAATGAATGAAGTAGTCGGTTGCCGTCAGAATATATTTGTGTTGCAAGGAAGAATTTGGCTTTATGTCTCCAATGATGTCCATCCCCCACTGCTCAAAAGGTTCTATTATCATTACAGGCTTTAATGGTCCTGCTGCTTTAACTTGTCTTCCACTACACCTTTGGCAGATGTCGCACTTTCTGACATGGGCATGTGAATCTTTGAACAGTGTGGGCCAATAGTGTCCAGCTCTAAGAATTTTATGTGCTGTTGTATCTCTGGAGAAATGTCCTCCAGCAGGCCCATCATGTAAGTCTATCATTACCTTCTTCGCATCTTCTTTCTCTAAGCATCTAAGAAGAACTCCATCATAATTCTTTCTGAATAATATTCCTTCAACAATCTGATATGAGGCTGATTTAAGGCGCAATGCTCTTCTTTGCTTAGAATTCCAATGTTCTGGTAACAATCCCGCCTGAAGGTAATGCAAAAGGTCTCAATACTAGGAGTTCGGGGCTGTGAAAAGAGGACATCCATCCATCAAATGTAACTCAGCTTCGTTTTCCCAGCTCTTTTCTTCATTGTCTTTACTTTCAGTCATTAGTTTGCACAATCCCTACCCTTTAACTATGGAGGCTGGCTTGAATTCGAGGTCATACTCCTGTAGAGCTATTACCCAGTTGCCTTTTATTTCTCCTAACTCTTTTTGTATGAAAAGAGACCTCACAGTTGGGTGCAGAACGATTACCTTTGTCCAGTTCTTAAGTATGTATGGCCTGAATTGTTTTACCGCTTTGAACATGGCATAAGCTTGTTTATCCATAGCTGGGTAATTCAATTCGTCCCCTCGTAGACCAGTGCTCATAAATGATATGGGGAACTCATCTCCCCCATCTTCCTTCTAGGTAAGCACAACTGCTAGTGAATCATCAGATGCAAAAGTGTACAAAATAAAATCTTTCTCAAAATACGGACTTTTGAGGGAGGGTGCGTACGCAACAGTTATTTTAATTTTACTAAATGCGTTCTTCTCTACATCATTCCACTTGAATTGTACACTTTTATTTACCATTTGCTGCAAAGGTTTAACAATTTGCGCGAAATCTGGCACAAACCTTCGCACGAAATTTATTGTCCCCATAAATGATTGCATGCCTTTTTTATTATGGGGTAAGGGAATCTATTCGATGGCTTTGATCCTTTCTAGTTCTATGGAGATCCCCTTCTTAGAAACCACGTGACCCAACAAATTACCTTCTGTAACGGCAAACACGCACTTCTTGGGGTTTAGTGAGATACCATATTTTCTGCAGCGTTCAAAAATCTGCTTTAGATGAAATGCGTGTTCCTCTCTTTTCTTTGAGAATATCGTGATGTCATCAAGATATACTACAGCACTACGGCCAATCAGACCGTGGAAAGCTATGTCCATAGCCCTCTGGAAAGTAGCTCCGGCGTTTATGAGTCCAAAGGGCATCCTTCTGTAAGCAAAAGTTCCCCACCTAGTTTTGAATGTCATTTTAAGTCTGTCTTCTTCATCTATTAATACTTGATTGTAGCCTAAGAATCCATCTAATAAAGAGAATAGTTCAGAACCCAAAACCATTTGCAATATCTGCTCCATGGGTGGGACAGGATAATTGTCTTTATCTGAAGCGCGATTTAAGTTTCTGAAATCCACACATAGTCTAATTTCTCCGGATTTCTTCCTCACCGGTACTAGATTTGAAACCCATTCCGAGTGTCTAACTTTGAAGATAATTCTAGCATCCAATAGTTTCTTAACTTCATTCTGGATTAAAGGTTATAATTTTGGATGCATTTTCCTTAAAGGCTGCTGATAAGGTTTGATTCCAGATCTGATGGGGATAACATGTTGGATTATATTGGTGTCATATGTCTTTAGATATTCATACGTCCAGGAAAAAAAATCTTTGTATTGTTTGAAAAGACTGATAAACTTATTCCTTTCACCTAGAGAGCAACATTTTCCCAAATTCACATATTTAGGCCCAATTTCAGTCCCCAAATTAATCAACTCGAACTGTAGAGATGAGCTTTGAGTCTTCACATTCACTGGTCTTCTAAATTTCTCGTTTAAATCAAACATTCGCTCTAAAGTCTTGACTCCTTTAGGAATAAAATTATCGAATTTTAGCTCGGCTTGATGTTCTTCATCATCAATAATCGCCCCTTTGAAGGTCTCGTCATTTTTCAGGCATTCTATAATTTGTTGATCATCATCAAAAACTCGTAGATTGGTAATCATATTTGGAACTGAAGGCCTGAAAAGCAATTCAACAGAGCACCGATTATTAGAGGGCACAAGCCTCGCAGCTGAGGTGGCCGACAAGTCAGCTGCTACATTCTTGAGTCTTGGAATCAATACAATTTTAAATGCATTAAAACATTTAAGTAAATCCCATACTTCATTTTGATAATATTTTAAATACGGAGAAATGCAATGTATTTGATTTCAAATTTGTTTTACAATTATTTCAAAATCTCCAAGCACTTTCAGATTTTTTGCCTTTAATTCAATTGCTTTTCTGAGTCCTTGAACTAATGCTTCATATTCAACTGTGTTATTGGTACATTCAAACTCTAACCTACATGAAAGAAAATGTTTGTTTTTCTTAGGGTCAATCAGGACACAGCTGGCTCATGACCCCTCTAAAGTTTTAGAACCATCAAAGAAAAGCGTCCAAAAATCGCTAACCACTACTATGCGAGAATTAACATCTACAGCTAATTCTACTATTTTACAATCAATTTCATCAGCCTGTGAAAACCAAAGGAGATTAGGCTGAGTGTCTGATGTATTGCTGCCTTCTTCCACTTGATAGTTTCCTGGTTCTAGCTCAATAAAGTAATTTCCCAAAACAGAGTCCACTGGTTCATTTTTACCTTCGAACTGAGTAACATTGTGTTTCATGTGGGGCTCCCTCAAAACTTTAATTTGATTTGGGCTTCCTTTATATGGTAGCCATAGATGTGACCAGTCCGAGGAAAAATATATGTTCAGCTTTGCCACCCAATATCTGCTCAAAACAAGTCCATAAGCTTCCAGTATGTCAGCCACCACAATATCAATGAATTGACATACCTTATCATTTGAAGATAAGCGAACGAGAACATCCTCCATTTCCCCAATTACCTTCAAATTCGTTCTATCCAACTGAACAAACCTCCAAGTAGATGGTTTAGGTTGCCCATTTATCTTTTTGCAGATCGACAGTGGCATGATGTTGACTGATGCCCTCGAGTCTACTAGGAAGTTATACATGTTGTGTTTGAAAATTTCAAAAGTAAGGAGAAAAGGTGGAGTCTTTCTTTTAGGCTTATCTCCCACACTTGCTTCACCAATTTCTTCTTCTTGGGGCCGATTGTCAGTGGGCAACCTCTCCTCTGATACTTCAAGTGATTTCAATAGCTTTTCTTTCTACTGCGCTACATTGCACATTTCAAATAATGAGATGTTTGCCCTTACCTTTTTGATATCCTCCACAATGTCATAATCCATCTTCTGTCCTGTGAGATTTGGTTTAACATTATTTATATTTTCTTCATTGGGCTTAGTAGGTATGTTGATCTGTTTAGGATTTTGATTGGTGATGGTAAATTCCGGAATTTTATTAGCTGAGGAGTTGTTTTGAAATTTCTTAACATTCTTTTGAAGTCGCTTAATCTTCAGGAGCATAAGACTGTTTTCCTTAATCGATCCATGGCTTCTCGTCGTTACATTTTCTTCCAAGATGTCTTCGTGTCTTAGATCCTTTTCTTCCTCGGCATCAAACAACGATACACAGTCCCATAAAACTGTGGCCTCATCCTCCTATTTTTTTGTTGATTTATTGTTGTATTTTCCTTCTTCATTGTTGTCCTCGGTTAATTTGGAATCCAACAGCTGATTCATGACCAACGTCATTGAATTTATCCATTGAGGACAATTCTTTTCAGAATGGGGTTGTTGGTGGAAAGTGCAAAAGTTATCCATTCCTACCTCTGTTAAGTTCATAGATGCAGGGCTATGCGGAGGGGGTTGGGATTAATTGTTATCTTCCCTTTTTTTGTAATAAGGCTTACAGAAATTTTGGGCTTCCTTTTCCTTTTCCAAGTCTATGATTCTGTTAGAGAGCTTCTGCATCATCTTTGCCATTCCTTCGAAATATGGTGATTGCTCCTCTTTAGGCTTAGTATATAACAAAGCTTTCCTCCCAACATTTTTTTCTCTTGACTGTTCAGGATAATCTTTGATGCTTTCTTTTTCAGCCTCTACTCTCTCTGCTTCTTCATAAGTCTCTACTAGCATAGGTTTGGCTTTCATTTTGGCAAACATGGCCAACTCGGGTCCTAGAGCCGAGGTATAATACTCAATCAGAACTTTATCCGAGAGTTTGTCAGCTTCAGAAAAATTCTTAAGATAGGTTGCGAATCATTGGGTAAAACTATGAACCTTCTCTTTTCTTTCTCTCTTTAAGGCGAACAGTCCTTTCATGAGTTTTTTGGGTTGCATACTTACTTCTAAAAATCCTTTCGAAGGTATCCCAATCTGGGATAGAGTTTGCAGGCAAACCAAAGTACCACGATGCTGCTGCTTCTTTAAGGGTGTGTGGAAAAAGTCTACAAACTACATCCTCATGTTCCCCAGCCTTTAATCCTTCTATTGCCAAATAGAAACTTTGCAAATGGTCATATACTAACATCTTCTCATTTGGATCAAACTTGGGTAGCATCTTTTCAAAAGCTTGAGGTAAATCATGCAACGGAGGTGTCAGGTTCAGGGGTGATCTGGCTTTCCAAGCCGATGGTGGATTTGGTGGGTTAGGTGGCTGGTTTGCGTTTACACCTACCATGAGTCTGGGTGGAGAGTGAGGAGGTGAAGGAACAGGAGTCCGCACAGGTGAATAGTAAGGTGTGTTTGGGCCTACTTGATTCAAAGGTTGAACAACCTCCTGTAACGCTACTTCTACTAACTCTTCCCAATCTCCAACCAACACTGAATATTCCAAGATGGGACAGTCTTTCTTCTTGTATTCTCTTCGGGGTAAATCAGGGATAATGGGTAATCCTCCAATACTCTTTAAATAAGCCCGTGTGTGTCTCCTCAGATCATTTACTACTTGGTTTTCCATAGCAAACAAATGTTCTTTATTCCCTTCAGTATTTGGATCAGGAAATAAACTGCTTTCAAAACTATCACTGGTGGAGTCATTTCGAGAAAATGGATTTTCTCGGCCAACCATGCACTGGCGGCCCTCCTTCTAGTGCCAGAAACTATTGAGGCATGGAAATTCACAGGAAACAACAATAAGGGATTCTCCCCAGTCAACATTCCCAACTAGCCCGTGACTGTTTGATGTAGGGAATCCATCCGGTTTGCGGTCCGACTACCGTAGGTCAAGTAACAAAAACAAAGGGTTTTACCGGTTGCAGCCTGGTCCACCGTATATATTTTTGTATTTTTTGACTCTAAGTATGATATGCAAGTGCCTATCTAAAATTCATATTGATAAAGAATGCAAGGAGTGGTCACAATGTGATGCGCAGGTTCTTACCTCTTGTCTTAGACTCTTTCACATCTAAATCACACACAACTAGAAAACAACACTAACTAAGTTGTCCCTAGGGAGCAAGATATTAATTCATGAGTAATGTAATACTGTTCACATGTTAAGATAAATCACAGATAGTTGTTCTTATAATCAAAACACATAAACATGAATAAAGATATACACGACAAGATAGCTCATCAAATGTTAAAACCTCCATTACTCATAGTGGAAATTATCACAGAATAAACCAGAGAACGTTCAAATAAGAAAATAGGTTTAGAAAGTTAGAACACTCTCACAGTTAATGAAACACAGTTGAAAACGAAATAGTTCCCCTTCAAAATTGTTCATTTTATCACATTCGAACATTTTGCACAGCACCTTCTCCAATAGGAAAAATTTGTAATTTATTATTGTAAAACAAAGTAGTTCCTCTTACAACAAGTGGTTCATAAGTTTTTCCAGGGAAAAATCCCCTTATTCCCTCTAATTCTCCTATACTTATACTACAAGCAAACTCTTGGGATGCCCCTCGGTGACCTTTGGGCTCCTCAACCATTTAATCTCACGATTTTGTCCTTTTGTGAGTGCTCATGATTTAGTCAATACATTACATTTCAGAATAAGATCTTAAGAGTACTTTTATAAAAAGTACCAACTTGGCAACCAATTGTCTTTTCCCAAGCCCGGGCCTCTACTGCTGTCGATATGTTGAGATCTCAGGCCCTTACTTCCTTCTCCTCTTTCTTCATTTCTACATCCCTTTTAGACATATCCTCCTTACAGCAGCAAATCATCCTGTCATAAACACAAACTGTATCAAAACATACATCCAGTAAAATGAACTTTGATGCATAAAAATGCAAAGAAAAATCCTGCGAGTTCATATCCTAAAATCACAAACTTAAAAGACAGATTCTTTAACTCAAGCGAGGTCGCATATGGACTAATTTGAAATCCACCGACAAAAACCTGAATCACAGCATCTGAACCCTAAACCGTGCTTCATCTCGGACAAATTTAGACTCGACCAAAACCCATGAAACAACTCCGGCATCATAAGTAAAAGTACACAAACAGGCAGGAAAAAACCCTCTCGACGAGTAGAAATACTAAGCAACGAACCACAACAAAATTTCATCGGCGAACAGAAACTCTATATGACAGATGGTTAGTTCACTAGGCCGCCGCTGTAAGCACTCAAAATGTACCCAAGGTTGTAAAGGTAAATCCCAAGGTAACAGCAAAACCACTTTAGAAAGAAACTGGTTTTTCTTCCAGAGAGGGATCTCTCAATACAGATTTAACGAGACCAGATATAGCTAACATTCAAAGATTTGTATATATGGTTGAAACAACACATAACCATTGGGCATGGATTCACATAAAAATAAAAATATCACAAAGACACATAGATGAGATTTATCAAAGGCAAGGTAATAATTTCATCACAGTCATTCATTTAGTTCAGGTGGGACAGAAGCAACAATGAACAGCCCATTAATACAGAGCATCAAAGATGAGTTCTATATTAACTTTAGTAGAAGAATGTATAAAATATCCAAAACGATGATCAGAGCATAAACATTATGAATTCCAACCATCAAATACTTGTGTTTCAGATATGAAGAAAAACAGAATGCAGTGTTACACTGGAAAAGACAATCACATAAGGAAAGAAATACAGACTGTAATGGAAACGACACAGGAATCTCTGATAATTCTTATGCATTCGCTCTATTATTCAATAATATGTCTTTCAAAACATTCAACAACAGGATGGGTTCCAACCCCCATCTCATAAAATAGATGCAAATATATACATAAAATAATTTGATCTTCCAAGAAGATTCATAACTGAATGATCGGCTTAATTAAAGTCTTGTAACTAAATTCCCAACTTTTAGTAATAAACTACAGCTTCAATCCTAACAAATCATTAAGGTAAAATCAACTTGGTAACATGTCCTCGTCCAGTCAGCTCCTTGGCGCGTAACACCTGTCTCTATGGATGAAGGATGTATTTTGTTTTTCCAAACCTCTCTACGACTTTCCACTGCTCCGTGCTTGGGGTATCACATTCCATCATTTCTCGAATTGACACTTCCAGCTCCATGTAAGCTTCATATGATACCTTGGGCAATCCTCTCCTGATAATTAGGAACTTTTGCAAGATTTCGAAATCCTCTGTCAGTTTGTCCACAATAACTTTCCCTGTTAGGCCCTTTTCCAAATCATCAAATTTGGAATGATCCATGTGGCTTTGAACTAAAAAGGTGTGATAGTGCTCTTGAGAGAACATCCGTCCCTCTTCATCCCAAAAGGAAGGGAGGTCATCCTCAAATAGCTCTTTGAAAACCTGCTTGAAGTTATTAACCTGTGAAACCATTTCCTCAGCTCTGTCCTAGACCATCTTCATTAAATGATGCTTGTGGATAAACTTCTTAGCCCATAATACTATTGATATCCTGTCTTTTATTCCCATATCATGTAACTTCTGGTACGTCAATGAATTTAAAAAGTTTAGCGCGTTATGGGCTGTGGCGAGGGGATTTCTACCCATGGTTTCATTTACCAATTTTAGTCTTTGGTTGGCCAAATTGTTCAATATGCATTGGTCATCAACAAAGTTCAAATAGTGTCTAAATTTAGTAACTTCTACAGACAAGGTGTCCCAAATTATGTGCTTCGCCCCCTGCAAGGGACCCTTACCTATGTTTCTCTCCTTCAATTCATTGAACTTCTTTTGTAACTGGCTTCTATCTTGCAATATTTTGTTTTTACTTTCATTCATTTTGGCTAACTTGGACTTGATCTTTTCATTCTCTGCCTTTAACTCTTTTATTTCTTCATCCTTTAAGCTGACCTGGGACATAGGTGTTGACAAGTCATCAGCAGAAAAGTCATTTAATGGCTTCTCAATATTTACAATCGACAAGTCCTCATCAGTAGGAGTCTGACTCATCAATTCCTCCATGATCTCCTTTTCATCATTTTGGTCCTTTTTTAGCATGGCGATTTGAGATATCAGCTCACTTCGTTTAGTTTCCCACCTGTCATTTTCCTCTTGTAACTCGATAGCTTTTCCTTTATGTTCCATCATCTCCTGCTACATCTTGTCCTTCTCTTCTTGCAGTGCCAATAATTCGGATGATTGAACATGTTCTGAGCCTGGGATCTTCAATCTTTTCTTCAAAACTTGGAGAGCATTATCCTTTTCTTCCAACATTCTTCTGACAGCTTGGGTATTATCTCTTTCATTGCCTGAACTGATAATATCTGCTTGTATCTTCTTAATCTGAATGGTATTTGCATTGTTTTCAACTCTTTCATGTTTCAATTGAATCTCTAACTTATCTACCAAAATTTGTAGTTTATTGATTCTCATCATAGCTTGTAACAGATCTGAATAAATAATATAACTTGTTTGCTTATGAAGCTGTATCTTGTCAGGTACACTAATCTTATCCAATCTTAGTTCCATTTCTGCCACTTTCTTGTCGCTCACCATGGCCAATTTGAAGGTATTTCTTTCTGTATCTCTGGCAGAAATCAGGGAGGTTTTTGGATTGTTTAAATTCCTTACCTTCAGGAGTAAACTTCTTGTCTCTTCCAGAGACTGCTTTCTTTTCTCCATATAACTGGCCTTAAGCTCTTCCTTGGATTTAAAAATTGAGCTTGGTTCTGGCCTATCTACACTTTTAAAAGAAAATTGATTTACTTGTACAGATTTCGTTGGGACTAAAGCAACTCTCTTGAAATCATTAGAAACCTCTTCACTTGAGACTCCACCAACTTGTAAAAATCTTGCATTTTTATGTAATCCATCTTCATCCACTTCCATGCTTTCAATTTTAGACAGACTCCTTTTAATCAAAACGTTAGGACCCTCTGTCACTTGTGATACGGTAACTGGTAAAGTCCTTGCATCTCCATCGG
Source organism: Pseudotsuga menziesii (assembly GCA_001517045.1). NCBI lineage: Eukaryota > Viridiplantae > Streptophyta > Pinopsida > Pinales > Pinaceae > Pseudotsuga > Pseudotsuga menziesii. Next base: position 291,906 of record LPNX010522871.1, on the reverse strand, counting down.
ACCCTGTAGTTTCCATAAACTGCAACAGATTTGTTGTTTCATTCAATCCTTCAATAAACTGGTGTTCAAACGGTTTGTTTTTGTTGGCCTGCTTTCTTAGGGAAATTATGTGGTGAGGGTCATAATTTGCCTTCAACTCTTTTTGAAATTCCATGCTTCCCAATAACTTTTCAATAAACACTAAGGCACCTTTATTTTTGAAAATAAAAGAGCCAACCTTGAGAGGGAATTTGATATTTGAAGATTTTTTAAAGTCTCCAAAATGTTCTTCCTCTAAATGCAACCTTTGCCTCATGAATTCTAATGCAAAAACTCTGGGAGTGAGGAAAGGAGGTAGCTTATATGGTTCCCCAGTGAATCCATATATCCTCAAAACAGTAGAATCTTTATGAAGGAACCAGTCTCCGACTCGATCTTCAGGCGAGGATTGCATCAGGCATTTCATATATTCTAACACACGGGGCAGCACTTCATCGAATAACATTTTATACATCTCTGACATGATTGAATTGGAAAACTCAAACATGCTGATATGCTTAGGAAAATCAGAAGAGAAGATGGTACTCAAAAACTGTAATTCAGTGACATTTGAACACAGCAACATGTTCAACAAGTAAGTTTGAAATTTAAAGAACCTGACCTTTGGGAATTCACTTAACTGAAGGTGTATTGCTTCTGCCAAGTACTCATCTAGACTGAACACAGGAACCGATTAAGACTTCGAACCAAATGAACTCATTTTTAACAAAAAACCAAGGATGACTTCATTTACGTGACAATCATCGTCAAGACCCAAAATTTGACAGACCAGGGATACCACTAATTGAACTTCATTTTTAAAAATATGAACATGGTAAGGTAGGAAAAGACCGTCTAAAGACTGACCCTCTTTAAAAATACTGGACAGGAATTCGCAAGGGACTTCAGTGATACAACTTTTGTACAATTCAGCAAGTATAGACTCATTTACAGGTTCACGGTTATCAGGGTAATTGTCGGGCAGGTTTAAATTTTTGCGGACGACTTTGGCATTGATTTTATAGAGTATTCGAGAAGTAGACTGACTCACAATGACTCTTTGAGAAGGGGAATAATTGACCGCGCACCACTCTGCGAATTCTGGAAAATGCAGGGTTTGTTCGAGAGCAAAATAATATAAAAAGGATTTACAGACATTCAAGACATCATTTCCTTGTGAATTGTAGTGCCACAACCTTTCTTTACTGACTGATACGCTTCCTATGGATAGAAAAGGGTCACACACGCCTCTGTCCCTATCAACTAAATAATCTTCCCTGTCATCTATAATACGACCAGACCCTTGCAATTCCTTCTCTTGGTCCATAATTCGGTTGATAATGGCAATTAGATGGACGAATTATGGGCGTTTAAGCCTTACCTGTTTACTGCGGCTGCATGCGTTCAAAATTGATAGTTGAAATATTGACGAATCCGCAGGTCTTTTTCACTCGTCCGGCGCCAATAAAATAATCACGAGACAAGTCAACTTCACTTTTATAGGACCCCACTCTGGAGCGTCCCTTTGGCGGTTTCCACCAAACCACTTTTGCCTTTGGAATGCACCACGATGGACCATGTGTACAATGGTTTATATTCTGCAACTGCCCTTTATTTCTAACTATCGTGCAACTTCCCGCTCCAGATCCATCAGTGACCGTAGATTTATTTTACCTTTGTTTTTCAGCCATCGGATCGAGTGACATGTACCCAATTCCATCGAGCGTCCTAGTCTTAACCAACGTGAAAGTCTCCGCTCCGGATTTATCCACAATCGTCAATGAAATCCGCCTTATTTCTATGTCGTTAGATCAAATGGCGCGTACTCAATTCCGTGGGGTTCCTTTGTTTTAACTAATGCGCAGGTTCACAAGGCGAAATTCACACACACCGTAGATCTCATCAAATTGGATCAATGACCGTTGATCTCTATATTGCATTAAATGCCCGCATATACTTATCATCCTCGCACCTTTTAGAGAGCGGACATAATACAGGCCGTTGATCTTCCACTTTTCCGCTCTGCATCGTTTGATCCCACGACATTTCACCGCTTACAAGCCCTTTGTCTTACTCTTATACTATAAATTTTAACCAAAGTTTTGACAAATGACCATTATTTTCTTTTCACCATGGTCTCTTTGCTTCCCTGCTAAATAATGGTGTTAACAACTGGCTCCATCTAGGGATGATATCCTCCCTGCGAGGTATCAAAGAACTCGTAGACCAGGTGCCTGTTTTTTGATTTTTCACAATAACTTCTAGAAAACTCATTTTTTGTTTTTCGTAGATATATTATTTTTTGTTTTTAGAAAGGAAAAGCATGCCTCCTGTATCTTAGGGCCTTCTCTGTGGGCTTCAAATACATTTGGCTTAGTATTCACGTTAACTTTGTAAAGAGAAACAAGTATTTACAGGCTATAATACAAATTTTACCCTCCTCCTTAGGACAGGTAATGTTTCAGATACCTTCCATTGACGAGGTTACTATCCAGAGGAACCCCGTTCGGATATTCCAGCAGAAATGCGTTTTTCCCTCTGTAACCAGCAACAACATAAGGACCTACCCACATATGATCAAATTTCCCATGTTTGTCCTCTTTCGGAGCATCCCACTTCAAGACCAAATCGTCAATCTGAAACTGATCTTCTTTGATCCTCCTGTTGAAAGTATTTTTCATTTTCTCCTGATGTGACTACACCTTGTCGTAAGCTTTATTCCTTCGCTCATCCAGTTCAATAATTTGATTTATCCTCCTTTGCATGTGATTTGGTTCTTCTTGCTGATCTTGGAAATACCTCATGACTGGGACACCTAACGATGCTGGAAAAACAACTTCAATCCCATACACCAGTTGGAACGGAGACATGCCAATCGCCCTTTTGGTACTAATCCTGTCAGCCCAGAGAGCATACTTGGGCTTGGTGTGCCAGGACCTTTTGTTATCTTCTAACAGCTTCCTGATGATCCTCACTAGGCTTTTATTAGAGGATTCTGCCAACCCATTTCCCTACGGATAATAGGCAGTTGAATGATTGAGGCTTATATGATACTTGTGACAAAAATCAATCATTTTCTTGGATTTAAACGCAGCTGCATTATCTGTTACTATTCTTCTGGGGCACCCGAATCGAGCCAATATATTTTCCTCAATAAAATCCATGATTACATTCTCCGTGGCTCTTCTAGTGGGGATAGCTTCAATCCATTTTGTAAAATAGTCTGTAGCTGTCAAAATCCATATGTGTTGTCTTGATGATTTGGGATTTATTTCGCCAATAAAATTCAAACCCCACTGCTGAAAAGGAGCTTCTACTGTTATGGGATTCAAAGGGAGAGGAAGTAATTTTCTTTTTCCGTCAAAAATTTGGCATTGATGACACTTACTAGTTTCTTTATACACATCTGAAAATAATGTAGGCCAATAATAGCCTGCTCTTAGAATTTTGTTTGCCGTCACCTTCCAAGAATGATGCCCCCCACAATCTCCCTTATGAAATTCTTTGACTGTATGCTGAGCTTCATTTTCCAAAAGACAATTCAGCAACACTCCTCCGGGGTCTTTCCAATAAAGATATTGATTTAGAATACAAAATTTGACAGCTTTTAATTTTATGGATCGGGCTCTTGACTTACTCAATCCCTTCGGTGCTTGCAAATTTCGAAGGAAATATACAATATCAGCATACCATGGAGAAGCCACAAAATTAGCCATTACTTCCACTTTTGTATCTAACTGATTAGCTTGATGAGAGAAGAAATTAATTTGCAAAGCTTCACAGTTTGAATTAGCCATCATTTTAGCTAACCCTTGTCCTTTAATCAACTTGGTGGGCTTTATTTCGATATCATACTCCAACAATGTAGCAATCCATTTTGCTCTTCTACCTTCTGGATCTGGTTGTGTCAAGATTCCCTTTATTGCAGCAGATGGAACATGTACAATTATATGTGAATGTAGAATATATACTCTGAAATCCTTCAGTGCTTTGACTAAGGCATAAGCTTGTTTCTCTATAATGTCATATTTCAATTCTCCATCCCTTAACATTTTGCTAAAAAATGCTATGGGCTGTTCCAAATTCTCATCATTTTTCTGTAATAGAACTGCTACTATAGTGTATTCTGAAGCATATGAAAATACTGAGAAGTCTTTGGTAAAATCTGGGCTCACCAACACAGGAGCCTCTGATATTTCTTTTTTGATTTCCCAAAAAGACTTTCTAGCTTTAGCGTTCCATTTTATCTCGTGACCTTTCTTCAACATATTTGTGATATTCATTAAGATCTTAGCAAAACTTGGCACAAACCTTCTCAAAATATTTACCTGTCCCAAGAATGATTGTATCTCCTTTTTACTCCTGGGTTCTCTTACTTTCAGAATTGCACTCACCCTTTCAGGATCGATTTTTATTCCATCCTTTGATATTATATGGCCCAACAACTTTCCTTCTTCCAATGCAAAATTGGACTTCTTTGGATTCAATGATATGCCAAATTTCCTACATTTCATGAAAACTTTATCCAGGTGACGCAGATGCTCTCTGTCATATTTTGAATAGACCGTGATTTCATCCATGTAGATCACTACAAAATTCCCGATCTCCCCTGCAAAATCAATGTCCATAGCTCGTTGGAAAGTATCTCTTGCATTCATTAAGCCAAAGGGCATCTTTGCATACATAAAAGTGCCCCAAGGAGTAGTGAAAGCATTTTTTTCTTGATCTTCAGGTAATACTTTGATCTGATTATAGCCGAAAAAACCATCCAACATTGAAATTATTTTAGCTCCAACTACTTTCTGCAATATGTGGTCCATCTTTGGCAAAGGATAATTGTCCTTCATAGAAACTTTGTTCAAGTTCTGGAAATCTATACACAATCTTATTTTTCCATTCTTCTTTCTAACAGGGACAAGGTTTGCAACCCACTTCGAAAACCTTAGAGTGACAATGATCTTGGCATCAAATAACTTTTTAATTTCCTTCTCAATAATAGGGAGCAACTTAGGGTTTATCCCTCTGAGCTTTTGCTTGAAAGGTTTCTCTCCAGGATTTATAGGAATGGTATGTTGTATGATAGATGTATCATACTCCTTCAGGTCTTCATAACTCCACGCAAATACATCTGTATATTTTTTCATTAATTTCACATACTCTTCTTTTTCTTTTTCAGGCAACTTCTTGGACAACTTCACAATCTTAGGATTTTCTTCGGTGCCAATATTCTTATCTTCAACAGCATTCTCAACGGGCTTTACTTTGGGATTCTTAGCTACGTCATTCTGATCAAAAAAATTTTCTAAAGGAATTAGTCCTCTTGGTATGAAATTATTTTTTAACTGAATAATATCCTTACCTCCTAAGGTTCCCTTTAATTTTCCGACAGCGTTCCCTTCTTTCTCAAAATCTTCATCATCTTGAATACTCTCGCCATTGTCATTTTCGGTGTCAATAGCAGTATTGAAAAATTCTCCTGAGAGCTCTAGGAACCTTTTGATCTGCATATCATCTTCGAACACCTACCAGTATTTAGAGTTATCAGGAATAGAGGGCTTGTTCACAATTTCCACCTAGTATTCCCTTTGACCAGCAACAAGGGTTTCAAATTTTCCAGTGGCCACAGCTAAAGAATCAGCTACCAAGTTTTCATGTCTGGGAACTACCTGAACTGCATGCTCTGTAAAGAAGTTTCCCAACATATCCCATACTTCATTTCTGTAAGCCCTCATCCGAGGATGCCTGGTTTGATAGCTTTCATTTGCTTGATTTATCACCAACTCTGAGTCCCCCAAGACTCTTATTTTTTGAGCTCCCAAATATTTCAAAGCATGTAATCCCAGTAACAAAGCTTCATATTCTGCCACATTATTTGTGCACTCAAAATTTAATTTATATGATAAATCTTTGAAATCCTGAATAGGAGAAATTATATACACACCGGCTCCAACACCTATTTTTGTAGCAGATCCGTCAAAGTACATAATCCACTGGCCTTCTCTTTTTTGTTTCGCTTCCAAAGCATCCTGTTCTAGTACTTCCTTTTCCTTATTCTCCTCAGACTTCTTCTACAATGCCTCTTCTACATCATGTGGAACATCATCATTAAAGAAAATGGAAGACCCCAAGTCAGTATCAACAGCATAGACGTGATGAATTTCAGGTTTATCTTGACTGCTCACTACATAAGGGGTCCTTTTTTCACTATATAATCTTCTGCTCCCATCTCGAACAGGAATGGTAGCGTAAGACATATCCATCTGTAAACTACCTTTCAACTTGGAAGTCCAAGATCTTGACAACAGCACCCCGAACTTAGGTGGAATATCTGCCACGACCACATCCATGACTATAGTTTTAGATGGCAATTTATTTAGGGTTACCACCATATCTTTAATCAAACCAAGGAATTTCACCCTTTTAGAATCAAACGAGTACAAATATTTATAAGGTCTTGTTACTTCTAATCCCAAAATCTCTACCACTCCTTTCGGCATTAAGTTTTGTGATGCCCCTGAGTCTAGCATAGCATTGTGGACCACCTTATCATGCACATTTAAACTCAAATAGAAATGAGGGACTTCTTCACTTTCTAAATTTTCAACCTTTGACCCAAACGAAATAGCAGGGTTATCATCATTCAACTCTAAAATGTCAGATTTCCATTCTCCTTGATTTTTGACCATTTTTGTGATAGTGTTTATGTATTCAGTGTTTCTCAATAACTCATTAAATGGAACAGAGATTTTTAGCTTTGAAAGTTCATTTTGTAAATTGAAGCTAGAACCAATTTTTTCCACATCAACCGGAGCCGCCTGCTTTATTGCTTTATCTCTTTGTACATCATTTTCAACCTCTTTATTTACAAAAGATTCCTTTTGTAGTTCTTTTCCCTTTTCTACATTCAAAGAACTAGTGGAAGGCTGATTTGGGTTTTCCTTTCCTTTATTTATAAGGACATCCCTGTTCCTCAGTCTGATTTTCCTCTGCACATCATCCATAGCGTGTAAATAACCCCTTTGATATTGCTCGGTCTCCATTTCAAATTCTTCACTTCCATCTTTCTGGCCAAACATGTTATGCTCTTCCTCAGTAAGATATATCTCCGAGTCCTGTTCTCCAAAAAGATGAATCTCATTTTCAGCGGGATCTTCTTCATCAGCAACATAATTTTCCGGGAATGTTGGATGAATTTGCTGTTCCTCCTGATTTCTTGGATTTCTTACGTCTCTTTGTCGGTTTTGGGGAGGAACAGGAGGATTCGGTCTTCTGAAATTAGGATTCCTGATTTGAGGCTCAGCTTGTTCTCTATTGAATCCCCTATTATCCATAGTTAATCTATCCATCAACTTTTCCATGGTCTTCAACATCATTTCAAATTTAACATCATTAGTAGAAGAAGACGCAGAAAGCAAATTTTCTTCCTTTTTCCTTCTATCAATATCTCTATGTTTCATCTTTCCACTTGCCATCATATTTGCTTCTACTTCTAGAGCATCTGTAAACATGGCTGCAAGAGTTGCTGATTTTCTCTCCCTTAATGAAAATGCAAAATCATTATAAAAAGCTCCAGCATAGTGCAATTTGGCTACGGCCGCAGAAGGTTTTATATCCTCTGGAATGGAATTATAAACCCTCATAAATCTGCTAGAAAATTCATGGACAGATTCGAAACCTCCTTTTTTGAGACTGTTATACTGAGATAAGAGCTGCAAAGGGTTCTGTTTATCATCCCACCTATCTAGGAAAGCATTTTGGAAATCCTGAAAATTCACTATAGACCCATTTGACAAATCTTTAAACCATTTCTTTGCCTCACTTGACAAACTTTGGGCAAACAACCGCATTTTAACATCTGGATAATCAACTTCTTCTAAGTCAATGAAATATTCAAACTTGGCAACATGCTATTTTGCAGTTATGTCACCTTCTCCATCAAACAAAGAAATTATTTGGGAATAGTTCTAAGGAAGGTCATGTAATAAAGAAGGCAGACGCAAGGGAGCAAATCGGGCTGCCATTGTTCTAGGTGGATTCACAGGAACTGAAGAGCTTTGAGTATTTTGAGAGGTAAATGTTTCAACTTTAGTGGTTTGTTGTAAATATCTCCAGAGGGAATCCAACAAATAAGATTCTAACCTTCGAGGATTGAACTCAGTATTCTTAAGGTCAGACTCGGATTTGGTTTTCAACAGACTTTTCCCAGCATTAACTTCCCATTCTGGATCAATATGAGAATCTTGAGATGATGATGCACCAAACAAAGGAAAACTTAACTTTTCTTTATTTTTTCTTTTAAATAATCTTTCTGGGTCTACGAAACTTTTCAAGATTTCGGTATCAGAGTTACCTCGTGTGTGTCTTCTCGAAGCCAGAATGACTCCTTAAGTTCTGAAGAAGTTTTACAATGGAGTCGCCAGGACAAATATACAACCTTTTTAATATCAAAAAATTCCTGTTTGCCCACAGAAATTTTCTTTAAACACTGTCGTTCCCCAAGGGTAGATATGCACTTTCGTTCCCCGGCAACAGTGCCAGTTTGTTAGCACTTAGAATGTACCCAAGGTTGTAAAGGTAAATCCCAAGGTAACAGCAAAACCACTTTAGAAAGAAACTGGTTTTTCTTCCAAAGAGGGATCTCTCAATATAGATTTAACGAGACCAGATATAGCTAACATTCAAAGATTTGTATAGATGGTTGAAAAAACACATAACCATTGGGCATGGAGTCACATAAAAATAAAAATATCAGAAAGACACATACATGAGATTTATCAAAGGCAAGGTAATCATTTCATCACAGTCATTCATTTAGTTCAGGTGGGACAGAAGCAACAATGAACAGCCCATTAATACAGAGCATCAAAGATGAGTTCTATATTAAATTTAGTAGAAGAATGCATAAAATATCCAAAACGATGATCATAGCATAAACATTATGAATTCCAACCATCAAATACTTGTGTTTCAGATATGAAGAAAAACAGAATGCAGTGTTGCACTGGAAAAGACAATCACATAAGGAAAGAAATACGGACTGTAATGGAAAGGACATAGGAATCTCTGATAATTCTTATGCATTCGCTCTGTTATTCAATAATATGTCTTTCAAAACATTCAACAACATGATGGATTCCAACCCCCATCTCATAAAATAGATGCAAATATATACATAAAATAATTTGATCTTCCAAGAAGATTCATAACTGAATGATCGGCTTAATTAAAGTCTTGTAACTAAATTCCTAACTTTTAGGAATAAACTACAGCTTCAATCCTAACAAATCATTAAGCTAAAATCAACTTGGTAACATGTTCTCGTCCAGTCAGCTTCTTGGCGCGTAACACCTGTCTCTACGGATGAAGGATGTATTTTTTTTTTCCAAACCTCTCTACGGCTTTCCACTGCTCCGTGCTTGGGGTATCACATTCCATCATTTCTTGAGTTGACACTTCCAGCTCCATGTAAGATTCATATGATACCTTGGGCAATCCTCTCCTGATAATTAGGAACTTTTGCAAGATTTCGAAATCCTCTGTCAGTTTGTCCACAATAACTTTCCCTGTTAGGCCCTTTTCCAAATCATCAAATTTGGAATGATCCATGCGGCTTTGAACTAAAAAGCTGTGATAGTGCTCCTGAGAGAACATCCGTCCCTCTTCATCCCAAAAGGAAGGGAGGCTGTCCTCAAATAGCTCTTTGAAAACCTGCTTGAAGTTATTAACCTGTGAAACAATTTCCTCAGCTCTGTCCTGGACCGTCTTCATTAAATGATGCTTGTGGATAAACTTCTTAGCCCATAATACTATTGATATCCTGTCTTTTATTCCCATATCATGTAACTTCTGGTATGTCAATGAATTTAAAAAGTTCAGCACGTTCTGGGCTGTGGCGAGGGGCTTTCTATCCATGGTTTCATTTACCAATTTTAGTCTCTGGTTGGCCAATTTGATCAATATGCATTGGTCATCAACAAAGTTCAAATAGTGTCTGAATTTAGTAACTTCTCCAGACAAGGTGTCCCAAATTATGTGCTTCGCCCCATGCAAGGGACCCTTACCTATGTTTCTCTCCTTCAATTCATTGAACTTCTTTTGTAACTGGCTTCTGTCTTGCAATATTTTTTTTTTTACTTTCATTCATTTTGGCTAACTCGGACTTGATCTTTTCATTCTCCGCCTTTAACTCTTTTATTTCTTCATCCTTTAAGCTGACCTGGGACATAGGTATTGACAAGTCATCCACAGAAAATTCATTTAATGGCTTCTCAATATTTACAATCGACAGGTCCTCATCAGTAGGAGTCTGACTCATCAATTCCTCCATGATCTCCTTTTCATCATTTTGGTCCTTTTTTAGCATGGCGATTTGAGATATCAGCTCACTTCGTTTAGTTTCCCACCTGTCCTTTTCCTCTTGTAACTCGACATCTTTTCCTTTATGTTCCATCATCTCCTACTGCATCTTGTCCTTCTCTTCTTGCAGTGCTAATAATTCGGATGATTGAACATGTTCTAAGCCTGGGATCTTCAATCTTTTCTTCAAAACTTGGAGAGCATTATCCTTTTCTTCCAACATTCTTCTGACGGCTTGGGTATTATCTCTTTCATTGCCTGAACTGATAATATCTGCTTGTAGCTTCTTAATCTGAATGGTATTGGCCTTATTTTCAACTCTTTCATGTTTCAATTGAATATCTAACTTATCTACCAAAATTTGTAGTTTATTGATTCTCATCATAGCTTGTAACAGATCTGAATAAATAATATCACTTGTTTGCTTATGAAGCTGTATCTTATCAGGTACACTAATCTTATCCAATCTTAGTTCCATTTCTGCCACTTCCTTGTCGCTCACCATGGTCAATTTGAAGGTATTTCTTTCTGTATCTCTAGCAGAAATGAGGGAGGTTTTCGGATTGTTTAAATTCCTTACCTTCAGGAGTAAACTTCTTGTCTCTTCCAAAGACTGCTTTCTTTTCTCCATATAACTGGCCTTAAGCTCTTCCTTGGATTTGAAAATTGAGCTTGGTTTTGAGCTATCTACAATTTTAAAAGAAAATTGATTTACTTGTATAGATTTCGTTGGGACTAAAGCAACTCTCTTGAAATCATCAGAAACCTCTTCACTTGAGACTCCACCAAATTGTAACAATATTGCATTTTTATGTAATCCATCTTCATCCACTTCCATGCTTTCAATTTCAGACAGACTCCTTTTAATCAAAACGTTAGGACCCTCTGTCACTTGTGATACGGTAACTAGTAAAGTACTTGCATCTCCATCGGACCCTGGAGTTTCCATAAACTACAACAGATTTGCTGTTTCATTCAATCCTTCAATAAACTGGTGTTCAAATGGTTTGTTTTTGTTGGCCTGCTTCCTTAGGGAAATTATGTGGTGAGGGTCATAACTTGCCTCCGGCTCTTTTTGAAATTCCATGCTTCCCAATAACTTTTCAATAAACACTAAGGCACCTTTATTTTTGAAAATAAAAGAGCCAACCTTGAGAGGGAATTTGATATTTGAAGATTTTTTAAAGGCTCCAAAATGTTCTTCCTCTGAATGCAACCTTTGCCTCATGAATTCTAATGAAAAAAATTTGGGAGTGAGGAAAGCAGGTAACATATATGGTTCCCCAGTGAATCCATATATCCTCAAAACAATAGAATCTTTATGCAGGAACCAGTCTCCGACTCGATCTTCAGGCGAGGATTGCATCAAGCATTTCATATCTTCTAACACATGGGGCAGCACTTCATCGAACAACATTTTATACATCTCTGACATGATTGAATTGGCAAACACAAACATGCTGATCTGCTTAGGAAAATCAGAAGAGAAGATGGTACTCAAAAACTATAATTCAGTGACATTTGAACACAGCAACATGTTCAACAAGTAAGTTTGAAATTTAAAGACCCTGACCTTTGGGAATTCACTTAACTGAAGGTGTATTGCTTCTGCCAAGTACTCATCTAGAATGAACACAGGAACCGATTGAGACTCCGAACCAAATGAACTCATTTTTAACAAAAAACCAAGGATGACTTCATTTACGCGACAATCATCGTCAAGACCCAAAATTTGACAGACCAGTGATACCACTAATTGAACTTCATTTTTAAAAATATGAACATGGTAAGGCAGGAAAAGACCATCTAAAGACTAACCCTCTTTCAAAATACTGGACAAGAATTCGCAAGGGACTTCAGTGATACAACTTTTGTACAATTCAGCAAGTATAGACTCATTTACAGGTTCACGGTTGTCAGGGTAACTGTTGGGCAGGTTTAAATTTTCGCGGACGACTTTGGCATTGATTTTACAGAGTATTCGAGAAGTAGACTGACTCACAATGACTCTTTGAGAAGGGGAATAATTGACCGCACACCAATATGCGAATTCTAGAAAATGTAGGGTTTGTTCGAGAGCAAAATAATATAAAAAAGATTTATAGACATTCAAGACATCATTTCCTTGTGAATTGTAGTGCCACAACCTTTCTTTACTGACTGATACGCTTCCTATGGACAGAAAAGGGTCACACACGCCTCTATCCCTATCAACTAAATAATCTTCCCTATCATCTATAATACGACCAGACCCTTGCAATTCCTTCTCTTGGTCCATAATTCAGTTGATAATGGCAATTAGATGGACGAATTATGGGCATTTAAGCCTTACCTGTTTACTGCGGCTGCGTGCGTTCAAAATTGACAGTCGAAAGGTTGACGAATCCCCAGGTCTTTTTCACTCGTCTGACGCCAATAAAATAATCACGGGACAAGTCAACTTCGCTTTTATAGGACCCCACTCTGGAGCGTCCTTTTGGCGGTTTCCCCCAAACCACTTTTGCCTCCGGAACGCATCACGATCGACCACGTGTACAATGGTTTATATTCCGCAACCGCCATTTATTTCTAACTATTGTGCAACTTCCCACTCCCGATCCATCAGTGACTGTAGATTTATTTTACCTTTGTTTTTCAGCCATCAGATCGAGTGACGTGTATCCAATTCCACCGAGCGTCCTGGTCTTAACCAACGTGCAAGTATCCGCTCCGGATTTATCCACAATCGTCGATGTAATCTGCCTTATTTCTCTGCTATTAGATCAAATGGCACGTACTCAATTCCGTCGAGTTCCTTTGTTTTAACTAATGCACAGGTTCACAAGGCGAAATTCACACACACCGTAGATCTCATCAAATTGGATCAACGACCGTTGATCTCTATATTGCATTAAACGCCCGCATATACTTATCATCCTCACACCTTTTAGAGAGCGGACATAATACGGGCTGTTGATCTTCCACTTTCCGCTTTGCATCGTTTGATCCCACGACATTTCACCGCTTACAAGCCCTTTGTCTTACTCTTATACTATAAATTTTAACCAAAGTTTTGACAAATGACCATTATTTTCTTTTCACCATGGTCTCTTTGCTTCCCTGCTAAATAATGGTGTTAACAGCCGCAACGGTGGAGATCCTATAGACTAAGTGTTCCGGGGAGGAAATAAAACGTCGACGAAAATAAAACAAAGACAGCTATCGTCCAGGCATCGGGGATCGGAAAGACTAATCATGAAGCGTCGATAGGAAAAACTTCATCGGCAAGCAGACTCACTAAGGATCGGGTGATTAGTTCAAAGAGGAACCACAACGGTGGGTGACAGAAAGACTATGGGCTTCTGATTGAAGTTATAAACCATTCCGAGAGCGAAAAAACAAAAAATATCGCAAAGTCAAAAACCTCGGCATCGGAACAGAAAAGGGCTAACCGTCGAAACATTCAGCGTTTAGCTTCCGCAACGGTGGCTGCATAGAGAACTACGGCCCCGTTTTACTGTCCAAAACACTTTTGACAGCGAAAAATTTATCGAAAAACCAAGTGTTAAGTGTTTGAAATATTTAGGCTGGGCAGTGATGAAATCAGTTCGTTTAACCTCCAAAATAGCGGCGGCATAGAGAAGAAAAACCTCGACTCAAACTTCAACCAAACTCTGACATCGATACAATCGAAACAACGGAAAATTGCTAAGTTCCATAGTCAAAGCAAGGTAATTCAACTTCCGAGATGAAAGAGAAACAATCAACCTCAAAATCCAAATTTATAGCAGAGAAAAATAGAGTTCAGGAATCCAAACACTCCCAGGAAAGATAAAATAAAAAGGAGGGTCCAAAATTTCAAAATTTGGGAAAACAGTTGCAGCTGCAACAGGTACATTAGAACTAATTCATTCTAATGTTCGTGGTCCTATTCCCTCCATATCATTAAGTGTATATGAGTACTATGTCACATTTATTGATGATTATTCAAGAAAGACTTGGATATACTTCTTGAAGAACAAGAGTGAAGTGTTCGGGAAATTCGAGGAATTAAAATCCTTCATAGAGAACCTTTCAGAAAAGAGAATCAAGACACTGAGATGAGATAATGGTGGAGAATACACTTTGAAGGAATTTGAAGCATTCTGTAAGGAGGCATGAATCAAGAGGGAATTAACCACTCCCTCTAATCCCCAACATAATAGTGTTGCGGAAAGAAAGAATAGAACTATCATGGAAGCAGTGAAGACCATGATTCATGACCAAGACCTCCCTATGCATCTATGGGTTGAAGTAGCAAGAACATTCATATATTTGCAAAATAGATTATCTCACAGTGCTCTTGGATTCAAGACTCCTCAAGAGATGTATAGCAGAAAGAAACCTGAAGCGAGCCATCTCAAGATATTTGGTTGTGCAGTATATGTACATATTTCCAAAGAGAAGAGAACCAAGTTGGATACTTATGGGAAGAAGGAAATATTTGTAGGATACTGTGAAGTCTCCAAAGCCTCTAGGATATACATTTCAAGATTCCATCACATCTAAATTAGTAGGGATGAAACATTTGATGAAGAGACAACTCTTAAGAAGTCTAGAAGGTCTCATCTTGAAGAAGTACATGAAGAGGATGTACCTCCTAGAATGATAGAAGTTGAACTCTCTCCTGAAATATTAGCATCGGAAGATCATGACATTCTAGAACCTCAGGAGCCCCCTACTATGGATATCTCTTGAAAGAGAAACCTTGATTGGGTAAGATAAATCATACAAGAATAAGAAATATATGGAGTGCCAAAAGGCTCCACAAGAACCAACAAAAAATCAAATCCATATTTCAGTTATGTAGCTTTGATGTGTGATCTTGTAGATTAAGAACCCACTAGTTATGAAGAAGCTGCACAGAAGAAAGAATGGGTTGAAGAAATGACATAAGAATACCAGTCGATCATGAAGAATGATGTTTAGGGTATTATTCCCAAACCGGAAAACAAGAGTGTGGTATCTTCGAAATGGATATACAAGATAAAACATGTTGTTGATGGAGGTATTGAAAAGTACAAAGAAATATTTGTGGCTAGAGGATTCTCTTAGAAAGAGGGGATCAATTATGAAGAGACATTTTCTCTAGTATCAAGGTACACTTCCATCATAACTATCATGGCACTTGCTTCCATGATGAAGTGGGACTTACACCATATGGATGTAAAGACAACCTTCCTTAGTGGTGTGATTGAGGAAGAGGTTTACATTGAACATCCCACAAGGATTTGAATTTGAAGACAGAGCAAATCATGTATGCAAGTTGAAAAAGGCACTGTATAGACTAAAGCAAGCTCCTAGAGCTTGGTATGGAAGAATAGATAGCTTCTTGACAAGCATGGGATTTACCAAGAGTAAAGCGGATCCTAACCTTTATATGAAGATTATGGATGATGAACCAGTCATACTATTGTTGTATGTGGATGATCTATTTATGACTAGAAAAGAGAAATAGATCAAGGATTGCAAGAAAAAGCTAGCTAAAGAATTCGAGATGACAGATCTTGGATTGATGCTTTATTTCCTAGGGCTGGAAGTGTGGAAATATTGAAAATATTTGATATGTTGGATTGTAAATCCATGGCCACACTAATGGAAACCAACTTGAATCTATTGTCTGATGGGACATGAGAGTTAGTGGATGTCACTCAGTATAGACAGATTATTGGGCCATTGATGTATCTGATGAACACAAGGATAGATATATGCTTTGTTGTGAACACATTAAGTTAGTATCTTGTTAAACCTATACGGGTTCATCAGATAGCTGCAAAGCATGTGACAAGGTACGTAGAAGGTATGATAGATTTGGGACTTTACTATGGGAGAGATCATGAATACAAATTGTATGGATATACGGATTCAGATTGGGAAGGAAGTTTTGTAGATAGTAAAAGAACCTCAAGTGGATGTTATTGTCTGGGATCCACCATGATCTAATGGTTTAGTAAGAAAAATTTCAGTGTTTCTCTCAATACAGCTTGCTTCGCTTGTTGTGAAGTGATATGGCTTTGGAATCTGATGTCATAATTATTTGACATGGAGTTGGAAACCACAGTAATTATTTATGACAACCAGAGTTGTATAAATACGACAGAGAATCCTACGTTCCATGACAAATCGAAGCACATAGAAATCTGATATTTTTATATAAGGGATATGGGACAAAAGGGAGCTATCAAGCTCCAGTATGTGAGTACCGATGAGGAATTCGATGATGTACTGAAAATATTCTATCTCGAGTGAAGTTTTAATATTTCTATGACAATATTGGTGTAGTTCAAAAATAATTTCCTCGCAAGGAGGAACAATGATGGGACTACAGATGATGAAGATATGGACCTTCTTCGAAAAGGAGGAACAATTCAAAGCTATGGACTTTCCTCAAAAAGGAATAATAGGTCGAAGACATGAACCCTCCTCAGACAAAGGGGGAGCATCTTGATAATATAAAACTTCCTAGGAAAGAGGGATTAATGATGAGACTGACATCGATGATGGATGAAAGTGATGATAAATGTATGAGATTTACTTATGGACAATAGTGTCCTCTCCTAGGGATTGCAGGTATAACAATCTGTGCATGAGAGTGGTCCTTACTAGCTAAGGATGGCCTTGTAGATGCTACTCTTGCATGGAGAGTACCCACATTCAGTTGTGGATACTGTAGAATAACACTCGCTTGGGAGTGGTCCTAACGTTTGTGGTATGGATGATCTACAATGAGTCCTCATGGATGATAGGATTGACATTTTATATGCAGTCGGGATCTTCTCTACAGAAAATACTCTTGTATTGAGAGTATGCCTACAATCATATGTAGATACCGTAGAATAACACTCACTTGGGAGTGGTCCTAACCTTCATGGTATGGATGCTCTATGATGAGTCCTCGTGGATGTTGTAGTATAACACTGAATTGGGATTGGTCCTAAACTCATTGGTATGAATGATCTATGATGGGCTGACATTTTGTATGCAGTCGATATCTACTCTGCAGACAATACTCTTGCTTGAAAGAGTATGCCTACATGTAAGTGTAGATACCGTAGTATAACACTCACTTGGGAGTGGTCCTAGCCTTAGTGGTATGGATGGTCTACGATGAGTCTTCATGGATGATAGGGCTATAACTAGGTGCAATCAAGATCTAAATTTAGTTGTATATGATTCAGTTGATCGATATCATGGATCATGTTGATGGAGGATTGCATTGTCCTTGTACTTAATTCCTAAAGTGATGGGTATTGATCTTCCTGCAAAGAGATCATGTGTACTACAGGTGGCGCGGTGGCAAAGGATTAAGTAGATAAAAGTACAACAATGAAGGGTCAAGTAGATCGAAGTGATATTGCAAAGGATTAAGAAGGATCGAAGTTCTACTGCAAAGGATCGAAAGAATCGAAGTGATCCTGCAAAAGGATCAAAAGCAACGAAATGATGCTACAAGGGATCGAGAAGATCGGAAGGTTGCTGCAAAATATCGAAGTTTTGTTGCAAAGGATCAAGAAGATCAAAGTGCTGCTGCAAAGGATCAAAAGATCAAAGAGCTGCTATGAAGGATCAAAAGATCAAACTGCTGCTACAAAGGATCAAAAGGTCAAAGTGTTGCTACAAAAGGATCAAGTGATCGTGCGATGCAGAAGATGAAGAGTAACTTCTCCAGTTACTAATTATGAAAACTTCCTATTACATACAGATGTATTACCTTGATGTACTATTAAAATATTATCTCTCTACTCTGCTATAGTCTATGATGATGTTGTCAGTAGAATAACCTTCTCGTTAAGGGGGGGTGTTGAATATTGTAACTTCAAAGAATATTCTAAATGTATTTTACTAATGTAACCCAAGGGATATGTTATTATTCCTATGGTGGGGTTTTACTATTGCATTTGGTTGTCATAGAGTCATGAGGTAAAGCCTCCATTGTAAGTCGGGTCATTAGTACCCTAATGAATAATATAATATATTGTTTTGAGTCTTCCTAGGTGAAGTCAGCCTAGACAGTTTAGTGGGGCTGACTTGATTAGGGTAAAATTTAGTTGGCTCAATGTGTATAAATAGAGGATTAGTGATTCTTATTTGGANGAGAGAGAGAGAGAGAGAGAGAGAGAGAGAGAGAGAGAGAGAGATAACATAAGGAGGAGAACACCTATTTTTGGGGTTATCTCTTATACATCTTATACAGAGGAAGTTTTGCTGGGTTTTCTTCCCCTTGAGGGTTTCCCAAGATAAATATTGTGTCTATCTTGTGATTGTGTTTTTATCAATGATTCTGGATATGTTGCTGCTATGATTTTTGAATTGACCACTAATGAATCTAGTCTAGCATATGAAATATTAACAATTCATCCATTGATTTAGTAATTAGCAACAAGGAAGGAGCATTGAATTTAATACTATATGACAAATCTAATAGGAATTTTGATTTAATTGGTGAAAATAACGGATATTTCTCTACAATGAAGGGTTTAAGTTCATTGGTGGACCAACAAATGAACACGTGGAACCTCATGATTGGCATGGGATTGAAATTTGTGCACTATTACAAAGGGGGTATTACAACTCACACAAATCTTCTTCATTGATGGGATTTGAGATCCACCCACATGGCTTAACTAGTTAGGCAATTAATCAATGTATAGTCCTTTTAACAAAAGTAAAAAGCGGATAGTCAATAAGAATTTGAAATAGGGTGAAATTTGTACCATGTATTTGCTAAAAACTAAGAGAGAGAAAACATTGATTTAGGCCATTGGATGGGCCAAATCAATGGTGAAGGATATCCTCATGACACTCGAATATTATTCAACCAAGTGGATGCATATAATCATCTCGAAGCATAGATTAAAAACGTGTAGGATGACAAAGCCACATGGATAGGATACTCATTATTTGTCAATCTTTAGGGACAAATATTTCCAAAGGGGAAAGGTGTCACGAGAATAACTGAAGCTATTCTAAAAAAAACCCCAGTCACCCGTGAAACTACATGTATCCTTTCTGAGGGTGAGACTAACTTGGAAAGTGTCTGATGGACTACACCTAACTTGCGAAAATAACCTTTAGCACTTATACTTGTGTTACTAGTGTTACTTCTTTACTTAGCCACTTTACTTGTTAACATTAACATCCCATAGTCATTTGAGATGAGGAGGAAACTACATTGGTGCTTTTTAAGGCTCGACGTTTTGATCTCTCTGAGATCATCATTAGGAGTGCCCACTTAAACAAAAAGATAATCAAGAGGCCAATGATCCATTTTTATATGGTTAGTTTATTGGTTTCGTGTGAGTGTGAGGTTATTATCAAGCTGGTCGGTTAGGTTGTGATACAAATTATTCAAAGTATTCTATTTTAATAAGATTAATGGAGTTAGGGTCTAGTAATTTTAAAAAATTCTCAAAGTATTATTTTTAATAAAGATTGATCAAATTAAAATTTTAATTAAAATTAAAAATTGACAATATTTTTAATTTTATTATTAATAATAATATTATTATAAATATTACATAAAAGGAGCCCCACTAAGGCCAATCGTTAACACCATTGGATCACCAACGTACAAATTAGTAAATATCTAGCAAACTTACTCAAACCTTTAGTAGGGAAAACTAACTCCTTTGTTAAAGATTCGACGACTTGGGTGGAAGAGATTTCCAAAGAAAAACTCAACGAGGAAGACATACTTGTGAGCTTCGATGTTGTATCCTTGTATACAAAAATACCCATAGGTGAAGCCATTGATACCATAAAAGAACTTACCAACAGTGAGACGACAAAATGTGTTGAGGTGTGCTTGCGATCCACTTACTTTACCTTCCAAAAATAATTCTATGAGCAAGTAGAAGGAGTTGCAATGGGATCACCCCTCTCACCCATTGTGGCCAATCTTTACATGGAGAAATTCAAAAGACAAGCTATAGAATCCTTCCCCTTGAAACCAAAAAGATGGAAACGTTATGTTGATGATACGGATGTGGTTTGGCCCCATGGGGAAGATAACCTTGTAAAATTTATAGAACATCTGAACAAGCAAAATAATAGTATCAGGTTCACCATGGAAATGGAAACAAAAAAAAGTTTTCCCTTTCTATATTTGTTAATATCAAAGAAGGAAGATGGCTTTACAGCACACCAAGTATTCCGAAATAAGACACACACAAAGAAATATACCTTCATGCCAACACACATCACTTTTTGTTACAGCTGATTTTACCACACATGGTTGATCACATATTCATGGCCTTCCATGTCCCTCTATAGACTCTTTGGACCCCGTGGACTAATATTATACTTTGATGTTTCCAACTTCATCCCTAAAAACACCTATTTATTGTTGTATGTGACTTTTAATCCTATACTTGTGTGTATAGGCAAATATTGACCTCAAACCCGCATATATCGGGATGCGTGCATAAGTCCAAATATTTTTGGAGTTTTCCTTGATGTGTGTCTGAACCACTTGACTCTTGGCCTTCCATATGCCTCGATATCGCTCGGATTTGACCCTCCATTACCCGTTTGGAGTTCTATATAAGGAACCCCTTGGATACATTGAAGAGGAGGAATTGAAGAGCAAGGAAACTATAGTCCATTGTTGCCATAACTTGCATATGCTTGAGTCTGCATCTCTTTGTCTCTTTAGAGCGCTTTGTATTCATCCCAAGCTTGCATTTTCTTGTGAGCTTTCTATCGAGAGATGGAGGATTGAGGTGGTGGAGACCCAGGTGGAGGACTTATTTTCTTCGGTTTGCAAACGTGCCGACAAAGGTTGTCACTTATGTAATCTCTGATTTGATTAATAGAAATATCTTTTCCTATCCAATAATGTGCATTTGAATAAATATTGAATCCATGGATATGTTTAATTTCTTATACATTGTTGATTATATATGCTAGATTAGATCTAACACCATATTATATAGCATGCTTGTCTTGTTTGCTGTTGTTGAGAGAAAATTGCTAGTGCAAGCAGGATTGGAAAAAGCTCAATGGGGATCTACTTCAACCGTCCAGAATAAGGTATGATTCGAGATCCTTTAGTTTTAGATGTTTGGTTTCTCTTACATATTGGGAAAGGATTGATTTCTACGGTCTAACTGTCTATTATGGTACACCCCAAGCCATAGGAAGTTTCTTTCCGTAACACTCCCCCCCTCAAAAGTTTGGTATCTTCACCACCTTAGCTACAAGAGCATATAGAATTTCAGATATTGACCACATTGATTAAGAATTGGAGCACGTACACCAAGTTTTTAGATTGAATGCATATGGCAGTAAACAAATAAAGAAAATTATATCTAAAATTAAAGGGAATAAAAATAAAAATAAAAATAAAAATAAAAATAAAAATAATAAAAAAGAAAATGACCAGAACAAGGAAGAGGAAAAAATAATCTTCCTTCCATATATAAAAGGAACCACGGATAGATTGTCCAAAACCCTAAGAAAGAGAGGGTTTAGGGTTTTATTTACCCCTCCTAATTCTATTAGGAAGATGGTAGACTCTTTTAAATACCCCATAGAACCCAAACCATGACTTTAAAGGTGTCTACTCAATCCCATGCTCTTGTAGTAAACCCTACATCAGCGAAACAGAAAGATCCATAGTAACTAGACTTAAAGAACATGAAGTAGACCTTTGGCATTATAGACACAAGAAGCCTGCCCTTGCTTAACACGCTGACCTTACCCAACGCCATATTTGCCTTGGGAATGCTGAGGTCATTGCAAGGGAAGACAACCTAACTAAACGAAAACTAAGAGAGAAGATAGAAATCAACACGACTAATGATTACTTAAATAGAGATGATGGCACAAAAATTAGTGACACTTGGCTTCCCCTTCTACACTCACTCAAAAAACAGTCCTCGTAGAACCCCTAAGGCACAAAGAGGTTGTCTCCCCCCCACTTTGTTCGCTGCCCTAATCCACCTTAACCGTAGTGTCCTCTCCTCTATCCTTAAAAAGAATACTTTTAATTTATAAATTTATAAAAAAAATTAAACCTTAAATTCAAAACACTTTTTATAAATTAAATAAAAAATTATATTAATCTTTATAATAATATTATTATTAATAATAAAATTAAAAATATTTTCAATTTTTAATCTTTATTTTAATTTATAAAAAGAATACTTTTAATTAATAAAATTTATAAGTTTATAAACCTTAAAGTCAAAACACTTTTTATAAAGTAAATTAAAAATTCTATTAATCATTATAATAATATTATTATTAATAATAAAATTAAAAATATTGTAAATTTTTAATCTTAATTAAATATTTTAATTTGATCAATCTTTATTAAAAATAATACTATGAGAATTTTTTTAAATGACTAAACCCTAAGTCTATTAATCTTATTAAAATAGAATACTTTGAATAATTTGTATCCCAACCTGACCGACCAGCGTGATAATAACCTCACACTCAAACGAAACCAATAACCTAACCATATAAAAACAGATCATTGGCCTCTAAATTATCTCTTTGTTTTAAGTGGGCACTCCTGATGATGATCTCAGAGAGAGATCGAAATGTTGAGCCTTAAAAAGCACCAATGCAGTTTCCTCCTCATCTTAAACAAATCATTGCATATGGCTATATTTTCATGTCTTGTAGTTATGTTCAACACTTAAAAAAATCAAGAGACACAAGAATAGAAGTGGTGGCACTCCAAAACTAGGAATTCCTATGCTCTTATATAATATTTTCAAGATTACAACATATACAACAATATAATAGTTTGGAGGGCGTTCACGGGCCAAACCAATCGTAGGAGCGTCCAAGATGGCTAATTCCCAAGAAGAAACCCAAATATTCTTCCTCCTTTGTCTGGTCCTTCTATGGTGTCACTACAAACCTGCTTGCTGCATCTTCTCCCTCTCATATAGAACTTTTCCAAGACTTCACCCAAGATAGGATCCCAAAACATGCAAGATGTGCCCCTACGGCCTGCACTCTAAGTGTATGCTTGCCATGCTATGGGAATCATTGGCATGGATGCACACCTCTTTTCTTGGAAATGTTCCCTAAGCTTCCTACTCACACTCTATTCAACACGTTTGTGCTCCTTGGATGCACACTCCACATGCTTGTTGGCAACGCACTCCACAAAATTCGTGTGTCTGTTTCTGGTGACCATGCACTTGTCCTTTGTCATGATATGTCTTCCATCCTCCCAAGTCATTCTTAGTGCACCTACTTTCTATCTCATTTAATCCTCACTGTTACCTACCTATTCGAGTGTGGTTTCGCCTAATGTGGGCACCCGGCCCCTTGTGGTTTTGCCACTTGCACACACCAACATATTGAGCTCTCAAATTATCTTGCACCTACATTTCCATGCCTTGGTTTCCTTGGGAAATCTCCTATGCCAATATCATCTGCATGGAATGAGTTGGCCAAGGTGCCTCCACACCAAGGTTGTTATATCCTCCCTGACCTCAAGTAGTTTCCATCCTCGAAAATGTCTCTAAGATGTCAATCGTTTGTCAAAACTCATGCCATACTATCGCCTGCTGCACACAATCATATCCAATTAGTGCATCATCTTCACTTCATCCCTATAAGACTGTTTGGAGCCACACTCCTCCATCCCTCTACATTTTTCAGTTCATCGAACTTCCCAACCTGATTTCTGAACTCATACGTGTTGGGAAAAATATTATCTTGAATAATTCACCTAATATTTACTATATCGATCGGGGTTGGTAGGCTTAGAGTTGTTAAAAAATATATGTGAAGGTAGAGGGATTCCTAGGGTATCGTGGTAATACTTTAATAAACAAAAGATTGAAATGTCTTTCAGAATGAAAGACTAAGTTGAACTCCTAATAAATCAACTTCTTAAAATAATATAAGCATAGGACTAGGGTAGAGTGGTATCAAGTTATACTACTCTACTTATAAACAATTATTAAAAGACAAAGATATGGACAATGTGATGACAATGAACTATGCTTTAGAGGAAGGTCTATTTTACTGATAAACAACTTTTAAGAACTAGTTATACAAGGAAGAATTTACAACAACTAATTATACATGCAACTAATAGATGACCTCTAATTCCATTCTCCTGGATTATTTTGAGGATAAAGGTTTACTGTAATTGGGACAGGAGCAGGAGAAGTGTCAAAATGGATTTCAAATGAGGTGAAGAAACTAAAGGAAATCAGGTCTAACTTAATCTCTACGAAAATATGTAAACTGAGAAACGTCCAATTACAAGCTATGGTAAACATGATGATCTATAAACAAATAAATCCCACTTGCAAAAGATAAAATAATACTACAAGAAGGTAGACATGATTTATGAACAAGTTGAAAACTTATAAAGATGATCTAAATTTCATTCTATAGATTCCTTTAACCATATGAGTAAGAGAACAAATCCTACTACTATAAGCAATGACACTTAATATATTAATACATCTAAAACTTCACATGTGAAAGAGCAATTAAACTCTAATTACAAATCAATACTAAAGATCAAAACACATAACATAATTTTAGGCATAAGTTGAGAAGAAAGAAGAAAGAAGAACGAGGTTTAACAAGTGGTCTAAAACAATCTCATCTAAGGGTTTTAAAATAAAATTCATTCACTATCTAACTACTACTATCAGAACAGGATAAAAAAAATAAGGAGATAAGCTCAAAACAAATTAAAGACATGCAGGTTTGAATGAAAGAATGGACACCAGGTTGAAACAAAGGTCTGTATGAAAAGCAGAACAGACTATCTGAATGACAGTTTGTCTGAAGAAAATACTAAAATTTTGAGAAAACAATGAATTTAAATGATTTGTTTGGGAGCAGCTGACTCATGCATATGTTAATGAAATGCGCAAGAGAAAAAAGTAAATCTACTTAATAATTGAATCTTATGGTAACATAATCTAAACTAACTCATAAGTCAAGAAGGAAATTGAATTATTGAACAAACTGAAATATACTTAAGCAAGAACAGAAATGAATAAAGCTAAATTTAATGTGATTTAACCGAAGAAATCTAGTCTACAAATCAAACAATGAACTGTAAAAAAATTGAAGAGGAATTTAGAAACTATTCTAGGAGCAATCGGTTGCTAACTTCTAAAGGAAAACTACATAATCAGCATGATAAAAATGAAGTCTATACTACAGAAAATAACTAACATAAACGATTACAAGGCTGAAACTACATAGACAACTTATAAATAAGACTATACTAGTTACAAACAAAAGGAAATAACAAAACATACACAAAAAATGTAAAACTCTCGCTGTCGGGGGGCCCTCCCAGCAAATTTGTTAATGCCTTGCTAATGGAACACGATCATGCACGGCGTAACATAAATTTCATTAAATCAAAAGGTAGCATTACAGAGTTTTGTGATCAACTGATAAGATGGCTAACTATCTCGTTATCCTTTTTAACTCCATTGGTTCTATCAACTACCAACCATGAGCTATCAACTATTAAAATTCAACGATTAACTTTTTTCTTGCACGAGATCATCTGTATATATAGTGTTTTTACAGAAGGCGAGCAAGTTGACCCTTTCAGTGGTCGACTGCTTTTACAACAAGGCAGTCATTATAACAAGTAACTACATTGATAACTAACAAATGACACTTCCTTCTTCTTCATAGATCTAGTTCCTCTCTGTTGCACGATGTGGAATATGATCTTACTTCTTAATAAGAGCCGGTGTCAAGGTGTCACACAGAGACATTATATGAGTTCCCTTCCAGAAGAAGGCTCATGCTAAGATGCTGACGTGTGGTCACAATAGTTTATGGCTGTTACATGCCTTTAACACACAGGAATCCACTATCAGCAATGCGCGATTGATTCAGTGGTTCAAACAGTGAGCTAGACGATGCACTGGATACACTCTGCGCACATGTAGGATGGGTGCTATGCTGTTTGCTGGTTCACTGAAGACCAATATTCTGCACGAAAGTTTCATACATTAGAATATCACCACATGTTATCGAATTTAGATAAGAAAACCATGAAAGGATGCAAAATAAAACATAACTTGCATAAATAAAAATATGGGCATACCTACTGCTGAATGGTGAACTATATGGTACAAAAGACACCAAAAGGTAACAAACATGTGTTAATATGTAAAATATTTAGCCCAAAAATGGTGACAAAATGAGGACCAACATTCCCCCAAACCAAAAGAATGCCAGGTCCCACTGGTCAGAAAATAAAATATAACATTAGGAAGGAGGCAGAGCTACGTCAACAGCTGCCTCCTACTTTGATGAAGCAGCTTGTTTGAACTTCAATTTCCTAGCCTGCGGTTTCAGAAGGGCACGCCTTGCTTGCTGATCCCTCTATGATAAACTAACGGTCTTGTGGAGGTCCTCCATAGTTTTAATCTGTAACCGTAACTCTTTGTTCTCCTGTCAAAGCTCTGAAATTAACTTAACATATCCTTCATTCTGCTTCGTTGGTTGAGTTAACTCATACGATAACTGATCTAATGTTGGTTGCGGTGGCTTAGATGGCTCTGGGGACTAGTTGGAATCTCATGGAGGACTCATTTCCCTTGATGGTGGATCCAAATTAACAGTAGAATTGTGTTCTTTAGGGATGATATCTTGGATAGATGCAGGAATGTTCATTTGATCGACATCCTTCAGTAATTCAGCAGAAAGACTGGATAATGCTAACAGGGATGAATTTGGGTTGGTTTTCTCTAATTCGGCCACATTGCTTGAATGACTGGTCTGCACATCAGACTGAACTTCGTTCTAAGTATTGGGATGAAGCATACGCTAAACATTTTTTTCCTTTTGTTTTTTGGTGCGAGGTCATGAGAAAGGTACGAATTCAGTGGACACAGTACTAGCAGGGGTATTTTGTGCAGATGAGTTAGGTTCTGAGGTATCTTCGTCAAGGTGGATGATGTTGGGGTTTTCTTCTTCTACAGGTCAGTTTTGACTAGTTCCACGGTGAAAATGATGAGATTGTTTGTGGATATTAAGATGGCGATTGAGCACCTTAAAAGACAAAGGTCTCCCAAGGTTGGTTTCGCTCCTTAAGCTGGTCCAGGATTAAAAGTTTGATCAAGCTGTGGTGGTATAAGCTACTTTTGGGGTGAAGGGTATTTTTGCGAACCAGGTTCGACATTTTCTCTAGACTCCGAAGGAAAAAGAAAGGAAAATTAAGACTTCTATTATCAATGAAATGGGCCAATAAACATAGATGACAGGATTTGAAAACACTAAACTTACCTTCACAGGTAACCAAATGAATAATGACCGTCAGTGGATTTATGTATTTAGGATTTATCCAGCTATGGTGATAACATTTTACGCCTGTCACATACTAGAATTTGGGCTTGAGGGAAAATTTATGTGATGCCCTTGGAACAAACCAATGTTTATGTCATCGCTCACCTTCTCAGGGAAGCTTAGTGGCACGCACAATCAATTCCTCTGTAACTTGGAAGGAAAGATGTCCTACCCTTGCCATTCTCCCATCGAACCCCATTGCAAAAAGAAATGAGATTTCCTTATCATATCCTTGTAGTAGATGGAGGAACGGGTTCCATCCAACGCAGAAAAACACTTTGTAGCATTCTCTAAACTCTATCATTTGGAACAAATCTTGGTAAGTTTCTGGCTCAAATCGGTTCGGCATGGTTTAAGCAGAGGGGAGAATATAGGGTTTACAGAGAAAGGTGGATAAAATTCTCTATAGTGATAACGGTCAGTGAAAGTGATGGAATGGGAGAAGGTTCACATAGTTTTGGTTTAAAATGTGTCGCATTCAACCTACCAAATGATCATGCAACCAGCTCGGCATGCTTGGACGATTATGCCATTATGGAATTTTTCAAAATGTGTGCCGTAAAAAATGCGTGATTGAATGAGTTTCTAAAGTTTTGTTGGTTCAACCATGTCCAAAGCGAGCTTTGGACAGGTTGAACATGTAACTTAATGCGGATATATAACCAAATTCATAACCATAGCCTTAGTTCAAACAAGAAGGTCGACTTATCTGATAGCTTATGCATGCAGAAAAAGGGAATAATGGTGATGGCAGAGTCGTGATGATTAAAAGGTACCCTAAGGTCATATCATATCCATATGGAGGTGAAATAAAATCATATTAGATCTAATTTGTACTATCATGAATCAGAATTAGTCATAATATCCTATGGATGTGACTCTAATGATAAGACTCAGCTTTTTACCCAAACAAAATTAAGCTGATACTTAAAATATCATCATTTTTATTTATCTTGTCATTTGACATTTTATTCATACCAAAATTCGACCCTTCATATGATCCTTCATACAGATTTCTGTAAAAATGAGCTTGCTTGATCAGACTGCTGCTAATTATGGCTTTTCCTAAGCTGCCAGGTCACAAAGAAGTCATATGAAATAATTCTCTCAGGCGTTCTTCTTTATTCATCCAAGATTTTAAAACCAATTTCTCTATTTGCATTATCCTGCAGACACTTTATCATTTGGCAACGAGTTTCTTACAAGTAAAAATAAAGAAAGACAATCAGGCTAATCCTCCCCCAAACCAAAGATATGGCATGTCCCCAAGCCATACAATAAAACTAAGTAACTTCCAAAGTAAATTAACAAAAGTTCAATCATGATGTTGTAAATTTGTAAAAGAAATAAAGATTAACTAATAGATGGAAAGGATTCAGATATATACATTTATCCAAAAAGAACAGTGCTCAAATATATAGATGTATAAATTTAGAATTTATCATGTAATGAAGATATAAGTGAAAGGACCATAGGGAAAACTAGTCATCCATGCCTCATTGTAGAGATATCCTATACTCTCAAGAATTATTGAGCTCACCTTTGAATTTTTAGGATTTTACAGCTATGGGTCCCATTTCTAGGATAAACATATCCGAGATATTGATTGAATTTAGATGGGCAACTCCAAGACCAACTTAAGGTTATTCTTTAATGAAATCATAAACAATAGGCCTAAGCATATTTTGATTTTAAACCATGTGCCTAGTGGTGCATTAACCAAATCTCTTTTACCCGATATTGCCCAGTTTCCAGTAGGCCTGTTCAATACCTCGACCGATTTATCTTGGTACCATGTAAGCAGAGCCCTACTGCCAGCGAGCCTGTTTAGTACCCCGACGGGTTTACTTTCATTTATCGGAGTTCCTTATTTTTAGGTTGTTTACTTAGCATTGACCCACTACCAACAGGCTTGTTCAGTACCCCGACCGGTTTTCCTTGTATAAAGATTCTGAGTATATGGAAGTTGATTGGTACTAGAGCGTGCTAAGCCCTGCTAAACACATGAGTTATATATATTTAAAAAAAAAATCACAAAATGGCCTTAACTATAGATCATGTCAAAAGAGAATAACTTAAAGGTGCTCCTGGGCCTTTCAGTTGTTCCCCACAAGCTGAAATTCCACTTATCCTGGAGTGTTCTCAAAAATATTTAAGAGTCAAGTTTTGATAACAAGTGTAGATGAACTAGTAATCTCTAAGTGTATAAATTCTGAAGAACATGATAATTGAAGTGAGTCTTTTGAGCACTTGATCAACAATCGGGAATGTACATATCTGAATCAAAAAGCCATATATATATAAAGCATAACAAAATCATAAAATAAATGGTTTGGAAATGATGTACAAGATCTTTAAATCTTCAAAGTTAAGATATATTTTCTAGAATATTTTCTGTTTCAGGTAATATCCCATGAACTGTTCAAAGAAATAGAAAGACCCATTTGTAACCAAATTTCAAAACCATTTGTTAGATGATTTATTTTATTCTTGAAAACATAAAAAAAGAGTCCCCTACAAATAAATGATTAGAAATGACTCTTATGTATTCAAAGAGATATACACATACTGACATATTTACAAATAATGATAACCCATAATATTTTTAAGAATCGGGAGGAGGAAGAGTCTTTGGAGAGGGAAGTCCAATGATTGCCTCTATCTTGATAGGATCCATCTTGATCCCCTAGGGAAAAACATGATGCCCCATACATATATAACATGGAGAGGTTTTTTTTAATGGACATTCCTGTTGAGGATGTTTAGTTGTACATTTTGGACAGAAATTGCTATTTACTACTCGTTCTTCTTCCTGGCTCTTCATGTAAGTTTGGTTTCTAAAGTGAGTGTACCTAGAATGTTTCTTTCGAGGTGGGAATGGGGAAACCCAACATTCTTTTCTAGGAGAAATTTTCCTCTGATCACCCATTCTTTTATTGGTTCTTATAGGAGTAGGAGATGCTACTGTGGATGTTTCAATTTATGGGGTTACTATTGCCAAAGAGAGCTTCCACCTAGGTGAGATTGACAAAATTAGTGAAGTTCAGCTCCCCCACTTAAGAAATGTTGTATTATCTAATTTTGTGAATTAGTGGAAGATTTAAAGGTTCCCAATGGTTACTTCTTTTGAATTTTGTCAGGAATGAGGAACTTAGGACCTCCTTCCAGGATCTTTCCTCTTTCTATGATTCACCCCCCCCCACCCATAAGAATCTCTTTATGTTTATAGCAGAAGTACTCCCTATAGGTGTTTTTTTTATGGCATTTCACTGAGTTGATGATTGGGGTTTTATGTTTCCTGTAAAAACTTAATAAATATTTTAACAAAATTTTACTATCTTAATGAATCTATCCTATGCTACTACTACTACTGGATTTGGGGCTTCCTGTTATAACAGATGCACGGGCTCTTACCTATCATCTTATCGCTCCCTCGCCACCATCCTATATCTATTCTACCTTACAGAACAACTCCTCGAAAATGGCGCCAAAATGTTGGGAAAAATATTATCTTGAATAATTCACCTAATATTTAATTATCGACTAGGGTTGCTAGGCTTAGAGTTGTTACAAAATATATGCGAAGGTATAGGGATTCCTAGGGTATTGTGGTAATACTTTAATAAACAAAATATTGAAAGGTCTTTCAAAATGAAAAACTCGGTTGAACTCCTAAGAAATCAACTTCTTAAAATAACATAAACAAAGGACTAGGGTAGAGTGGTATCAAGTTATACTACTCTACTTATAAACAATTATTAAAAGACAAAGATATGGACAGTGTGATGACAATGAACTATTCTTTAGAGGAAGGTCTATTTTACTGATAAACAACTTTTAAGAACTAGTTATACAAGGAAGAATTTACAACAACTAACTATACATGAAACTAATAGATGACCACTAATTCCATTCTCCTGGATTATTTTGAGGATAAGGGTTTACTGTAATTGGGACAGGAGTAGGAGAAGTGTCAAACTGGCTTTAAAATGAAGTGAAGAAACTAAAGGGAAATAGGTCTAATTTAATCTCTACGAAAATATGTAAACTGAGAAACGTCCAATTACAAGCTATGGTAAACATGATGATCTATAAACAAATAAATCCCACTTGTAAAAGATAAAATAATACTACAAGAAGGTAGACATGATTTATGAACAAGAAGAAAAATTATAAAGATGATATAAAATCCATTATATAGATTCCTTTAATAACCATATGAGTAAGAGAACAAATCGTATTACTATAAGCAATGACACTTAATCTATTAATACATTTAAAACTTCACATGTGAAAGAACAATTCAACTCTAGTTACAAATCAATACAAAAGATAAAAACACATAACATAAATTTAGTCATAAGGTGAGAAGAAAGAAGAAAGAAGAATGAGGTTTAACAAGTGGTCTAAAACA
Source organism: Pseudotsuga menziesii (assembly GCA_001517045.1). Classification (NCBI taxonomy): domain Eukaryota; kingdom Viridiplantae; phylum Streptophyta; class Pinopsida; order Pinales; family Pinaceae; genus Pseudotsuga; species Pseudotsuga menziesii. The sequence goes on along the minus strand of LPNX010522871.1, from coordinate 259,790 downwards.
ATCTCATCTGAGGGTTTTAAAATAAAATACAATCACTATCTAACTACTACTATCAAAACAGGATCAGAAAACTAAGGAGATAAGCTCAAAACAGATTAAAGACTCACAGGGTTGAATGAAAGACTGGACATCAGGTTGAAACGAAGGTCTGTATGAAAGGCAGAATAGACTGTCTGAATGACAGTCTGTCTGAAGAAAATACTAAAATTTCCAGAAAACAGTGAATTTAAATTATTTATTTGAGAGCAGTTGACTCATGCATATGCTAATGAAATGTGCAATAGAAAAAAGTAAATCCACTTAATAATTGAATCTTATGGTAACATAATCTAAACTAACTCATAATTCAAGAAGGAAATTGAATTATTAAACAAACTGAAATATACTTAAGCAATAACAGAAATGAATAAAGATAAATTTACTGTGATTTAACCAAAGAAATCTAGTCTACAAATCAAACAATGAACTGTAAAAACTTTGAAGAAGAATTTAGAAACTATTCTAGGCGCAACCGGTTGCTAACTTGTAAAGGAAAAGTACATAATCAGCATGATAAAAATGAAATCTATACTACAAAAAATAATTAACATAAACGATTACAGGGCTGAAACTGCATAGACAACTTATAAATAAGACTATACTAGTTACAGAGAAAAGGAAATAACAAAACATACACAAAAAATGTAAAACTCTGGTTGTCGGGGGGGCCCTCCCAGCAAACAAAGTAATTCCTTGCTAATGGAACACGATCATGCACAACGTAACACAAATTTCATTAAATCAAAAGGTAGCATTACATATTTTTGTGATCAACTGATAAGATGGCTAACTGTCTCACTATCCTTACTAACTCCATTGATTCTATCACCTACCAACCATGATCTATCAACTATTAACATTCAACGATTAAATTTTTTCTTGCATGAGATCATCTGTATATATAGTGTTTTTAAAGAAGGCAAGCAAGTCGACCCTTTCAGTGGTCGACTACTCTTATGATAAGGAAGTCATTATAACAAGTAACTACATTGACAACTAACACAGTGACACTTCCTTCTTCTTCGCAGATCTGGTTCCTCTCTGGCGCGAGATGTGGCATATGATCTCAGTATTAATCGGATTCGTCATCAAGGTGTCACATAGAGACATTATATGAGTTCCCTTTCAGAAGAAGGCTCATGCTAAGATGATAGCATGTGGTCACAACATTTTATGACCGTTACATGCCTTTAATGCACATGAATCCACTATCAGCAATGCACGATTGATTCAGTGGTTCGAACAGTGAGCTGGATGATGCATTGGAAACACTCTACGCACATATAGGATGAGTGCTATGTTGTTTGCTGGTTCCTTGAAGACCAAGATTCTACAAAAAAGTTTCATACATTAGAATATCACCACATGTTATCGAATTTAAATAAGAAAACCATGAAAGGATGCAAAATAAAACATAACTTGCATAAATTAAAATATGGCCATACCTGCTTCTAAATGGAAAACTGTATGGTACAAAAGACACCAAAAGGTAACAAAACATGTGTTAATATGTAAAATATTTATCCCAAAAATGGTGAAAAAATGAGGACCAACAATACGTTTTGAAGCAACTTGCCAAAGCTTGTCCACTACTTGGAGACCCTCGTGTTTGGTGGAACATATGCTAATTTCCACACTTGGAACAAAACCTACAGTTTCATATTTTGGTGTGCCTCATACTTAAGAAACCCCAGTCCTTGACTACCAATTCCAATGGTAGTGGTCCTATGTCTCATCTATCTCAACCAAAGGAAGTGGGTGTATGGTGCCCCTAGTCATCACCCGCACTGTCATCCTATCTCAGTTTCATCGCAACCCACTTTCTCAAGTGTAGAAGGAGTGGCATGTTACCACCAATCGTACATTCACCTTTAACAAATAACCTTTGAGATTCTATGTCATTAAGCCAAAGATGCTCGCCTGGGTTTGAAGTGGCTGCACCACTACGCAGTGCACCTTCATTTGATTAGGTAATTGCTACACACCGCATCTGCCAACTCTGGTCATTTTGCATTGTCATGTAGAAGTCAATTAGCTTCTCTAATATTGTCAAAAATAACTTCACCACCTTCTCCATGGTGTCCATTCAATCCTTCTAAGCGATTCACTGACTCACGACTAGCTTGTTCCAACACCCTACTAATAGATTGCTTTTCTTTTTCTTTTTTTTCATATATAGCATCGTGAAGGCCTATCACAATCAACACTGTATAAGGTGTCATTTTCATGGACATGGCCTTCCCACCTTTATGTGGCTTCATCATATTTTCCACGATGATAGGATTATCTCGTGAAAGAAATGCTAAACATTCAAATGAGGTGTGGGCACTGCATTGGACCTCCTCAAAATCCTATGCAAGAATGATATCAAATTCATCCATGGGAATGATTGTGAAGCTCCCTTTTCCATTCCATTCACCAATATTCGAAGGGACTTGGTTGGTTACTCCAACCACCTTTTCTATACTTGAGTTCACTACCTTGAAGAAACGTTTCCTAGGATCAATCCATAGCTTCAACCTTCTAGTTACCTCTTCCTTCATGAAATTTTGCGTAGTGCAACAGTGCCATTATCTACCAAAGTATCCAATTGTTTCTCATCCACTTCTACAGGAACATAACACATCCAAGTCTAGCCTAGTCCTTTTGTAGCTATTGGTACTTTACGAAAGAGGTTCAACACTTGCAACACTCCTACTGTAGGATTCTTAGCATGACCAATCGTATACACCTTCTGTGGTCTTAACGAATAGTTATTTGCATAATGTTCCTTCACACAAATGTAACATGAAATGTTTTTTTCCTTCTCCTTGGGTATATATGTGTACACCTATGCTCTTGGTCTTTTCATCCTCATGTTTTCCACCTATTTTTGGCTTACCCTTCATCTTCTTCTTGAATCTACCTTGAGCTCTCTCATGGTTTTCTTTGTCTCCTTTGGACTCATCTTTTCCTTCTGCATAGTATTCCAAGACCTTTTCAACTGCTGAAATCGTTGCAGCAAGGGTGTATACACCTTGGCATCACAAATACGTCTATTCCCATGTCTGCAATGACATCATGAAATGATAGATTATGTCACAATCACTCATATCCTTTATTTCCAACATGAGTCTCATGTAAGTTTTTATGAATGATTGTACCCTTCCAACATGCTTGATCTTCATGTGCTCATTGTGGGAAACCCATCCTTGGTTCCTAGGCCCAAACCATGCTTTCAACACAACTTTCATTTGGCTCCAATTCTCAATCGGTTTCATTTATATACCCTCTTCCATATCTTTTACAATTTTCCTCCACCACAACTTAGTTGTGCATGTGAGGAACAAAAACTTAACCTTAGCTTCATTTGAACTTATGTTCAACTTCTCCAAATACTGATCGATATCCCAATAGAAGTTACCAAGAAATTTGGAATCCCAGGTCTTTTTGTATGGTTCAATTTCTTTCATTCTTATCTTCATGGGTGTTGTTGAACTCTACTCGTTTGTCACGATTCTCTTTAGCAAAACTATGGCCTCATCTTGTTCTTAGATGCAAAGTTAGATCACTTGCACCACATCTTCCAACTCCTCCACTTCCTTCATATGTCCTTTTAGTGGTAGTTCTCCCACCAAGTCAATGGATTCCTAGAACATACTTGTAACAATGTTAAAGAGTTGGTGCATGTGTCCCATTTCTCCTTCCATGGATTTGAATTTCTCCCCTTGCTTGAAAAGAGTTGTAGACATTTGATCTGTGTTTATTTCAAGTGTTGTGATCCTAGTCTTCACCCTAAGAGTCTTTGGTGATGTGTTTCTTTCTTGGTCTTCACGAAAAAACTCTTCCACATTTGAACTTAATTCCATGTCTGATCCAACCTCCAACAACTGTTCTACAATGAATTTACCCATTCTGGACTTAGCCAAATTACTAAAATGTCACAAGGAACCTTCCTTATGCCCAAACACACTTCCAGTAAAGTGTTCCTTTCATTTGGTTTTCTATGCACCACCTTGCCAAATTCCTTCAAGATTCCCCATGATAAATAATTTTCTTTTGCAAGTCACTACACCTGTCATATTGATGAGGATATTATGACTCCTTGGGAACCTCTACATGCTTACACCTCCAACACCAATATTTCTAGTTTTCCTGACATCTTCAGAATTGATCGAGCTACCTCATTATTGGGCCCACCAATGCCTCTCATTTATCTATTTTCTATCCATTCTTTATAGTGCTAGTTGGGTGCACTGTCATGTAGGCCACTCTCAACCAACTAGCTTCTGCATCTCTTCCAAAAGTCTCCAACACTCTTCCTTCAAGATCTACAAGTCTTGTCGGACTTCACTCATGCCCTGATGTCAAGCAATTCCATTACCTGTCGACCTACTTCGTAGGTGTTTGAATGAGTGGCAATTGCACTACTGTTTAGTACTAACTCCCAACAATTCAACACTTCCACTTTTTCCTTCAACCTATGGCTAACTTTTCACTTGTTCAGTGTCCTAGTGAAGAGCTTCCCAAAATGGTTCGTTCCGTTACAACTTTTTCATCACTTCATTACTAATTGCAACTGCAACTATATTTCTGGTCAATTTCTTTGTCCATGCAGTGGTGAAGAGACCAGATATTTTCCTTTCTATGGTACCACTTTTCACATGGATAATCAACGTGAGTTTAAATTGAGCCCCAGTCACCCATGCAACACTTCCTAGATCCTTGCCGAGGGAAAGACTAGCTCAACAGGTATCCAACATACTACACCTTAATTGCATAAATAATATTGAGCACTTATACTTATGTTACTTTTGTTACTTCTTTAGTTAGCCTCTTTACTTGTTAACATTAACATCCCACAACCATGTTCAACACTTGACCAAATCAAGAGACACAAGAATAGAAGTGGTGGAACCCCAAAAGTGGGTGTGCCTGATTTCTTATATAATATGTGCAAGAGGGCGTCCATAGGATAACCCAACTGAAAGATCACCCAATTTGGCTAACTCCCAAGAAGAAACCCCAAGATTATTTCTACTTCATCTTGACCTTATACGGTGTCATCGTAGACCTTTGTGCTGCAACCTCTGCCTCTTTCATACAACTCTATTAATCCTTCACCCAAGAAAATACCCCAAAATGTGTAAGGCATGCCCCTATGTCCTACACTCTAACTTATGTCTCCTTGGTTTCCCCTTTCCTTGGTTTTGATGCAGGGGAATCCCAACCCCTAACAAATAGTAGAGGATAAATGCTGACGAGAGTTGACTAGGGGGAAAACGACGACCCCTAGTAGAGTGGGATTTGGTCGACGAAACTAGAATAGTTCATACAAGACGAAGCGGTGACGAATATTTAAATATGGATTAAGTCAAAATGGTATACTGATGAGAGGATATCCATCAAGGAATATTTAAGGAAAAGAGAGAGGCCGACAAGGAAGAAATAAGAGGAAGAAAAGTGGTTAGAATTTACAAGTAGACGATCGACGACTGATGGGTTTACAACCAACGATTCCACTGAACAATGCATAATAGAGGTAGTTGATTAAATAAATGTCCAGTAATGATGGTAGTTGAAGCTAAGCTAGGTGGCACATGAAGAGAACCAATTGCAGGTAATATCTGGGGAAGAAGCGAATCTCAAGGAACTCTTGAGTAACTTCTAAAAGAATAGGATTTCATCGAACCAAGAGGGATATAATAAGAGATGTTAGATTAAATAAGGAGTTGTTGTTGGTTGTTCAAAGGCCGCTACTCTGAGTTAGAGAATTAACTATAATTTTGTATAATAGTTGCTTTGACAAGGGAACATAGCATCGACTCTAAGTTTTATCTCTCATGTAACTTGTATTTCTTTGATGTTAATAAAAGACATAATCCTCAACATTCCCTTGTGTGTGTGTTCTTTTTGTGTGGGTATTCATTGACATTTCAGTAATGCGCTTTCTAAGCAATCTTGACGACTTTAGAGTGACCCAATAAGCATTAGTTGGTATCAAAGCTGCATGAATATGAAAGGTAGATGGTCATGGCTCGTTTGCATCATCTGGTATCAGAGTGGGAAGTTTCCCGTGGAAGGAGAGAAGAAAGGTCTAGTTGTGATTGGATGGGAGGATACAGCTCCATTCGGGGTTGGGTAGAGTCAAGAAGGTGTTGAATCAGTCATGTGAGTAGGAGGAATGGCTCAAAGGGGTGTCAACATCCGAGGTAGAAGACAACGTAGAGGTGCAAGGGTCATGATTGATTATGAGACGTTCGAAGAATGTACCCAGATGATGAGGAAACTAAAGCATGATTTAGTATCCGTGAAGGAGGCACAACGACAAGGATACATCATGGAGCCCTTTCACCTTAGTGATGAAGAAGTTGAGGATAGTGAAGCTCTAGGAGAAGAAGAAGAGTTGGAAGAGCCAAAATATAGACTACTGAAATCTTTATCCGACATGAGGGGTAAGGATAAGATGGACATGCCTACCTACTCAGGTAGTCTGAACCAAGAAGAGATGATATACTGGAAGAGAGATTGAAAAATACTTTGACATTTAGTTGATCGAAGACCCAAAAAGAGTGAAAGTCGCTTGTCTGAAGCTAAAGGGCCATGCATCATTGTGTTGGGATAGTGTGCAAGACGACATACTAGAGAAAGGAAAAGAAAAAGTAAATACTTGGGACATAATGGTTACCAAGTTAAAATACTAGTTCTTTCTTACCGACTATATGATCTCAATGTTCAGGAAGCTACAAAACCTGCGATGGAAGGAGATGTCTGTGAAGGAGTTCATAGAAGAATTTTATAGACTATTGATTTGGTTGCGACACACCAAAGAAGAAGAATAAGGGGTAGTAAGGTATGTAAATGGGTTAAAATATGCTATTCAGGATGATCTTAGTTTGTCAAGGTTTAGGATAGTCAAAGAAGCATACCATCTAGCCTTGAAAGTCAAAAAAAAGTTGTCGAGGAGAGCCATTACAGTCAAAGGGAAGCTGACTGCTATGGATGTAAGGATTGTTGCTACCAAGGGACACAAAAACGAGAAAAAAGGGGAAGCCGTTGAGGAGAATGAACGAAAGTAGGAATTTTCAACCCGAGCACCTATGTCAAAATATAAATGAGGAGATATATATGTTAGAGGAAGAGAGCAATTCAGTCAGAAGAGAACTAATGAAAAGAGAAAATTCGACAGACCGACCATAGTCTTCTACAAGTGCCAAGAGGTCGACCACAAAGCATATGAATGTTCGAAAATTCTCTGTGTTGAGAAGAGATTGAAGACCCGACGACAAACCAATGACAATTATAGTACTAGAGCAATTTCGATGGTCGGAAATAATGAAGATGAGGAGAATGGAGAAGGAGGTTGAAACCTCATGAATTGACATGCCTTAATCTAGTAGAGTCGAAAAGAGGAGAGAGAGATAACACAATGAAAATATTATTTTGAATAATGGAAATATCATCAAAAAATGATTCCTAACAATCATCAATCGAGGAAGTACAGAGAATTTGGTCTCGGCAAAACTCATAGAGAAGTTGTGTCTGAAGTTTCGACCACACCCGAGACCGTATAGAGTGTCATGGTTACAAAAAAACCACCATGTGACGGTGACCAAACAATGTTTGATTCACTTCAATATTGGTCGATTAGAAGTAACATATTGTGTGTTGTTATTCCAATGGATGCTTGCCATCTATTGTTATTACGACCATGGAAATACGACCACAACATGATATACAATGGTAACACCAATACAGTCACCGTATGGAAGGATGGTGCTCAACGAAAACTTATCCCGATGAAGGAGGATGAGAGAGACCATATAAGTTAGAACAACTACTGGGAGGAAAGAGTATTGATGTGCTTGACCAAAGAATTCTTGAAGGAAGAAGATAAGAAAGGGTGTTGCTTCAACATCATCCCAAATGGTCTTAGTGTGAAGGAATTTACATAAGAGATCCCGATGAAAGTCGGAGAAATGTTGAAGGTACTTTGGGGCATATTGGTCGATGAACTACCGATAGGATTTCCAGTGATGAGGAGTATCTCTCATCATATCGACTCAATTCTAGGGTTAAGTCTGCAAAATAAGGTGTCGCATAGGATGTCGTCGACGAAGAATGAGGAGATGAATCGACAAGTCCAAGTGTTGTTGGACAGAGGGATAATCAGAGAAAGTTTGAGCCCATGTGTAGTACTCATTGTACTTGCACCAAATAAAGGAGGATAATGGAGGATGTGCACTGATTTAAGGGCCATCAACAAGATCAACATCAAGTACAAGTTCCCATTTCCTAAGATAGATGACCTAATCCACTGTTTGAGTGGAGATAGATACTTCACCAAGATTGACTTGAAGAGTGGCTATCATCATATTAGGATTTGGGAAGGTGATGAATGCAAGACAACCTTCAAGATGAAGGAAGGCTTGTATGAATGGCTAGTCATGTTTTTTGGGTTGATGAATGCACCCAACACGTTCATGAGGTTGATGAATGATGTACTAAAGCTGTATCTAGGAAAATTCATCATATTCTATCGAGATGACATACTGATGTTTAGTCGAATCAAGGAAGACCACTTGGAACACCTCCAATGAGTGTTTCAACGAATGCAGGAGGGTAAATTGCTGGTGAATTTGAAGAAGTGCTGTTTCCTAAAAGAAGATTTAACATATATGGGATTTGTGATCTCTCAAAAAGGACTGTCGATGGACCCAAAATAAATCAAGTTTATACTAGAATGGTTGGAGCTGACTAATGCGATAGAGGTCGAAAGTTTACATGGACTTGTTAGTTTCTACAAGAAGTTCATAAAGGACTTCATTCAGATATGCGCACCACTAGCATAGTGCATGAAGAAAGGTGAATTTAAGTGGTCAAAAGCCTCCCGAAGATCTTTTGTTGTTGATGTATTTATAATTTCGGAATGTATCCATCCGTATATCTTATGTATTGTACCCCGATGTTTATTCCAAGATGTGCCTGTAATGTATTTGAGTCATGTCATGCCCCGATGTTCCTATCGAGAGGTTCTATAATGTAAACAAGTCATGTCAAGTCATTGTGGGTAACCCTCCGATTGGTGAAGGGTTAAAGTCCCCGCAGTTGTGGTGCCCTAGGGTTATTAGACTATCCTAGAGAATTTGACCCTAGGTGAGTCATTTTAAGTTGGGAAAATAGTCCCCATCATTGTGTTAAGGATAAACCTCCTTGTTGGTCGGAGGAGGCAAAGTCCCCACAAGTTGTGGGGCACTAGGGTTATTAGACACTCCTAGAGATGTCGGCTCTAGTAAGTAATTGTTAAGTGAGGCCGACATGTTGGAGTGGGTTTTAAGTGAACAAAAGAATATAAATAGAGAGTGAGCCTCTCTATTTATCACACACACACTCACTCATTGGGGTGCATGAGTGAGAGGAGAAGTTGCTGGGACAAGAAAGAGACTACTGCTGTAGGGAGATCATCTTTATGTTTTCAGGTTTTAATTTTGGTGCTGAATCTATCTCTGAGGAAGTTGCGGGGTTTCCTCCTTTATGGTTTCCCCGAGGAAAATTCTTTGTGTCTCTTGTCTCTTGTGTTTTATTGTTGTGCATGTTATTCTCTCAGTTAAAGATCCTAAGATAATAATGTTAGCTTGAATGATAAAAATATAACATGGTATCAGAGCTAACCTGAGAACAAGACATTATGTAGCTCTAGAATCTAGGGCTTCTTACCTTTTGGGTCTCTCTCCACAATCCATCAGCAAAAGTATGCTAGGTTGACTCTCCATTGAAGGGCGCATCTTTCCATCGAAGTGGAATTCGATTCTGAGCATTTTCAGTTTTTGGTGCGGGAAATTAGGGCTTCTTACAGAAGAGGAATTTTTGAGTGAGATTGGAATAGGATTTTTCTCCTCATCAAAATCGAAGTTTAGAGACCTGGATCAACATTTCTGGTTGGGTGAAACTCCGGGAAATTCAAATCCTAGTTTGACCTCAAGTTGGAAAAACCCTAAATACTAAAACTGATAAGTTTTTGTAAATTTGCTATATCTTGGGATTGGAGAAGGATCAGACTTTGAAAATTGTAGAGGATAAATCTAAAATCCTGATTTACACTGTATCCAAAATTCAGCCTCATATTCACTATATTATGGGAGATATGATCCCTCCACGTTAGGGTTCCAGCCTCTTCTAGGATTCATCGCTAAACAGGACACCTAGGGATAATTTCTATATCTCGGGCTACAAAGGTCCAATTGAAATTTATGAAGATGTTCAAGAAAGGGAACGGAATTTTCTTTTTGTGGTCCAAATTTTAGACCTAGAATATGAAACAATGACACGTGGCATTCCATACAACTTCACTGTTCTGAACAGTCCTGTAACAAGTCACCTTGGGAAAATGATCATAAGTCCCTATTGGTGAAACCAATTCCAATGAAACATATGTTGGTGGAATAGGGACATGTGAGGATACCTTATTGTGAATTTTCAAACATAGAGGAGCAGTAATTTCAGATATACCACAGAAACAGTAACAGGCATTTCTGTAGAATAATTTGGAAAACTAGGGCTTCCTGTTCCGGGAGCTTCCCTCCACTGTTTTCATAAAAGGAGTACATTGGATAGCTCAATTTGAAGAGATCTATATTTCAATACAATCAGATCTAAAAGATTCTAAGTTTTGAAAATTAGGTTTTCTCTGACAAACCCTAGATAAGCCAGCTCCGGAACCAGGACGAACACCTCAAATCGGGAAGATCTAATCTTTTGCTATTTGCATTTGAGGTTCTCATTTCAAAGTGATCTATCACATAAGCTTGATGATAAGCTTGGTGAAGTTGACAACTTCCAAGCATGGAAGTATTTGATCTCTCTAAAGAAAATGAATTGGACACCTACATGAGTAGAGAGGTTCCAGTTTCAGAGGGAGATGAGGCTAAAATCCTTACACCAAAAGAACTTGGTCAAGGCCAAGAACATCATTGCTGATTCAATCATGGATCACCTTATACCACAAGTGTCTTCCCTAAAGACATCAAATATGTTTGATTCCTTGACCAATCTATTTGAAGGGAAGAACATAAATCAGAATATGACCTTAAGAAACCAGTTGAAGAATGTGAAGATCCAGAATGCAGAGACCATACAGTCATCTCTCAAATCAAAGAACAACTTGAAGCGGTAAAAGAAGAAGTGAAGAATGCAGAAGTGGTGATAGCCACCTTGAATGGCCTCCCAGGATCATGGTATTCATTCATTCAAGGAATGTGTGCCAGAAGGAAGTGATTACTTTAAGAAGAAGAAGAAGCTCATCTAATAATAAGAGAAAAGAAGATGGGAGCAACTGAATATCAAGCTCTTACCATCCAAATAAGATCCCTCAAGCGATGAGGAATATGAAGAACTCAACTCTTGAAGAACCTCTTATCCACCTTAGAATTTGGATAAGAAAGGATGCTATTATGAATGAATAAGACGATGAAGCTGAAGGCTCAAGAAGGAGTCTACCCACGAAACAAATAAAGATAAGTATTCAATTGTCATTTCATGATATTGTTTTGTTATGCATTTGTTTATATTTTAGTTAATGTATTATGCATGATAGAATATTTTCATTAATGACAATATACTACTAATATGCATGTGATGGGTAAGTAGCTCATGGTGCTATACAACTCTCCATTGCTACTTATCTAGAGGGAAACCTCTTTGCTGATATATTGGATTAGTGCACAATCTCAATGTTGTCCTGGTAGAGATGGAAGGCATCTAGAAAAGTTTTCGTGAGATATGGATGAATGTTGTATTGGCTAAAGTAGTTGCATGATCATATATTTATGCATAAGAACTTTCTAGTATGAATATTCCTTATGAAATGTTTCTAACAATGCATTTGACCTGTAGGAAAGATCGCATACATAATCACCTACAAGAAAAGAAGGATGAGACTTGTTCTGAAGAACAAGTAGCAACAGTTCAAAATGAAAAATAATATGACGAATGCAGTGACATCATTGATGCATAACCTTCCAAGAAGAAAGGGAATACTAGTTCAAGAAGAATGATGTCTATGGTGTAGTATCGATGCGTGAAGGAAAGTTTGTAGTCCCATCATGTAGTAGATGGAAACATCGTGGGATACAAGGAAATATTTGTAGCATGAGGCTTCTCATGAAAAGAAGGCATAAACTACGAAGAGACATTTGCAGCCACTAGAAGTGAAGTCGCATGACAGGAAGAATCATGTGTGTAAATTAAAGAAGGCCTTATACGATCTCAGAAGACACCCATGGGATAACACATACATTATGAGCTTGATGAAGATATGAACCTTTGCTACAAGGTTGATAAAGGATGACAAGCTCACATATGGGTGTGAGAAGAACGCTTTCAAAGATAGAGGATCTTAGTATCAAGTGACCCTAGATGGATACATAGAATATTAGTAGCAGAGGAAGCTACTTGTCACTCCAGTATAGAATGTTTCAATGCATAGAGTACGGAAGACGAGGGAGTATGATGCTTCAAAGGGAGTGATTGCAAAAGATCCTGAGGTTTGACATGGTACGACAGGATGGATATATTACTGATGACTCTAGGCTTTAATAAGAGTAAAGTGGATTCCAACCTTTGCTTCAAGGTTGAAGGAAGAATACCAATGATGCTTTTGTTATGTGTCGATGCACTACGTTCTAGGCATGGAGGTGTGGACAAGGGTATGCAGATGAGATCCCGAATAGGTTCAGGATGATGGACTACATGACCACACCTATGGCATCAAACCTGAAGCTATTGAGTGTTGCTTCAACAGAGATGGTTGATGCTATGATGTATCATCAGATGATTGGTTCCTTGATGTACCTGATGAATACGAGACTAGATATTTGCTTTGCTGTGAACACATTGAGACATGTTCACCTGATGGTTGAAAAGCATGCAGTGATGTACCTGAAGGGTACAGTTGAGTATGGGCTCAAGTATGATACGAATCAGAAGATTAACTTGGAGGGTTATGTGGACTCGTACTGGGCAAGCAGTGCCATTGATAGGAAGAGCACTTCAAGGTGCTACTTCAGTATGAGATCAGGTGTGATCTCTTGGTTTGACAGGATGGAGTCCTGTATGGTGCTGAGTAAAACTGAGGCAAAAGATGTTGCCACTTACTATTTGGGAGGTAGTATGTTTCTTTTGAAAACTACTATTTGATTTGATTGATCTGACTTGCATTTTCAGGATGATGCAGAGAGGAGCAGTGAAGCTCTAGTTTGTGTTCCAGATTGAGATCTCTCAAAAGAGGGAGTTCTAGCATAGCTGGTAAGACAGGTTATCTAAGCATAAATCCTAGCGAAGTTCATAGGTTGCTCAAACGTAATCGGTCCTGTAGGTTGTCCTCGGATGTAATAGGTCCTGGCAAAGCTCACAGGTTATCCTTGGACTTAATCAGCCCTGATGTGATTCTATTCTAGAAATGGCCAGAGTGAAGTTTGAATACTTCAGGGAGAAGCTTGGTGTTCTCCAGATCGAGGATCCCTCCAAAGGGAAGTGATGATTTCATGTTCCCTTCTGACATGGTGAGAGGATTGGTTCCTTCCATGGTCAGATGTAAGTGCTGTGCCCTTCCAACATGGTGAGAGGATTGGTTCCTTCCATGGTCGGATGTAAGAGCTATGACATGGTGAGAGTATTGGTTCCTTCCATTGTTAGATGTATGTGTAGATCCCACATCCACCATGAAAAAGGGCTAGCTCTATGTTATGGAGAGAAATTCCTATGGCTTGGGGTACCACAACAGACAGCTTGACTCCAGAAATCAATCCTTTCCAATATGCAAGAGAAATCAAATATCTAACACTAAAGGATCTCGATTCATACCTTATTCTGAACGGTTGATGTAGATCCCTGTTGAGATTTCCAACTCCAGCTTGAATTGATAAATTACTCCCTCAACAATCAGTAAAGAAGACAAGCATGCTATATATATTGGTGTTAGATCTACTCTAGCATATATAATCAACATTGTATAAGCATTTAAAATCATCCATGGATAAAATATTCATTCAAACATACATTATTGGACAGGAAAATATATTTATATTAATATAAAATTAGAGATTACAATTAATACAACCTCTGCCGGCACGTCTGTGAATCGAAGAAATTGAATCCCCCACTTGGGCATCCACCACCTCAATCCTCCATCTCTTTATAGCAAGCTCACAAGAAAAAGGAAATCTTGGGAAGAACACCAAAGTTCTCCAAGGGACAAAGGGATGCAAACTCAAGCATAAGTTCTGGCAACAATGGACTATAGTTTCTTTGCTCTCAATTCTCACATATGCTTCAATGTATCCAAAGGGTTCCTTATATAGCTCTTCAATGTGGTAATGAAGGGTCGAATCCGAGCGATCTCAAGGCATATGGAAGGCCAAGAGACAAGTGAGTTGGATCCACATCATGGAAAACTCCAAAATAATTTGTCCTTTTGCACACATCCCGATGTACATGGTTTTAGGGGTCAAACCCGTGTATATACGTGAGAAAGGGTTTAAAAGTCGTGTATAGAAAATTAAGCATGTTTTTAGGGATGATCTTGGAAACATCAAAGGTATAAAAAAAGGTCCATGGGGTCCAAAGAGTCTGCAGAGGGACAGGGGAAGGCCATATAAGTGTGATTCACCAGGTGTGGTAAAATCAACTATAATAGATGCCCCCTAATGTGTGAGGTCAGAGGGGTCATACGATGGATGAAATACATTATAAGTCCATCCCAGAAGTGGATTGATGAAGAACCCAATGGAATATCAGCCACCCAATCAACATAGTATAATGATACAACTCTGCATATAACTGCAAATACATATAGCAGTCCCGGATACATAAGAGTACAATGGCCATGAATAGGCATGATACAAAATATGTCATAAGTGGTCATCACCACGTACAAGATACATAGATCATAATCTCCATGATGAAGATATACAATGGATCAAGATCTCCATAATGGCTAAAGGTGTCTGACATATACTGGAATCACGTCACGAGAGCTGAAATCTCATGAACATTGGCACGATCAAGGAGGTAGCATATAAGAGATGCCACCAATATGGAAAGTATTATACACAAACCGCTACAAGTACATGTCCTACTATGTGAATAGAAGTGTCTAGGTCGAACATAGTAGTCCATCATCTGATTACCGATCATTGATGTATACCGTTAACATACGCGAGATCACCCATCGATAATGATAATGGGAATCAAGGTACTATAGTGCAAACTAACAAGTGTGAATAAATGTGTTGAGGTCGAACACTTGAGAGAATACATAAATTAGGGGACATTGATGTATTCCCAAAGAACTGCCGATGGTGAGAGAACCTGCCACTGATGACTGCAAGTCTCAAGGCACTAAAAAATGACTCTAGATTCCAATCCCAGAATAAATGATCTGAAGTCGACGGGATGAAATCCATTGGAAGGAGGGCATTAAGGCATCCCCCATCATCCAACACAAGGTACTCAGCAAAGCTATATAATGTGGAAGGAATTGATCATAAGGTGCACGAACCAGTACCTGTACTGGGAATGGCCGACATGTAAATTCAAGACAACTGAGGAATGGCCGACTCAGGTTTCAACTTCCTTTGAACAAGATCATAATGGAAAATGGTGACTGAATGTAGGCAACATAGACTCAATATACAAAACTGGGACATCTCTGCGACACAGGAGACATCGACAGAGGATCCATAGGGACTGGAAGCTTAACCAGTCAATGGAGATAAAATCAGATAAATGAGTACAGCTCCTAAAGTCAAACTATAAACCCAACCAATGGATGTGATATACAGTGCTTTGTTCAAAGGCGATACGACTCAACAGCTGCCAAAGATAACATCTTTCCTTGCCCATCTTTTTGGTTTTTTAAATTTTTTTTTTATACTTTTTCAAATATTTAAAAAGCTTGAAAAAGAATAAAACTGCTTTATAGTTACAGACTAGGAGGAGACAAGTGTCATATGGGTGAAAAAACTAGTTCCAAGCAGTGGAACATACCTATGCTCAATGCAAGGATACATGTGTAGGATAGCGACACTTGGGGGAAAGTCCCCTCCCGGTAAAAAGGGAATCAAGCTGCAAAGGATATACAAAATGGCTTTGCGTGGCTAGACATGAGACAAGCTCAGGCTATATGGTTGATACTCAAATTCAAGGAAGCTGGCATAAGGCTCAAGAAGGAAGGAAAAGCTCATGATAATGCAATTACAACTTGACATAAGGGAGTCCGGGGGAAATAGGCCAGCAAAAGATCAAGAGGAGTATGAGGCTCTTGCGAAATGTCATGGCAATACTATACAACGGACTCCCACACCCTAAAGGACAATGTGTCAGCATGGGAACCAAATGAAAATAAGGCGTTAACTAGGGTACCCATGTAAGGTCAAGCTCTACCATTCACATCATGCCACTTCTAAAACAGTAAGAAGGTTTCGTACCTAAGGTTATATTGAAATGGTCATAAGGTCATGGAAAATGCAAATGGAGGTAACACCTAACCTATATGCCAGTTTAAAAATCATACCTGAGATTGGCACAAATGGGTGAAAACAATGGTCGAAACGGTGCTCAAAAAGGTCTCCTACATCATATATTAGTCAAAAAACGGTCCAATAGGATTAGAAATGGTCCAAACTATAGAAAAGGGCGTAAAAATTTTCAAAATTTTGAAAAAATTCTATAAATAGTAAAAAATTCAAAACATTATATAACATTTGAAATTTTTACCCAATTCAGCTCAGAACTTCAACAACGAATTTTAGGAGATCCAGCCGGTGGAATCCACTACCATTTTTCCAGGTACTTACCCATGCCTTGCTCTTTCATTTTGATGCAAATTTTGTCAATTTCCATGGTCAAATTAAGATTCTAGGCCATCCTAAGATGCGCGCCATGGACCACATGGAAATCAAGGATTTTTCCACATATAGGGTTGAATATACACGGAAAAAGACCTCAAAGTCACATACATACGTGGTTGTTTAGCAAACATTCACGTATGCGGCTGCATTCAATTTTTTTAACGTGTTCTAATGACTCAAACTTGAATTTTATATGTAGGATGGTTATAGAATGGAGAGAACGTGAGAACGGTGATGTAAAAGAGGCAGTAAGGGCAGACCTAATGGCTCAACAAGCTTTATGTGCATGCGGGATCTACAAGTTTTGGTGTCTTGGTGGCTTAAGAGCCAAACCAAGACTGCTACAGATGCCAGTAGACTACTGGGACCCAAACTCAGAGTATTTCCAAATAGATGAGATGTCCCTCAGCATAGAAGTGGAGGACATATACTTTATTACTGGACTTTCCCGATGGGGGGAAGTGGTGAACCTACACTCTCGCGGGCCCAGAGGTGGCCTGACCATAGATGAGTACATTGCAGTGTACTGCTTTCCAGACACGGAGAAGGTGGGGATTCAGATCCCAACTAACTCCATATAGGTGCTAGGCCTAAAGGCCATTCTACTGACACTGGGCAGGATAGCAGGGCTAGCCTCACTCCACCAGGCCTTGCAGCCTCTGATGTTCTATGCAGTGGAGTGTATGAGGCCCACAGTTTATGACTAGAGTACAACATTGTTGAGTAACATGAAACAACAGCTCAGTAACTACAAGATGGGTTGGGTGTGAAAATTCGGTTTTAGCAGCATACTGAGCATGTTCTTCTTTGAGCATGTTCCAGGATTGAGCCCTAGAGTTGACGTTCCTCTACACGGGGTTCGAGATCCATCCCAACGGCATTGGGAAAATGCGATGCGCAGACTGGGTGGAGGTAGGGTGTCCAACCCCTATCCAGCTGATTTATTTCCATGGTGGCGACGGTAGATAGTTGCCATCGATGATAACCCCTATGCGGGGATAGATTTTCGGGGAGACCCCGACATGTCGCTACCACCAGGATCGGCATACGGTGATATTGGTAACGAATCTCAACCCTCTTTTTAATATTTTTGAGTTATTTAATTTTTTTTTGTTTTCTGATTATATGGAATCAAAAGACATGTTTTTTAGGTGACAATACATAGTGACATCCTATCATATGCATGCAGATGTAGGACCACGGTGGCCTGAAGGCTTCCCTCATCATAGATGGAGTGGAAGAGGAGATGACATTACGGGTGTGGATGTGGAGCGGACGCTCCAAAGCATTCATACCAACTTCGTGAGGCTAACACATAGAGTACCCATGGTGCAAGTCGAGGACTTGCCTGAGGCCATGTAGCGCCAGGTGGTGGGTGTACCATGAGCATGGGTGTGGCTATTTCGACGGCTAGCTAGAGCTGTGGTGACATTCCATGATCACAACCCCCCTCCTCCTCCATAGGCTTAGATACCTGGGAGTGATACATTTTGTACTACCGTGTATTTATATTTTGGTGGCTTAAGAGCCCCATTTTTGTATTATGACACTATGTATTACCACATTTTGGATGTTTATGAAAAACTTTTATGGTGATCGATTTATTTATTTACATGTGTAAAAAAATTTGTTTGTAATGAGCTTATTGTCTATCAAACAAATGCCAATCTAACACGTAGTTAGCATATGAGTCAGCAACTTGATTATTACTTCTTGAAACATGTATGTATGTTATATTGTCAAATTGCATTCTAACAATCTCACACATAAGAATCTCCGTAATAATGTGGGATCCCTAACATGATACAAGCCATTAAGTTGTGACACTACTAACTCTGAATCAAGACGTACCTCAAGAGAGAGAATACCATGTGAAATGGAATCCCGTAGAAGCTCGATAACGACACTATATTCAGCAACATTGTTTGAAGATGGCCATAAACATACGCCTCCTGAAGACTATACCTGATCTGTAGGAGTATAAATCACCCAAGTAGCAGAGGCTGAGTGTTGAGTGTGACGGCTTGCACCATTCGTGAATCCTATATATATGGAAGACTCCATTGACATCTGCCATAAGAAACAGAAGCTAATCAACAAACCTGATCACCATAAGAAATACCTAACTATGCAAAATTTTGTACAATAATATACAATAGTCAGCCTTGGCTGAAAATTATGCATAGTACTTTTTAAGATAGAGCCCATTTCTAGGCTCCACCAAGGCCGTCCCCTCATAATATACTAGCTCATAAGTGCCCTTCTCTAACACACATTTAACCATGTAAGGACCATGCCACATGGGGTTGAATTTGCCTGCCCCCAAGGGTTCTTTAGCTTGATCCCACAAAAGAACCAAATCTCCTTCGCTAAACATCCTTGGATGGATAGATTTATCATACTGGACCTTAATGCGATGCTTATTCACTTCTAGAGCCACTAAAGCATCTCGGTGCTGCTCATCAAGCTGCTCTAAATGGACCAAATGCTCCTCCAATGGAGAAGTGTCCGGTAAGAGTTCTATGGCTAGCTTCAAAGAAGGGATTTTGCATTCAACCAGCATTACAGACTCCACCCCATGCATAAGCTGATATGGAGAAAAACCGGTGGCAGTCTTAACCGCGGTCCTATAATCCCACAAAGCAAGATACAACATAATGTGCCAATTGGTCTTGCTTTATGCGATGGTTCGTTGGAGAATGGACTTGAGTGATTTATTCACTGCTTCAACCTGTCCATTCGCTTGAGGGTAGTAAGAGGAGGAATGCTCTTGTTTGTACCCTAACTTTGAGGCCAACTCTTCCATCATACGATTTTGAAAGTTCCTACCATGGTCAGTGACAAGCTCTTTCGGAATACCGAACCGAGTAATAATCTGGTTGAATATGAAGTGCGCAACTGTCTCACTATCGGATTTAATTGTAGGAATAGCCTCATCCCATTTCATGAAGTAGTCAACAGCCACTATGATATGATGTTGCCCCCTAGCTGAAGCTGGGTTGCAATCCATGAAGTCAAGCCCCCACTTAGTGAAGGGACCGGCGGTGATAATGGGATGTAATGGGGCAGGTTACGAGTGCATATTACGTGCAAACACCTGGAAAGGGTGGCACTTCTTGACCGTGTTCACATAATATTTAAAGATCGACGGCCAAAAATAACCCACTCTCAATATTTTTTGGGCTGTAGAAAGCCCAGATAAATGACCACCACACACCCCTCCGTGGCAATCATTCAGCACAAGCTCAGCCTCCTCGTGATTTAAAAAATGATGTAAAATGGAATCTACCCCACGACGGTATAATGTGTTATCCAATATGAGGTAATTCATGGATACGTGACGTAATCGTCGTCGTTCATCCCGTGAGAGGTGAGTAGGGATCTTCAATGTTTGCAAATATATGATAATGTATCCATACCATGGATCCAAAGTTGAGGTTAAGAAGATGTTCTCATCGACAAACATATCTTCACAAACCATCTCCTCCTCTTCGCTTGGGAAATCCGATATAAGATCCGCAAAAATTAACGATTTGTTCGATTTTGCTGAAACAAACTCGAGATCGAATTCTTGCAGAATGACAATCCACTTATTATACTTTCCCCCAATCATCCTTCTAGTGAGGACGAATTGAAATGGATTGACATGGGCTACAACCAAGGTCTAGTGAAGGAGAATATAATGTCTTAATTGTTGAACCGCATGTATCGTAGATAAGGCAAGCTTCTCAACATGGGAATAATGGATCTCCGTGTCTATAAGGTTTTGGCTCAGATAATATATGACATGCTCTTAAAGCTCCTCATCCTCTTGAACTAAAACCATACCAATCGTATCCATGGATGCGGCCACATAAAGTAGAAAGTCACGGCTATAGTCGGGTGGACTAATCACTGGGGCTGATGCTAAGGCTCGTTTAAGTGCATCAAAGGACTCCTGGGCTCGCTCATCCCAACAAAAGGTGGTGTCCTTCTTCAAAAGACGCATAAAGCCTCTAGTCAAATTGGCAAAATTGGCAACGAATCTCCGTAAGAAGTTTGCCATGCCTTGCAAACATTGAATATGTCTAATGTTTTTTGGGGGAGACAACTAAAGTATTGCCTCTACCTTCAAAGGGTCAACTCTTATACCCTCCTTGGAGACAATGAACCCTAATAAGCGACCAGACTTCACACAAAAGATGCACTTATGAGGATTTAACCTGACCAAGTAATGGTGGCACCTTTCGAACACTAATATCAAATAGTAGGAATGATGCACCCTCATACGAGAGTGAGTAGAAAGGTCATCCAAAAAGACTTCAATAATTGATTTGAGATCATGGAAGATCAAGGTCATATCCCGCTGAAAAGTGGCTCCAACATTTTTAAGGCCAAAAGGCATCTTTCGATATGCAAAGGTTCCCCAAGGACAAATAAAGGCGGTCTTATGTTGGTCCTCAGGTTTAATTTGTATCTGATTGTACCTGAAAAATCCATCCATAAAGGAAAATACCTCGCTTCCCACACACTCATCCAAAATTTGATCAATAAATGGTGTAGGGAAATTGTCCTTAGGATAGGCATGATTCAAATCACGGAAATCAGTACATATGCAGATCATTCCTTGCTTCTTATCAACCAGAACGAGGTTTGAAACCCACTCCTTCAAGGGAACAGGATAGATAAAACTGGCATTTAACAGTTTTTCTATCTCTGCCTTAATCGCTGGTGCTTTCCTAGGATTCACTGCATGCAAGCGTTGTCGAACAGGTTTACCATTGGAATAAGTTTTAATCTCATGTTCAACAATGTGAGGGTCGATACCTGGCATTTCATCGTAAGACCAAGCAAAGATATCATGAAATTATTTAAACAGCTCGGTGTACTCTTGAATCTCAGCATGGGAACATTCTGCCTCAATATAGACATTCTTAATCCTGCCAGAATCATGAGAGATATTGATAGGAATGGTAGGAGATATATTTTCCATGTTTCCATTAGCCATCGGACCAGGAGAGCTTAACGGAACCATGGGACTACCAATTCTCTCACTAATAATATCCCTATAGTCTTCACACTCTAAATGGTCAAGATCAGGAATAAAATAAGATCTATGATGCAACTCTTCCCAAGGTGGCTCAACCCTAGACATAGCCTCATCAGAAGGAAAAACCCTATCAAGGCAGTCGTGTGTGTGAGAAGACTGAACTTTCCATGCAGGCAGTACATATGGGTCCTTCTCCTCCGTCCGCAAAGAGGATGTACTAGGCTCTGCAACACATGAGAGATTAGCTTGATAAGCTATCATAGTTGCAAGCAATGACATGTCCATCTCGATGGGCTCATTCGAAGGACTGGTGTAGGAAGAATCCAAGGATCTTCCATATAGTTTGTGCGAAAAGACACCGATCTCACAGATGTTGAAGCCTGACCAGAACTAGACCCTATCATAAGGATAGGCACAGGACAACTAAAGCTTCCCATAAGGGATGGATACATGCCCACACCCACACTCTCGATTTCCGGATAAGAGTGCTCAACAATTGGGATGGAAGCTCTCGAAGATGCGGTAACCAGAAGATTCTTGAATGACGTCTGATCAATTGTAACTATCTTCCCATTAAACGAAAAGCATACAACTTGAAATAGAGAAGAAGCTATGGCTTGCATACTATACATCCAATTCCTACCCAACAACAAATTGTAGTCAAGGGGTGCATCAACCAGATTGACCTCTATCGCAACGGTCTTCCCTCCCAAATGGACTTTAAGAGAAGGAAGAATGTCGTGCAGTTGAAACGATATTCCATCGAAAGCAGTCAACATGGTACTGGATTTAGACAACTCAGGGGAACCCAAACCATTCCAACACGCCAAAGATATCATGGAAGCAACAACGCCTTCGTCAATCATAGTGCATTTGACGGTCATGTTGAGACATTCTACATGAATCAAGAGAGACACATAGTAAGAAAAGTGAGGTTGAAGTCTCACTGTTTCAAATTTGATCATGGAGGAAGAATTATCATCATTCACACCTAGGGCAGAAAGCAAAGCCTTCCTTTGCGAAGGACAACTTTGAAGTCCTTCAAGTGCAGACATTGCACAAGGAGTGTGGCCTAATTCCTCGACAATAGAATAGTTTTGGATGGCTCGAGCATTAGGATTGTGCCCCGAACGCTTAAGGACTCCCTTAGGAATGTGAGGTGCAACTTCAGGTTTATCCATAGGTTTTTCAATATGCAAAGGACTCCCAAGTGGATCAGGTTCCTTTCCAAGGTCGGGTTGCGACAAACCATAGTCCTTCGTACGAGTCACAATATTAGTAGCACGGACCATATTGATGCAACCATGACCACTAACCTCCAGCGGATCTTGATCACCACCAGACTAATCATGGGTCCTCGAGTTCATGTTTTGATTATGAGGTAAAGGGTTAGTCAGCACAGCTGGGCCCTGTGCTATGAATCTCGAGGCTTCTTCAATCTGAGGGCACAAGTGAGTGAGGTGGTCTTCCTTACACAATTTTCAAGGAAACTTAACCTTACGTTTAGGTTGCTTGTCCCCCTAGCATTTTGGGAATTCTTGTCATTAGAGTTGGCATTTTCATTCCTATTCCCACCCTTATGATTTTTTTTACCCTTCTTTTTATTCCTTCCAGGCTGCTGGTTACCCTTCTGGTCCGACGATTGCACCAAAAGCACACTCGCCGTTTGGGTGGGTTGAGACAAAGTCGTGGCTTGTCCCAAGGTATTGGTTGATAGATAATTGACTGACCTATTTCACAATCGAATCCACAGGCTTGGAACTTGTACAACCAATAATTCCATCGGCATGTGGTCTAGGTTTAACCTTCGGGTCAAAACTAGAGTGTGGAGCATTAGGAATGATCTCATATAACAGACCAGATTGAGCATAAATCAAGTCTAATTCCTGTGCCCTAAAAATGGCTTGTTCCTCGTTCTGAAATCTAGATGTAGAAACATACTTCGCTATATAAGGCAGTAACGATTTAAGGAACCACTCAAGGAGAAAATCCGATGATATGAAGGATTTAATCAACCTCTTCCATCTACGCCACTCTTGGATATGGTCCGAGATATGCATGGCTTTATCCTGCCAAAATTTCAACAAGAGTTCCGTACCAACGTCGTAACGCACTGGTAGCTGGAAGTGGCTAAGAAAAGTCATATCTAGGTTATCAAACAAAGTGAATGCCCCCCTAGGTAGCTCTATATACCATTTCGCGGCAGGCTTTGTAAGGGTGCGTTGAAACAGCCTTAAACGGATTGAATCTTCGTGTAAAGAATTTGAAGAGCACCATAGGTGAAATTTAGTAACATGTTCGCTCAGATCCTCTCCTGGATTGCCCTCGAATTTGGGTATGTCTAAGGGAAGCCTATTAGGGACAGCCAGCCAAGCCGGGTCATGAGATACAGGATTGTTCGTTAGTCTCGACAAGTTAGGAATATTTAGCATTGCGAGGAAAGGGAGCCTAGGATGAGCAGGTTGATACCCCACTCCCTGATAATATTGGTTCACATAGGCCTAATTACCGTAACCACCATGGCCTTGACCATAGTGCCCTCCTCCCATTTGACTCGTGTAGGGTGGCATGGAAGCACCGTAATGTGGTGTACCTTGACTATGTGGGGATACAAAGCCATAATTTGGAGAGTAAGTGGGTAATTGATACCCGTACCCATAAGGTGAATAACCATGTCCATACTACGTCCCATAATAAGGCCCATAAGACATCCCATGAGATGTCCCATGAGACACTCCATAAGTAGGAATATAAGCTCCAGAAGTAGCAACATGACCTCCAGAAGTAGGAATATGACCTCCCGAAACAACAGGAGGTACCTGAGTGTGAGACACAACTGTGCGAGTACCAGCAGTACAGACATGACTCATAGCAACATTTCAGCCCGAAGGACCACGTGAACGAGGTGGAGGAATAACATTCAAAGAACAAGGAACAGAGGATGAATGGACATGTGAAATTATGTACGTGGAGTTCCCTATGGTCACTCGTCTTGGATTTGGTATCCTAATAGGATCACTAACACTAAGTCTAGGAGGAATATATGATGTAGCTTCCACTACCAGGATGGAAGCTGCAATGTGACTCATGCTCCCAAACCTCTCCACATGGTAAGGAATAGGAGTGCCCCCAGGCGTAGTGTTAGGCTCAAACTACGACTCGACATGAAATGCCAAATCATGTGTGGGGACACCAGACATACCATAACTACCATAACTAGTGCTCGTGGGTTCATCATGAGTCTCATCGTCCGACATCCAATACCGACGACTCGTGAATGAGGGATCATGGCTAGAGTAGGTCTATCATGTGAAGGACCAAACCTAGAAAGTGAAGGCATATCAGGTGAAGTATCATAGGTAGGAGTAAACTCTTCGTCGTCCACTCAAAGTGGAGAAGAAAACTCAAGAACACCATCTTCATGATCTCCCATCATGTGTGAATCAATGTGCAAAGTAGTTCACATGTACCGTCTGTTTCTCTCTCCCAAAGGAGGAGGAGATGTAGAAGGCGAAAGTCCTGCTAAACGACGAGAATGGCTAGGAGCCGCACCCGAATCCACAATGACTCTAAAAATGTAAAAGACTCTCTAATTACACAAACCCTAGGCAATCTAATGTGCACATAGCATACACCAATAAAATCTAAAGCCAAACACAAGCAATCAAGGGTAGGATAAGTGAGCTCCCGAATGAAGCATGTATGTTTCTCCTAGGAGAGGCTTGAGACTCCCATACACAACAAGCAAAGGTTCGTAACCAATTATTGTGGCCCTCAGCTTCAATGCGTAAAGCGACTATTCTGTTCGACCCCAACCTGGCCGGGACACTTGTAGAATAACCCCTTCAAAGTACCCCCTTGATATCCTAGGTAAGGCAACTAAGGTCACCTCAATATAATCAATGCTCAAGTGGACAGTCTCAGGTGGGATTGACCATATGGGCAGGGTAGCAAAGCTTGAAACTCTCAAAAGAGCCCCCCATATACGAATACAATCCTGGAAATATCTTCGGTGCTACTCAGTTATGACTAGGGGTCATCCCAATCAATAACCGCTCACACTGCCTCATGCTTAACTCCCTTTTGAGAGGAGGATCCTGAGAAACACCAATTATACCAAGGAATTTCACACTCTCACTTGGATAGACACATACATGTTGTTGTTTAGTGGTCTTGGAGAATTTACTCACAATAAACTATTCCAAGACCCTAAAACCTAATCTTGTTGGTGTACCCTATCAAAGAAAATAGTGTAATCCCTTTTAATTAAGCGTTGATTTGATTTGGCTTTATTACTCAAAAGAGGTAGATGGCCATGCAACCAGTGGTGTTATGATGCAACATGAAGCAAAATGCACACCTACCAATCAATGCAAATGCATTGTGTCCAATGAAAAACAGGGTATGCTACTACATGAAATGCAAAAAATTTCTTCAAATGATAAGTGCAATCGTTCCTATATGAAATCCTGACTAATACTTCAAAGCAAACCTAGTGCAAGTACCATGCAAAATGCAAAGTGCAATGCATAATGATGCAAGGAAGCAAATATTTTTGGATTTTGAAATAAAAATGAGATACTAAAGCAAAAGAATGATTCTACTACCCCTAGACTCGGCAAGCACAATCAAACAACACTCACACAAAGTACTAAGGTAAAAGAAATCTAATGCACTAATCCCAAAACAAAAAATTGAAAATGCGATGACAAGAACATTCTTAAAAAATAAATTTACCCTAAAAAAAAGTGTCTCTGGTCAGAAACAGAGGTGTATACAGACTCTAGCAGTGTCAAAGGAGACTCAGCAATCATCAAAATTCACCCAGCAACAATCAATATTCCTCTAGAAGGAAAAACTAAGGGCATATACGACTGCTTGCAGTAAACCTGTGTACGTACACAGATATATCAGTGAAAATTGCATATATATGCAGCTGTGAGTTAAAAAATAGTGTACAGGAAGAAAAGTGCATAAAAATAAAGGCAAACAGACAAGTTGAGACAAAATTCACACCAATCAGACACTACCAGGAAAACATGCCCCCAGACCTGACACAGAAACAGAGAAGTAAGAGCAATTCAAAGTCATTGAATGCCGATAGAAACCCCCAAAGGAAAACTACTAGGAAGTCCCCAACGGAGTCGCCAATTCTGTTACGGAGATAAATTCCTATGGCTTGGGGTACCACAATAGATAGCTTAACTCCAAAAATCAATCCTTTCCAATATGCAAGAGAAATCAAATATCTAACACTAAAGGATCTCGATTCGTACCTTATTCCGGACGGTTGATGTAGATCCCCGTTGAGCTTTCCAAGTCCAGCTTGAATTGATAAATTACTCCCTCAACAATCAGTAAACAAGACAAGCATGCTATATATATTGGTGTTATGTCTACTCTAGCATATATAATCAACAACGTATAAGCATTTGAAATCATCCATGGATAAAATATTCATTCAAACATACATTATTGGACAGGAAAAGATATTTCTATTAATATAAAATCAGAGATTACAATGAATACAACCTTTGTCAGCATGTCTGGGAATTGGAGAAACTGAATCCCCCACTTGGGCCTCCACCACCTCAATTCTCCATCTCTCAATAGCAAGCTCACAAGAAAAAGGAAAGCTTGGGAAGAACACCAAAGTGCTCCAAAGGACAAAGGGATGCAGACTCAAGCATAAGTTCTGGCAACAATGGACTATAGTTTCTTTGCTCTCAATTCTCACATATGCTTCAATGTATCCAAAGGGTTCCTTATATAGCTCTTCAATGGGGTAATGAAGGGTCGAATATGAGCGATCTCAAGGCATATGGAAGGCCAGGAGACAAGTGATTCGGATCTACATCAAGGAAAACTCCAAAATAATTTGGCCTTTTGCACACATCTCGATGTACACGGTTTTAGGGGTCAAACCCACGTATATACGTGAGAAAGGGTTTAAAAGTCGCATATAGCAAATTAAGCATGTTTTTAGGGATGATCTTGGAAACATCAAAATTCCATGGGGTCCAAAGAGTCTACAGAGGGATAGGGGAAGGCCATACAAGTGTGATTCACCAGGTGTGGTAAAATCATCTATAATACTCTGTGAAGACACATCTAGTATGAAAAAGGACTAGCTCTGTGAAGGCTCATCTAGTATGAAAAAGGAATAGCTCTGTGTAGATCCCACATCTAGTATGAAAAAGGAATAGCTTTGTGAAGACTCATCTAGTATGAAAAAGGACTAGCTCTGTGTAGATCCCACATCTAGTATGAAAAATGACTAGCTCTATGAAGACTCATCTAGTATGAAAAAGGACTAGCTCTGTGTAGATCCCACATCTAGTATGAAAAATGAATAGCTCTGTGAAGACTCATCTAGTATGAAAAAGGAATAGCTCTATGTAGATCCCACATCTAGTATGAAAAAGGACTAGCTCTGTGAAGACTCATCTAGTATGAAAAAGGACTAGCTCTGTGAAGACTCATCTAGTATGAAAAAGGACTAGCTCTGGGTGGATGCCACATCTAGTATGAAAAAGGACTAGCTCTGTGTGATGATACATCTAGTATGAGAAATGACTAGGTCTGTAGATGTACATCCAGCATGAAAAAGGGTTGGATCTGTAGAACTTCATGTGATGAGAAGAATCAAGAGATAGCATCCATGATGATTCAGTGATGATGATCTAGATCCAGTGATGATGATCCAGATCGAGTGATGATCCAGATCCGATGATGAAGGTGACTTGAAGATGAAGATGACCTAAAGATAAAGATGACTTGAAGATGAAGATGAAGATGAATTGATAATGATCCAGATGATACAGAGAAGAAGACTTGTGCTGATATATTGTGTCGAGAGAATACCTTCCTAGTTAAGAGGCAGTGTTGATGTATTTGTAACTTCAAAATGTATTCATCTGTATATCTTATGTATTGTACCACGATGTTTATTCCAGGATGTGTCTGTAATGTATTTGAGTCATGTCATGCCCCAATGTTCCTATCGGGAGGTTCTATAATGTAAACAAGTCATGTTAAGTTATTGTGGGTAACCCTCCTATTGGTCAAGGGTTAAAGTCCCCGCAGTTGTGGGGCTTTAGGGTTATTAGACTATCCTAGAGAAGTCAACCCTAGGTGATTCATTGTAAGTTGGGGCAAAAGTCTCCACCGTTGTGTTAAGGATAAAACTCCTTGTTGGTCAGAGGAGGCAAAGTCCCCACAAGTTGTGGGGCACTAGGGTTATTAGACACTCCTAGAGATGTAGGCTCTAGTAAGTAATTGTTAAGTGAGGCCGACATGTTGGAGTGGGTTTCAAGTGAACGAAAGAATATAAATAGAGAGTGAGCCTCTATATTTATCACACACACACTCACTCATTGGGGCGCATGAGTGAGAGGAGAAGTTGTTGGGACAAGAGAGAGACTACTGCTGTAGGGAGATCATCTTTATGTTTTTGGGTTTTACTTTTGGTGCTGATTCTATCTCTGAGGAAGTTGTGGGGTTTTCTCCTTTATGGTTTCCTTGAGGTAAATTCTTTGTGTCTCTTGTCTCTTGTGTTTTATTGCTGTGCATGTTATTCTCTCAGTTAAAGATCCTAATATTATAATGCTAGCTTGAATGATAAAAATATAACATTTGTAACTCTGAAGTAGAGGGTGATGAAGAGACTAGTATTGGCTCTCCCCGACTTCAACAAGATATTCCAAGTTGAATGTGACATGAGTGAAGTGGAAAATTGGGCAGTATTGAGCTAGGAGGGTTAGCAAATCACAGTATTTAGTGAGAAATTGGATGAATCCCAAAAGAAGTACTCAGTATATGATGAAGATTTTTATGCCATCATTCAAGCATTAAAGAAATGGAGGCACTATCTATTGCCGAAATATTTTATAGTCTACATCGACCATCAGTCTCTAAGGTAAGTGAACACTCATATTGATTAGAATCAATGGCATATGAAGTGGGTAGAGTTTATATAGAGCTATACTTTTGTGATCAAGCACAAGTCAGGAAATTCGAACAAGTTAGTTGACTCGTTGAGTAGACGAACGATGTTGTTAAACAAATTGATAGTATAGACAAAGGGGTTAAAGGTCATGAAGATAGAGAATGTTGCCAACAAATAATTTAAGTATGCATGGAATGGATCGACAAAACCATGGAGTGTTGACAGGACACCATAATTCAACTATTTCATTCAAGAAGGATACTTGCTCAAAGGAAAACATTTGTGCATTCTCAGAGGGTCAAAGAGGGAGAATTTGATAAGAGAATTGCGCAACGGAGGATTAGTGTTACACCCAAATCCTGTCACCACCATGTGATAAGACCTTTGACTTACATATTTTCCCTTAATCCCAACACTTGGAGAGGAAACCCATGTTGTCTATCAATCTTACATGAAAATACTCAACACCACGCTTTCCCTGTTAACCATGAGTGGTACCTTGCTCACACTGCTTGTATCATGTTTGCCATAAGTGGTACCACCGCCTATGGCCTTTGGTCCATAAGCATTTCTAACCTAAACTGCTCTGTCATAAGAGGAGAAAAGAGGTACCCTGGGTAAAATGGGAAAAAGTGAAGTTTCTCGAGGCTTCTAGATCATGTGCCTCGTGTCCTCCTTTATCCCTATCATTGTGGGTCAGTTGAGCTCAAGAAACCCGATCATAGGATCTTCGAGTCCACCTCATCCACAAAGATCTCAACCATTCCTATCCATTGAGCCTTATAAAGACAAGCTCATGTCCATGGTTGAGGGGGAGAACTATAGAGGTATTGTTATGCTGTTGAATTGACCACTTGGCCCAAGCCATTTGAGAGCATAGAGAGAAAAGTTGGAGCTTATGGGGATGAAGTGTTGGTTTCATGGAGATGCATGTCGACACTAAGGCTTAATTGGTTGTAAACTTCTCCATTCATCTTGATGCAAAGATGATTTCCGTCCCACATTACTGTTGTTTTGATTTTCCATGTACATGTTGTTAGATTCTTTAGTCAGTAACATGGATAAGTAGATGATGTTCTGATAGCTTTGATATGTTTTCATGTTTGATATAGTTGCAGGTACACAAGTTCACTATCGAAGCAACATTCTAGGTGTCTACAACATCCAGGGAGGGTCTTCACCCTTTTTTGTTCACTCATTTGTTCTGGATCTAAACCATTTAGACCAAAGGAACAGTTTCTGTCCGCGGAAGGTGAAATATTCCTGCTTACAAATCTAGCAACTCTGCTGGGGAATAGATATATATATCAGTTAATATGATCTTCCTTAGTTCTTCAACTCTTTTCTAAATCCAGGCTCCATCTCCAACTCTCTCCAGTTAGATCTACTATCTGACTCAGTGAACTTTGGTTTGAAACTTCCAGACCTGTCTAGATCTGAATTATTTCGACCTTTTATGCTCTTTTTTATTCTCAATCAATCAGTTTTTACCTTGATCTGATCTTTTTCTGACTTGATCTGTCATTCTCCTTTATGTTTTGGATTTATACAGAGAACCGCTCTTATGCAGTTGGCAAGAAGTGGTGCCACTGCCTGAACCTAGTTAGTAGCACACAATACCACCGCCTGAGTCCTATTGGCGAGGAGAGGTGTTGGTCCAAACCCGCTCTGTTAAGACCCCTGCAGCGCAGTGCCGGTAGGACTTATTCCAAGACCACTTTTTCTCATTTTTTGCAAAAAAATTGAGTTGATTTGCTTTCAGCCCTGCACTGTTAGGCTTGTGTGTTAGAATCCGATGCTTGTGGTTTGAAATTTTATGGTTAAATATTGGTTTGATTGGAAAATTCAAAAGCTAGATTAGGCTTATTGATTGTTCGTTCACTTCTGTGCTTGTTGGTTGTGATTGTGAAAGGACTTCTTATTTTTTGAAAAGCTTAGGGTATTAGTAAGATCTCTTTTCATTTCTATTATATAGATTGAAAGAAAAACATTTGATTAGCGTCTTGGTTTCATTTTTTGTTTTCATAGAGAACTTCTTTTTCCTCCTTTAAAAAAGAAAATTTTTGACTGAGATTAGGTTATCATCATTGAGCATTAGACATTGGATCTCTGATTAGCCTTACAAGCTTTCAGGATCTTTATGTTCTTTTGTCTCTTATGCATTTAGTACTATCTCAACAAAATAAAAATATGGTAGTTTTAAATTAGATTTATCTATGTTTTAAGAAAAATTGAAAAATAGAGTGCATATGCATGTAGTGTGCTTCTTGTTTTTCTTTTAGGAAAAGAGACTCTTCCCCTTCTTATTGCTTTCAGAAAAGAGAAATCAGTTTGGAAAGTTCTACTTGTCTTTGACTTTGTGTTCAAGATTGTTTTTTGGAAATATTTTTGGTTTTGAAACAAAAGAAAATACTCTCTTTCCCTCCCGTAGGTAGGCATATCGAACGGTAAAGTGAAATATTTGCATACGCATATTGCATGGTTTTACTTTTTCTTTCAAAACACCATGCATTCACCTAACCGTCCACTTTAAAATTAATGGTAGCTATAGGTTAAAATTTACATAGCAATTGGAGTGATAGGTTAGAGATGTGTTCAGGCATCGTTAAGCATAGGAGCTGTCGTTATTTGTCTGCATTACATCCTGAGACTCACCCGGTTATTCCACGTACCATCGGTATATTGAACGGCCTTTCACATATCCTTGAGGTATATAGAAAGGTACTTCACGTGCTTGATTGTATAAAATCCGGCCAGGAACCCTCTTATGCAAACTTGGACACTTAGACCTTAAACTTATACCCTCACATAGACTTATTTGGGAAGCACACTCTAAAAATACAATATCAAAATTGACATAAAAAAAACTATCATAGAATTCCACTTGCATTTACTTCAAGGGCCCATTAAGCATCAACATTATAATGGCATTGCTATAGTCAATCAGTTATCGGAAGGCCCCTTTTGTACGGTTATGCATTAGACAACACTACTACCAATTCGAGCTCCCATGTACCTTGAGTATATTGGGAGACCCCACTAGGATACCTTATCCATCCGAGAAAATCCCTTTGGTCATATTTCTTGGAGCCATACACCGAAAACAACATTCGGGGAGATTACTATGGACGTACCCTAGAGGTATATCGTGAGTGGCACCTTCTTGAGAATCCTGGTGAGAGACCTGACTATCTGAACTCCTCCTGTCATTTTAAGTTTGCTTGTTTGACCTATAGCTTGAGTAGGGAAATTTTTTTGGTGTGTTTTCTATTTTTTCAGACCCTAGGTTAGATAGGAACTGTACAAACTGGATGAGCTAAGACAGTCCAGTAGAGTACGAGGCTTGCCACCTGATTTTATTCCTATTTCAGGAGAAAATCCAATGGAAGCTATCGACTAAGGAGTTGCTACCACCTCCCAAGTGGGAGATAATGCGGGAGTAGAAAGTGGAGGACCATATTCTTCACACTCGCCTGCCTTGGTCCAATAACCTTCTCGGGGAAATACCTCGTTCCATTCTCCCATAGAAAGTCCGGATTATGGTCCCAATGCTCCATTTTGGGATACCTCTATAGGACAGGCCATTGCCTCATTTGGCACCCATTTAAACTTTTCTGAAGAAGTTTATCCATATGAAGAAGAACGTAGACAATACCACGCAACCATTCTCCATGCATAAGAGATTGAGAAGAAAATAGATGATATATTGGGCACACCACCACCACATTTCGCAGATGTTCTGTGGGATATCGTTCACTTGCTGATTCTATGAGACTCATTGAACCGATTATAGATCGCACAGTGACTCCACACAACCCAAGACAAACTTCCAACCCCACCACCTCCCATATTATGTCTGTTCCCAATCCTCCTAGGTCTTCTGCACCTAGGGCCCAACCTTCAATTCTCGTTTCGTCATTACCTTCTAGTGCCGGGGGGCAACCCCCGGCACGACCTACATTATCTGGCACCAAAATTGTACCTAGTCAAGGACAGACCTCCAATATAGAACAATCTATAGTTTATGTCCCTCCCACCCATACTAATGTGGTTAATCCCTCATCTAGTTCAAGTCAGCCCTTGGGGGCATAGCCTGTAACCATTCAATCTTCTGGAGGTTATGGTTATCAAATACCTGTAGGAAATATTAATTATCCACCCAATCCTACAGGCATTCCTTATACCAGAATTCCATACCATAGTAATACTTTTACGTGCCAGTTATGGGGGGGATACCCATACATACTGCGGGAGGTGTCGGAGGACCGCCTCATGGAGGTCCTCCCCCTGGGGGGCCTAATGGTCCTGGATGGACTGGTGGCTTTCCTCCTTATGGTCCTGGTGGTCCTCGGGGGTTTGGTGGCTTTCCCCCTAATGGCCCTGGAGGG
The DNA here is from genome assembly GCA_001517045.1 of Pseudotsuga menziesii. Taxonomy (NCBI): domain Eukaryota; kingdom Viridiplantae; phylum Streptophyta; class Pinopsida; order Pinales; family Pinaceae; genus Pseudotsuga; species Pseudotsuga menziesii. The sequence continues at coordinate 225,500 of LPNX010522871.1, read as the reverse complement.
TCTAGTGGCCCTCCTCCTAGTAGTTCTGGAGGCTCTGTAGGTTTACCTCCCAGCAGCCCTGGAGGGTCTGGTGGTCCACCTCTTGGTGTTCCCAGTGGTCCTGGTGGTCCTAATGGTCCTAGTGGTCCCGAAGACCCTGGTGGTCCTAACGGTCCTAATCCCGAAAATCAACCCCTTGCGGGTGGATTTTTCGGTAGTTCTTCATCACAACAACCTATCTATCAATCTACTTACGGTCCTACTGGTAATTATATGCCATACCAATATTACCAGTATGTGCAACCTAACCGTCAGTTACCTTTCCTAGAAACTTTGGACTTTCCTGACTTGTCCAAGTTGATTAATGACCCCCTTCGACATAATCCCTCGTGGCCTCCCATTCCAGTAAAGTTACCATCGGACATCCCAAAGTTCGATGCGAAGCAGGGAGACGATCCGAAAAACCATGTCATGACATTACATCTGTGGTGTTCTTCAAACTCCCTCATGGATGGTTCAGTTTGGTTACGACTTTTTTAGTGAACATTGAGTGGCACAGCCGCAATTTGGTACATTGAACTTCCACAACATTCGTTTGTGGATTTTGGCTCCTTGGCAACTGTGTTTCTTACACACTTTCATCTCCCTATCCATTATGAAATGGGTACTGATCTCTTAACTTCTCTACGATAGAACACCTACACCCACATATCCGATCATATCCATGAGTGGAGAAGGCAGAGAAGGCTTATTAAGGCCCCTATTTCAGATCAGTTATTAGCTGATTGGTTCACCAAATCTTTGTTGCCTCCAATTGCCCGAGATGTGGCTACGGTGGTGTTGTTACTAAAGAGCAAGATATTAGTCGATACCAATATCTAGACTTGGTCTATTCCTATTCTGGAACTCTTTATGACTTGAATCCTCAAGCTCCTCGCCTAAGCACCGACCCCGCAAAGCCACCAGCAGAAGTACCTATTGATCGGATTGTTGGTTCAATCCAGTCCCCGTCAGCACCGAAACCTACCAAGCAAACCCAGACTGCTACCCCTACTCCTTCGACTCCTAAGGCTTTAGCCGAGGTCAATTCTCTTCAAAGTACTCAAACCTCAGGTAATAATAAAAATAAAGGTAAAAATAAGAATAAAAAACCCAGAAACCAACAGGAGAATCCAAGACAAACCAACAATGATAACGATAAAGGGAAGAGAAAAGCAAAATATCCATGTCTTCTATGTGGAGGTGACCATTTCACAAAAGAGTGTCCCCATTGGGATGAAATCACCCAATTTCTAAAATCAAATCCCACACCCGTAGTACTCACGGATCCTTTTCCCTCTTAGCAACAACTGATAGACCACATGTCTAATCAGGGTAACTCTAGTTCGTCAGAGGAAATTCATATGATGTCCTTGGATACCATTAGTCTCCAACTCATAGTCAGAATTATGAAAAACCCGTAGACAAGAAATAATATCATTCTTCTTCAGGGAAATCTCCCTCTACTGATTCTCTGGAATCGTCATCTACTGTCCCCCTAACCATCGAGAAGCCTACTCTCGACATGATTTTGCGTCCACCCAAGAGTACTCTTCGGAAGGCTGTATTTAACCCTAATGCTCGAGCTACTCAATTTTATAATGTAGTTGAATATCTCGCTCAGGAACCTTGTGTAATGTCTACCTTAGAAGTACTCCAAAGTTGTCCTACACAACGCAACAACTTGTTAACAGCATTAGGAGCTTTAGACCCAGATAATAATAATTTGATTCATTTCAATATTTCTAACTATAAGTCTAGGCTACCTCATAAACTTGCTTTTCAGATCATTACGAAAGTAGTTGGAAAGAAGGTTTTTAGAACGGTACTAGATGAAGGAGCTTCGACCTCAGTTTTGTCTCTGTCTTGTTGGAAAGATCTCGGCTCTCCCAAGCTTGTAACATCACCTACGACTCTGAAGGCCTTTGATGGATGAGGTTTCCATCCCCATGGTCTCATATCAGCCCTCACAGTCGAGCTTGGGGGAAAAACCATTTCTATTCAAGTAGAAGTGGTAGATGCCCCGTTAGATTACAACCTCCTTCTAGGAAGAAATTGGTTTTATGCCATGACTGCTGTTGCTTCGACAATATTCCAAGCAGTCCAATTTCCACATCTAGGGAGAATTATTACCATTGACCAGCTTGATTTCTGTACACCGGATGTTACTACCTCTACGGCTAATAACATCCCCATGTTAGGCCAGTCCCTTCCTCCTTACCAGTCGATTGGGGTAGGCATGTTGAAGGATTCATCCCTTATGGGGATTTTTCCATCCACTCCTCCTAACATGGATACCACGACAGTCCATATGATTGCCTCATTTGATTGTGAGCCTAAGGGAAAACAAGTTGTTGAGTCCACCTCGCTGAGTTCACATGAAGCAATGTATAACACCATTCAAAGCCTTTCTAATGATCACACTGATGACCTTCATCTAGTGGCTTCGGATTCTTACCATTTACCTTACTGGTTAGAACCATCTCTTCCTGTTCTAGATTATCTCTCTGAGACTTTTCCTTTCGACGAGTACATTATGGAGATCATGAGTACGGATGAGTCCATTTGGGAGGATCACCATCATAGATCCATGTTCCTCCCCAACACCAGTTTGGTTAACCATGATTACGCATCTCTATTTCCTGCTAATATTGTCAACGTACCCCAAAGTCCCATATTGTTGCAAGACACAGATTCTGAAGGAAACCTTTGCAACATTATTGAGACAAATCCGATTGACATATCAGCCAAGCCTGGTACCATCGAGGATGTTCATGTTGGGTAGAACTGCTCGGTAGATGAATCTGAAGCATATAAGGCACTTTTCAAAGAATTCCGTGATATTTTTGCTTGGTCCTATGAAGAAATGTCGAGGATTGACCCATCCATTATGGTCCACGAGATTAAAACCTATCCCACGGCCAAGCTTGTCAGGAAAAAACTAAGGTAAGTCCATCCACGGAAGGCCACAACTATTAAAGCTGAAATAGAGAAACTTCTCAAAGCTAGGTTTATTCATCCCATACCCCTGATGGAATGGGTATCGAACGTTGTCCCTATCAATAAAAAGCAGGGCACCATTAGAATCTGTATCGACTTTAGGGATTTGAATAAAGCTTGTCCCAAGGACAACTTTCCTATTCTACACATTGATCAGATTATTGATAACTGTGTTGGAAGTGTCATCTTCTCATTTATGGATGGCTTTTCTGGCTATAATCATATTGAGATATTACCCACCGATCAGAGCAAGACGACATTCATTTTCCCATGGGGAACCTTTGCGTATAATAAGTTACTTTTGGCTTGAAAAATGCTGGAGCCACATTCCAGCGTGCGATGTCCTATGCGTTTCATGATATTAAACATATTGTTGAACCATACCTTGACGACCTCCCTGCTCATTCACAGTGATGGGAGGACCACCCTGGTCATCTTAGAGACATTTTCCTAAGATGTCGTCATTATAATATATGGTTCAATCCGCATAAATGTGTTTTTTGCGTTGAGACGAGATGTCTGTTAGGATTTGTGGTCTCTAAGGATGGCATCTGGATTGACCCCTTGAAAATTGCCGCCATTTTAGCTCTACCAACCCCAACTAATCTCCTTGAACTCCAAAGTTTGCAAGGGAAGGCAAACTTTCTCCGTCATTTCGTGTGCAATTTCGCAGAGAAAACACATGGTTATATGCGTCTCCTTAAAAAGGACACCCCATTCTTTTGGGATGACCAAGCCCAACGCGCCTTTGATAATCCCAAACACGCTCTGACTCATTCACCCGTGATACACCCCCCAGATTATTCGAAGAACTTTCTCTTGTATATTGTTCCCTCTGCTACTACCATTGCTATGGTTTTGGTGCAAGAAGATCCCAATGGTTAGGAGCACGTGATTTACTATGCGAGTAAGAATATTATGGATTCTAAAACCCGATATTCATGCATGGATAATTTAGCATTGGCCATGGTCATTGTTGTACAAAAATTTTGTCACTACATTTTGCTCCACAAAACCACGGTATTGGCATACCAGAATCCTATGTATTACATCCTGACTTGTCAGGTTCTCAGGGGCAAGTACTCCCAATGGATAATCATACTACTGGAGTTTGATCTAAAATTCGCCAAAGCCACATCAAAGAAATCCCTGGTCTTTGCTGAGCTCATGTGTGATCTTCCCTATGCTGCGACAGAATCTATGCCCAGTGATTCATTTCTGGATGAATTCCTATTCTTGATTAGCACCTCCGATCCATGGTATGGAGATTTGCTTATTTATCTCCAAACACAACGATTTCAGCCACATCTATCCCGTGACGATCGCCACCGTATCCGTCACCACGTAAAATACTACCTCATCCTGAATGATACCTTGTATAGACGTGGGATTGATTCTATTCTTTAGTGATGCCTCAGCCATGAGGAGGCTGAACATGTGTTGAATGATTGTCACTCTGGAGCATGTGGTGGTCATTTATCTGGGATGGCTACACCCCAGAAAATCCTTTGCGCTAGCTATTTCTGGCCCTCGGTCTTCAAAGACTATCACGAGGCTATTAAGAAATGACCACCTTGTCAACATTTTTATCCCAAAAAGTGCACTCATCCTGCTTTGCTACACCTCGTCACTGCTATTGGCCTGTTTTCCAAATGGGGGATTGATTTTATGCATTGTAATCCTACCTCAGCTGGGGGGCATGGTTACATCATCGCAGTCGTTGACTATTTTACAAAATGGGCTGAGGCCATGCCTACATATGTAGAATATGGTAAGACTGCCACTCTCTTCCTGTTCAATTATATCATAGCTAGATATGGAGTCCCGTAGTCCATCGTTACTGATCACGGATCACATTTCTGTAATCAAATGATGGAGGAACTGAGTGCCAAGCTAGGTTTTCACCATGAAAATCTATGCCATATTATCCACAAGCTAATGGTCAGGTAGAGGCCATTAACAAAGTTTTGAAAACTATGCTTCGTCGGATGGTTGAAGATCATAAATCCAACTGGAACCACATTCTTTTCTCCACTCTTTGGGCTTACAAGACTTCGGTGAAAATAGCTACTGGTTTCACGCCATTCCAGCTTGTCTATGGACTCGAAGCTGTCTTACCGATTCAATGTCAGATTCCATCTTTACAACTTGCCACCGAACTTCTCCCAGACACTTCCACAGAGGACAAAAGATTTTTGTACTTGAATAACCTTGACGAGACTCATAGAGATGCTGCCTTGGCTAATGAGGCACATAAGAAATGTGTCAAGGTGCAGTATGATAAATTCTTCTAACCTCATGCCTTCAACGAGGGTGACCTAGTTTTGGCTTACGACCAGAGATATGACAAACTAGGGAAAGGTAAGTTCGAGTCCATGTGGTACGGTCCTTTCGTCATTTCTAAAGTTTTATAGAAAGGAGCATACGAGCTCGTTGACTACGATGGAATCCCTTTGGGGCAACCTCGCAATGGGTTGTAACTGAAAAGGTACTATGCCTAGGTCTTTCTTGGATAGTATCTTGTATATATGTATATTGCTTGACTTTCAGTGTGCTTTTAGTATTTTCAATATGGTTTTGAGTTTAGTGTTTGCATCTGTTTATACCATGTTTTGGTCATGCCTAGCATATGGCTTTCTATGGCTTCACTGATGGTGCTTTCCACCACACCTTGATACTTGCCTCAGCTGCTTGGGTCCTCTATTCCCCGGCTGAAGATTTGGTTAGTTCAGGAGCGGTTTGTATTGGTCCCGCTACCAATAACATCGTCAAGTACCAAGCAGTCATAGGTCTTATGACTGAAGGTGCCTCCCAAGATGTTCGCAATCTGGTAGTCTTGATGAACTCACAACTTGTGGTTTGTCATCTAAACCATGTTTATACCATTAGAAATCATGTCCTTCTCTGCCTTTTCCAGAGGGTACGCTTGTTAGAAAGATCATTAGAAACCATCACATATAGGCATATCCCTAGGGAACATAATGTAGTTGCTGACTCATTAGCTAATTACATCCTAGATTGGCATATTGCCCATTCATGACATTAAATCAAATATGGTTCATTGTAAATAAACAATTAAAGACACATAAAACTCATGTAAAATACATTTACCATTTGAGATGTATAAACACCAGATAAAAGTCTGTATATATATATGAACAAGTTTACAAAAAATAGGTCATGAGACCTCATTTGAAGCACATAGGCTTTCAGGAAAAAATCACCATACAAAATTTTGAAGCTATCAGCTTTCAGTAGATATCTCATGCACACAATGTCTAGTGATGCTCATGGTAGCACATCACTGCCCAGGCTATTCTACGTAGCAGCCTACTAAATCGACCTGGTACTCCCGCTGTAGGTCTCTAATACCTTAGAGGGAGGTCATCAATGGAAGCGTCAGGGATGTCTAAGGTCAACCTCTCTAGGTTTTCTTCTAACTCCCCGGTGATGTCATCGCCTTGTGGTAAAAAGCAGGCTCTAGCTCGTCTATCCAATGGGGAAGCTCCCCCAAGTCGTGCTGCTCCAACGTCTACATGAAAATATTCGGGTCTCGTTACTTAACATAAAAAAATATAAAACATCAAAAACCATAAAAAAATTTGTCCATTCTAGGGTTTCCTGCTTCTTACCGATGTCACCCCACTGTCCGCCAGGTGGGAGCTATAGGTCAAGGTCTCCACTGAATTCTGTACCCACATAATCATAATCCTCCACCATGAGGATCTGATCTCGAAGCCATCTGAAGAATGGGTCACTGGAATTCACCTTCCCCCTGCCCGCTCCAGTACGAGCCATAATTTGGACCCACCTCTGCATACAGGGGTCCCACGCTCTCAGGTCTATGAAGACCACCTGAGGTCTCATCTGTGGTACCCGCTTGAAGAAGAAGCAGGCTAGAATGAAACCAAATCCAAACAGCTTCAGTTCCCCCTGCCGACACTTAGTCAGCTGCTCCTTGAATATCGGAAGCAGGGCTTCCGACCAGTTGAATACTCTAGGTTCCATGGCCTCTATGGAATATAGCATGTGTGCCCTAGAATCCTGGTGCACTCCCTGACTCTCGGCCACTCTCTGCATTGTAAACAAGATAGTCCATAGGGGCCCATCCATCACTACCTTTATGCGTATTTTCTTCCCCGATGTCTTTGTCCCTGGGATACAGTGACGGTCTATCAACTCTTGTGTGGTAATATCCCCTTCTCGAGATCCTGTCAGCGAGATGGGACCACCCCGTCTCGAGAGTCCAGTCAAGAAGTAGATGTCCTCTACCTCTACTGTCAGAATATGAGCCCCAACCTCAAAGTGTTGCTGCTCTGGATTCCACATCCGGAGTATGTGCTCTAGAAACAGCTCATGTGATACCATTCTAGGAGTCTGGAATAATTTCAAGAGCCCACAGTCTCGTAATGTAGCTATGCAACCCGCATTCCTTTCGGTGAAAGCATCATCATTTTCATGTTGTCTTTCTTTCCATATCACCATGTTTGATTAGCAAAAACCTACCAAAAACAATCGTAACACATATTAGAATCATCCTTAATCATTTAAATCCAAAACAATGATCTATATTTTCTTGTGTTATCAATTTTAAATCTTCATGGCTGGTACTGCCTGTGCGTTGTTGAAGACAGGAGGTGGCATCGCCTGTGAGCCTTGTTTTCGGCACGGTTCTAAAGAGGTACTGCGTATCCCGCAAGGGATAAGCACAGTGCCTCTTCCCATGGTTTTAGGTCTTGCCATATAGGCCCAAAACCCCATCAAAAATCAAAATTAAGACTATGAAAAGGAAGAGTAGGGTTTTAACTGTTACCTGGAACTGACGACGCTCAAAACCGACGGTGGAAACTATCGATATCAGTAGCTGAAGGTCTGACTAAGAAAGTGCTCAAAATGCTCTCCACAATGGGTAAATAGTAAAATGATTTGATTTTTCACTATTTACATGAATTTTATACACATTTTTGGGTTTGACATGCTATAGTTTTGATTTAAAATCACTTTTTACTCAAAATTTATCAGTCATAATCCCTTAATGTTATGTATGAGCACATTTAACACTTATTTTTTGAGTTGATTGCGGGATAGAAGAACCATGGTAGTAAAGTTTTGGGAGTTTGTTTATGACTTTTTCGTACTACCATAAAACGGAAAAAGTCAATGAGCGTTTGTTACAACACTTTGGTCACGCTCTTGAAACCTAGTATCAAAGGTCTGAGTCCGTTTTTGAATCTTTCTAGGATCGTAAAAACTAACATTGTGTAAAGAAACCTCATGGAGTCTTCTTTTAACTCTTTTTAGTCTCCTTAAACATGAAAAGATCATCGAGTCCGTTTTCGATTCTTTCCAGGCTCGTAAAAATTAACATTGTGTAAAGAAACCTCATGGAGTCCTCTTTAAACTCTTTTTAGGTTTCCTAAATATGAAAAGATTGTCGAGCGATATTGTCTTCTTCACGCTCGTTAAAGAATTCGAAGAGTCGTCTTTCCGACGGTAGGTTATCTCTTTTTTGGTACGTATAGACTATTTATGAAAAAAGAAACACTCCAGGCAATCATGACTGGAAGAGTTCTCTAAGGTATGATTTTATACTTTTTTGGGCCTTAGGGACTAACTCATATGAAAAAGGACCCCTTTGGATTCTTCTTCCATAATCCTTCAGACTCTCTAAATATGAACGACACCAAGTTTTATTTCATTGGACTCGTTAAATTAAACATTGAGAGACCCGTTTTGGGAACGAGCCCCTCCTCTCTCAGGTTCACAAAACATATGAGTTTGGACTTGTCTTTAGACAAGCTATACTGAGTGTTTTTTACCCTCTTTGAACTCATAAAACCGAAAAGAGGCACTCATCAGTCATGATGGGGAAAATGGGAAGGGAATCATTTTGCAAATAAATGGTAGTAGTTTGTCATTACCTTTGAACATGGCACTTGTCTACATATCATGTCAGTCAATTGGGTATTCAGCTGATGTCCATGATGATCCACTTTCATGAGTCATGCCACTCCTTTGAGTCTCTCAAAAGAATGCATTTTCCACTGTTGCATTGTGTGCTTGTCCCATTTAGTCATGCTGCCAAGTATTTTGTTGTGCCGCCCGATGTTCAAAGGGAATTTGAAGAAGTTTTTACCTCTGTAGTCAAAACAGTTTCTGTGTCAGTAATTTTGAGTTAGTCCTATGGTTACTACATTCACATCATTCCAAAACTATGTTCTGAGTTTCATGTCATCGATGTGGGACTCATCATGGCCCTCCTTCGACGAGACTATTCCCGTTGACATCAACTCATCATCTGGGAAGTAGTCTTAGAAACAAAAAACTTAGTACCTTGAGATCTATGTGCCTTAATGACAGATTCTCTCGCTCTTGACATAGGTTCACATCATTGACCTTTAATCGATAGAATACACTGGGTGTTCGACATCAAGACATCTATTCGCACTCAATAGATTGTACTAGGGTACCTTGGGAATCATTGACATCAATGGTGATCTCCCTCGCGCTTGTTAACGGTTCACATCATTGGCCGGTAATCAATTGGTTTCTACCATGTTCGAATTCAGATCATTGTAATCACATGGATAGAATCATACTTTGCAGAAGATGACACAAAGACCCTGGGTATTTGTTTAAAGTGTTCATTTCTTTTTCCTAGGTTGCGATGGAGTTTTGTATATCTAGCATGGATCCACATTTGTATGGTAGTGGCTATGCTCACATTTGTGTTTGTATGACATAAATCTATGTTGTATGTCTGGTAGCTATTTCCAAGTTTGAGTCCTCTATCACATGGATCTACGCTGTATTCTAGTAGCCATGCTTGTTTATTCCTCCCATGGATTTTCCTTGTATTGGTCTACAGCCATGAGTTGGTTACTTGTGTCTATGAGTAAAAAATATTGATGTACTACAGATGCCTACTTGACGACATGTTTCGATCGAGCTGACATTTTCACCTCGAAGTGACAACTTGTTCTCTCAAAGCTCTCGTTTATCGTATCCCTCTAAGACTCACGCTTTGGGGGGGGCCATTCTGTTACACCCAAATCCTGTCACCACCATGTGATAAGACCTTTGACTTACATATTTTCCCTTAATCCCAACACTTGGAGTGGAAACCCATGTTGTTTGTCAATCTTACATGAAAATACTCAGCACCACGCTTTCCCTGTTAACCATGAGCGGTACCTTGCTTGTACTGCCTGTATCCTATTTTCCATAAGCGGTGCCACTGCCTGTGGCCTTTGGTCCATAAGAGTTTCTAACCTAAACCGCTCTGTCATAAGAGGATAAAAGCGGTACCCTGGGTAAAATGGGAAAAGGAGAAGTTTCTCAAGGATTCTAGATCATGAGTCTCGTGTCCTCCTTTATCCCTATCATTGTGGGTCAGTTGAGCTCGAGATCCCCCATCATAGGATCTTAGAGACCGCCTCATCCAAAAATCTCTCAACCATTTGTATCCATTGAGCCTTATAAATACAAGCTCATGTCCATGGTTGAGGGGGAGAACTATAGAGGCATTCTTATGTTGTTGGATTGCCCACTTGGCCCAAGCCATTTGAGAGCATAGAGAGAAAATTTGGAGCTTATGGGGATGAAGTGTTGGTTTCATGGAGATGCATGTCAACAATAAGGCTTAATTGGTTGTAAACTTCTCCATTCATCTTAATGCAAAGCTGATTTCCGTCCCACATTACTGTTGTTTTGATTTTGCATGTACATGTTGTTAGATTCCTTAGTCACTAACATGGATAATTAGATGATGTTGTGGTAGCTTTGATGTATTGCATGTTTTATCTGGTTCCAGGTACACAAGTTCGCTATCGAAGCAGCATTCCAGGTGTCTACAACATCTAGGGAGGGTCTTCACCCTTTTTCGTTCACTCATTTGTTCTGGATCTGAACCATTCAGACCAGAGGAACAACTTCTGTCCGCAGAAGGTGAAATATTCCTGCTTACAATTAGCAGGACATTTTGGTGTCGACAAGACCAACACATTGGTAAAAAAAATGTACTATTGTCTAAGGCTGCTGATAGATGTGTAGAAGGGGGTTCGACAGTGCAGAGTATGTTAGTATGCTAAAGGGAAAAGTCATAACATAGGATTATATATGCCATTATCGGTACTGTCGGTTCCATGGGAGAACCTTAGTATATATTTTGTATTTTTACCTAAGACGTAGTAGGGTAATGAATCCATATCGTGGTGGTTGATATATTTTAAAATATGGAACATTTTATTCCATGTCGGAGGACTAGTGATGTCACCAATATTGTTGTTTTGTTTTTTAAGGAAGTTGTAAGATTACTTGGTTTGCCAAAGAGTATTACTTAGGACCGAGATACCAAATTTATGGGTCATTTCTGATGAACCTCATGGAGAAATACGGATACCAAGTTGTAGTTCAGTTCTGTATATCACCTGCAAACTGACGGATAGACAGAAGTCGTGAATATAAGTATGAGAAGTTTGTTAAGGTGTTTAACATTTGACCAACCCAAGAAATCAGAAAATGTGTTGGCACTGGAAGAATTTGTGTACAAAAACTCAGTGAATCGGTTGACAGGACTAATCCCATTCCATATTATGCAGGGGAGAATTCCACTTGGAGTGGTCGATTTGGAAAAATCACTGATAATAATGTAGAAAATCACATACATTGAGTCATTTGCAGAGCACATGGACGTGAACGACTAAGTAAGGAGACGACTGGATAAGAGGAATCCCACATACTAGCTGAGAGCTGACCAATGAAAGCGACTACATTCATTTGCAGAGGGTGATTTGGTCTATTCCCACCTCGGGAAGGAAAGGTTCCCAAAAGGAGCATACAACAAGTTAAAGTTGAACAAAGTTGGTCCTTGCAGGATACTTAAGAAAATAATTGGTAATTATTATGTGTTGGAGCTACTAGAGGATTTGAACATATCATCGACGTTTAACGTGGCCGAACTGTACAAGTATGAGGAAGGATGAACCATTGGTGGAGAAATGACTATTGACTAAAAGGAGTAGATTCCTAGTCAACAAATAGAAAAAATTGCAGATGTTCTAGAGAAATGTGTCATCGGTTGGACACGATGGAGTAAGAAGAAATAGTACTTAGTTTGATGGGAAAGAAAGGGAATAGAGGAAGAGACATGGATTTTCAAGGAAGAGCTTAGGTGACTGATGTAGTAGTCAGGATTATTCCAACCAAGGGAGGATGATGTAGGGCATACCAACCCCTGAAAAGTAGTCAAGGATAAAGACCAACGCGAGTCAACTAAGGGGAAGCCGACAACCCCTAGTAGAGTGGGAGATGGTAGAAAAACCTAGAATAATAGGACAAGACAACAAGACGATGAAGTGGTCAATGTGGAATAATTTGAAATGGTATACCAATGAGAGGATAGTCGTCGAGGAAGAGTTAAGGAAAAGAGAACTAGAGGAAGGAACTAGAGGAAGAGAAGTGGTCAGAATCAACAAGTAGTCGATTGACGACCAACGTGTTTAAAACTTACGAGTCCAGAGAACATGGAATAGTAGAGGTAGTCAAAGAAATAAATGTCCAATCATGGTGGTAGTTGAAGCTAGGCCAGGTAGCACATGGAGAGAACCAATTGCAGGTAATATCTGGGGAAGAAGTGAACCTCAGGGAACTCTCAAGGAACTTCTAGAAGAAGAGGATTTGACCGAACCAGGAGGATTATAAATAGGATATATCACATTAATAAAGGTACTTTTGTTGGTTTTTCAAAGACTACTAATTTAAGTTAGAAAATTAACTGTAAATCTTTGTATAACAGTCGCTTCGATAGGGGATCAAAGCATCGACTTTAAGTTCTATTACTCTCGTGTACATTGTATTCTTTGATGTTCATAAAATTCATAATCCTTGGCATTACCTTGTGCGTGTGTTCTTTGTTTGTGGGTAGTCATTGAAATTTCATTTGTGCACTTGCTAAGCAGCCTCGACCACTTTAGGTCGACCTGATAAGCCTCAGTTGGTATCAGAGCTGTGTGACTCTGGAATGAATATGATTATGGCCTATTTACATCAAGTTTTCTTGGACTTATTGGATAAATAAGGATTCCTCTTGGTTGAAATTTTGCATGTTATATATAGGAAAGATCATCATGCAAGAGTGAAACCTAATTCATGTTTGTGCTCCACCCAAGTTGATGTCTCCCATTTCCCAACACACTAAGTCCAACTTGTCACTTGCTTATACCACAATGTCCACCTTACTCGCGCCACCCATAGATGAGTGAAAACTTGCCATTATATGGGAGCCATTGGTGTGGGTGCATGCCCCTTCTCTTGGAAACGTGCCACAAGATTATTTCCCACACTCTAGCCAACACATATGTTCTCCTTGGGTGCGCAACACACATGCCAGTCGGCGATGCTCTCCACCCAAGTCGTGTGTCTGTTGCTGGCACCTGTGCACTTGGACTTTGTGATGCTCCATCTACCATGGTCCAAATTCGTGCTTGGTGGGCCCACTTTTCGTCTCATTGAGACCTCATTATTATATCCCTATCCAGGTGTGGTGCCACCTGATGTGGGTGATCAACCCCTTAGCCACTCACACCCCAACATATTGATTTTTTAAACTGATGTAAAATTTCAGGATCTTTTTAACTATGAATTTGCATGTGAAAATTTATGTTAAAATTCTTATAAAATAGGATTAAGAAAACTGAATTTTAAATTCTTTAAATCATCCGCATAAGCAAATAAAAATAGATATGCAAACCAGAAATGAATACAACAGCTGATAACATAGTTCACCCCTCCTGGGATTTGTCTCTGGGCCACTTCCAATGGGAATGTTGATCTATTAAGTCTTCAAAAGGTTACAAAATGAGTGTTATGGAAACACCTCTATTTTTTGTCAGACAGAAACATAAATAAATAGCACCACTGAACTCCTTGCAAAATTCTGGGAAAAATGAGTATAAAGTTGTCTATATGTTCCTGAGACCTCCTCTGGCTTGCAAAACGAAACAAAATACCTGTAAATAAGAAAAAAATGTACAAATTACAATATGGATGTTGCATCAGGATGCATTCCCATTAATGGCCTGAGTGCCTTGGGATCGATGCATGTACCTGTCTCAGGTTCTGTGCAACCTGTGCGCTACTCTGAACACTGAACTCTTACCTTTGTGGCTGGAAATCATGAATTTTTATAATGACTGTGCTTTGCCAAGTCAAAAAAAATTTGCATCATTTAATTACTTAGAAATGGGGTGGTGTCCCAGTGGTAGGGTGCTTTTTTACTTGGGGAGAGGTCCTGAGTTCAAACCCGTGGGCCTCTCCTCCCTCCATGTTTTTTTATAATATCACTCATGTAATATTAAACCATGTTATATAATATGGTGGTTTTTTGATATGGATACATGTTTGTTCTTGTTTGCACATTATCCCACGATATGGGGGTCTCGATGTCGACATGGGGTTGAGGGCTATGCCCTCCTCCCCCTTCTTCCTAACCAAATCCTTGTCACTTCATATAGAAGTATATTATCCCATGATAGGGGGGTATTTATGTCAACATGGGGTCGAGGGCTAAGCCCTCGCCCTTTTTACTAACCAAAACCTTGTCACTTCATATTTTTCCTAACCAAAATCCTTGTTACTTCATATAGAAGTCTTGCACTATGACTCATAAGGAACATGTGTGAGAACTTGGCTAGTGTGGCATTGCGAAGGATTAGGAACTTTGTAGGTATTTTCTTCAAATCACATAGAATCTAACCAATATTTTTATACCAACCCTATCTTTACAAATTTTTTACCATTTAACCAATTGTTTTGTCATTTTTACCATTCTTGTCAAAATTTCAAATGCCAATAACTTCTGCATTTGGAGGTTGTTTTGCACTAAACGAATGTCACTCGGAAGCTGCTGACGAGCTTTCATCTTGTAAGATTTAATTTTCATTTTGAAGACTTTAAATTTGATCTAATTTGAGATGATCCCCCTGGATCAAACCTTCCCATTGATCCAAAAATCATTCAAAAAATAAGTGAGGGTACAACTCCCTTAGTCTTTCGTTCTCTAACCACCTTGCTTTGCTTGGATGTATTTTGTTTAATCCCACACAAAGAAACTCCATGTCTCCTCTTCGTGAAGATATGACCTTATTGTCAAGTGTTACATCTTCCTGGAGTTCATTGAGACACTCACAAGCAAACTCGTCCATAGAAGGTGCTTCAACATGTACATCTTGGCCTACAACCATAGGCGGTTCATACAATTTCAAGTTTTCCACATTAAAAAATGAATACATTTGCATATAAGGAGGAAATTCTAACCAGAAAGCATTATTATCGACTTTGTCCAAAATTGTAAAGGTTCCATACCTAACAGGTTTCAACTTTATACCGTCACCTTGGATTCAATCTTTGCTGATATGAAGCCATATTCAATCACCAATATGAAAACCATGATCTATGCAGTGCTTTTCATGTCATTATTTATATTTGGCCTAACTTGATTCCAACTATTCCTGCACTGCTTGATGAATTAATTGGATCTACTGAATAAACTTCTGAGCTTTATCTGCATTAACTTGTCCACATTCCAGTGTATCTTTCCCAGAAACAAAGTCTAAAGGAGAATTTAGAAAGTACCCAAAACATGTCTCGAATGGAGACTTCTGAGTAGATAAGCGTATATCTCGGTTGTAGGCATGTTGTAAGTAATGAAAATGCGCATCCCAAAGATTAGGATGCTTATCACAATATTGTCGAAGAAGATCTACCACGGTCTGGTTGACCACTTCAGTTTGTGGATGAAATGTTGTGTTTTTCTTCAATTTTGTGTCCATAAGTTCTTATAAAGATGACCAAAATTTCCCAAGAAAGCAGGAATCTCGATTAGAAATAATAGAAGTAGGAAGTCTAAAATGGACCCATACATTTTGAAAGAACAAATGAGCAGTCATCTTAGCTATGATATTCTTTTTACAAGGCTTGAGTATACACATTTTATTGAACCGATCCACAACAACACATAGATAGTCATGTCCTTTTCTATACATTGGTAAGCCTCCTACAAAATCCATATAAACACTTTCTCATGGACGAGAAGGAATTGGAAGTGGAGTGTACAAGCCTAACTTTATGTTACTTGGTTTACTTGTTGCATGTATAACACAACCTTTTACATATTTGGACATAGTATCATTCATTCGAGACCAATAGAAAAACTTTTTTAATTGTGCTATAGTTTTACCTACTCCAAAATGTCCCGAAATTAGAGAAGTGTGAGCTTCTCTTATCACATGCACTCTTTTACTTCGTGGAATACATATTTTACCAAGATGATACAACAACTTGTCATTGATATGATAGTTTAATTCTTCCAATTCTGATAGCCATGCCTTAGTGATTCATAAACTTCTTTAAAATATTCATCCTCTGTATATTGTTCAATATTTTTATACCAACCATACCTTTACTAATTTTTTACCATTTAACCAATTGTTTTTCCATTTTTACCATTCCTGACGAACAAATGCCAATAAATTATGCATTCGAAGGTCATTTCGTACTAAACGAATGTCGCTAGGAAGCTGCTAACAAGCTATTTCATCCTGTAATATTTTATTTTCATTTTCAAGAATTTAACTTTGATAAAATTTGACATGATCAACTTGGATCAAAATTTCCCATTGGGAAGCTTTTGGGCCACCAAAAGCATGAAATAATTCAGAAAATAAGTGAGGGTACAACTCCCTCACTCTTCCGGTCTCTAACCACCTTACTTTGCTTGGATGCATTCTGTTTAACCCCACACGAAGAAACCCATGTCTCCTCTTCGTCAAGATATGACCTTCAGTGTCCAGTGTTACATCTTCCAGAATTTCATTGAGATACTCAGGAGAAAACTCGTCCACAGAAGGTGCTTGAACCTGTACATCTCGGTCTACAATCGCAGGAGGTCCATACAATTTCAAGTCTTTCCACATTAAAAATTGAATACATTTGCATATAAGGAGGAAATTCTAACCGAAAAGCATTATTACCGAATTTGTCCAAAATTTTAAAGGGTCCATACCTGATAGGTTTCAACTTTCTACCTTCATGTTGGAGTCAGTCTTTATTGATATGAATCCATACTCAATCAGCAATATGAAAATGATGATCTATGTGATGTTTTTCATGTCATTCTTTATATTTGGCCTAGCTTGATTCCAATTGCTCCTGCACTGCTTGATGAATTAAATTGATCTATTGAATAAACTTCCAAGCTTTATCTGCATCAGCCTATCAACATTCCACTATATATTTTCAAAAAACAAAGTCTAAAAGAGACATTAGCAAGTACCCAAAACATGTCTCAAATGGATACTTCCAAGTAGAAGAGCGTATGGCTTGGTTGTATGCATGATGTACATGATGCAAATGTGCATCCCAAAGATTAGGATGCTTAGCACAATACCGTCGAAGAAGATGTACCACAGTCCAGTTGACTGCTTCTGTTTGATCGTCGGTTTGTGGATGAAATGTTGTGATTTTATTTATTTTTGTGTCCGTAAGTGTCCATAAAGATGACAAAAATTTCCCAATAAAGTGGGAATCTCGATCATAAATAATAGAAGTAGGAATTCCAAAATGGACCCATACATTTTGAAAGAACAAAAGAGCAGTCATCTCAGTTGTGATCTACTTTTTACAAGGCATGAGTATACAAATTTTATTGAACCGATCCACAACAACATACAAATAGTCATGTCCTTTTCTAGACATTAGTAAAACTCCTAAAAAATCCAACGAAACACTTTCCCATGGAGGAGAAGGAACTGGAAGTGGACTGTACAAGCCTAAATTTTTGTTACTTGGTTTACTTGTTGCACACATAACAAAACCTTTTACATATTTGGACACCGTATCATTCATTCGAGGCCAATAGAAAAACTTTTTTAACTGTGCTACAGTTTTACCTACTCCATAATCTCCTGAAATGAGTGAAGTGTGAGCTTCTCTTATCACATGCACTCTTTCAATTTGTGGAATACAAATTTTACCATTATGAAACAACAACTTGTCATGGATATGATAGTTCAATTCTTATGATTCTGATAGCCATGCCTTAGTGATTCATAATATTATTTAAAATATTCATCCTTTGTATATTGTTCAACATAACCTGCAATAACTAAAGGACTTTATTGAATCACAATAGAAGCATCCGTTGTAGTTCTAGATAGCATATCTGCAGCTTTGTTCTGAATTCCTTTCTTATACTTAATAACCAAATGAAATCCTTATAGAAAACCCATCCACCTGAAATGACTTGATTGTTGTAGCTTAGTGTGTGATTGTAAATATTGTAGTGGCCATTGATGATTAGTATGTATGATTGTTTCTTTACCCATTAGGTAATGTTTCCACTTTTTAACAATTTGTACTAATGTATACAATTCTTTGTCATATGTTGGATAGTTGATTATTGTTTTAGAGAAAGTTTTAGCATGATAACATATTGGTTTTTTTATTTTGCATTAAGAATTCCCCCATTGCATAACCATAACCATTATCATCAATTTCTATCTCAAATGATTGTTGTAGATTTGACATTGCAAGTACTAGATTTGTGCTGATCCATTCTTTCAGTGTGTTGAAGGATTTTTGTTCCTTGCCTTTCCACTAAAATATTTTCTTCACTCTTTTCAAAGCATGTAAAGGATAAGTTATGAAGGAGAAGCTTGCAATGAAGTTCCTCCAATATTGGGATGATCCCAAAAATCTTATTACATCTTTTAGAGTATTCAGCTTAGGCCAGTTTACAATGACCTCTACTTTAGAGGGATCAATCTTCAATTCACCACCCCCTACAATGAAAGCTAGGTATATTAAATATGTTTCTCCAAATTCACATTTAGACATCTTTAAATACAAATTTTCCCTTATAATTACATCCAATACCTATTTAACATGCTTTACATTCTCTTCCCAAGTTCGACTGAAAATCAGAATATCATATATGTAGAAAATAACAAAGTCATCAATGAAGGGACTAAACACATAATTCATCACCCTCGTAAATGTTGTGGGTTCATTACAGGTCCCAAACGATTTTACCATCCATTCATACAATCCTTGTTTATTTTTGAAAGCAATCTTCCAAATATCATTATCATGAATACAAATTCGATGATAGCCACATCATAAGTCTAACTTAATGAAAAAGATTGCATTTTTTAGCTGATCCAAAAGATAATCAATTCTAGGAAGATGATACATGTTCTTTACTGTAATTATGTTCAGTTCCATGTAATCAACCCACATACAACATGTGCCATCTTTCTTTGTCACCAAAACAATTGGTGAACCACATAGAGAGGAACTTGGTCGACTGACTCCTCTCTCAATCAATTCCTGAACTTGTTTATTTATCTCTTCATTCTTAATAATGTAAGACATGTACATACCAATATTAGGAAGAGGTGCATCCTATTGTAAATGAATTTCATGTTGAATTTCCATTTTAGGAGGTAATCCTTTAGGTTCTTGAAACAAAATATCATAATTCAATACCACTTCTATGAATTCGTTTTTAAGATTAGGATCACAACCTTTAAAGGATTCAATTTGTTCAACAAATTTTGCTTTTATTGTCATAAGCACAAAGTTTTTACTTGAATTTATTAACCTCTTCATTAGATCTGCAAAAAATAAGGAAAGATTAGTTTTCATGCGATGTGTACGAATGATATATTCAATACCATTCTTAGTGAGCTAATATATGTTCTCTTCCCTATAAATGATAGCCTTCCTATCATATAGATATGAACTACAACACAATACCACATATATCCAACAGAACCACCTCTAGATATACCTCGTCCACAAATACAGAAGTGATGGAAAACCTAAGTCTACATTTTTTTGTAACATGTATTTGTGCATTATCACATACACATCCAAGTGGATATCACTTAGGATGTAACTTAGTTTCCAATTGTAATTTCTTAACAATTTCTTCTTAAATAAGGTTTGCTTGTCATCCACTATCAAACAAAGTATCAATTTTGTATGTTTGGAGATTACTCTAATATAAAATAACTCACTCCTCTTTCATTCATCAATGACAGGTTCATTTCTTGAAACATAACAAGAAGGAATTTTACCTTGAGTGCTTGTAGAAACCACCTTAGTTTCATCCCCAGGTCTGACCCCAAATCATGTTGGATTGCTGCTACATTAGTCTTTTTGTCTTCTTTATTCTAAAACATCTCAGGACTGAGCTCTGGATGAAGTTTCCAACATTTGGAAGCATCATGAACTTTCTTCTGACAATGAGTACATGTAGTTTTCTCTCCTTCGTTCTTCACAATAGTTTTGTGTTTACCTTTTCCCTTGCCTTTAGAATTTTTTCCATCAAGTTTGAAAGGTTTCTTGGAAAATTTCTCTTTGGTATTCTTCCCCTTTGTCTCTATGTGAGTTTCTTGAACACACACCTCATCAATGTTAGTCATATTAAACATCAATATCATATGATGTAAATAACTATGCAATCCTCCTATATATTTGAGAAAAGTTTCCTGGGTGTAGAGAGGTAGCAAGTGCCAATGTTATTTTTCAAAATTCTTATGCGTATTCTTGCACACTTTGTCCCTTCCCTTCCCTTGCCTCAGATTATTCCAGTCCATCATAGCTTACTGCATATACACTAATGGATAAAAAAAAATAGTGTCGAAGTGAAATTATACCAAGAGGAGATGATTTTTCCTTATGTGGAAAGATCATCTTGAGATATGCTCTCCCACCAGATGAGAGCAATCCCTCCAAGTCGGAGAGAATATAATCGAATGTTCATGTTATCTTCAATAAAATTTTGAATCATACAATAAAATTCAATTCGATGGATCCAATTGTCCAATTTTTCAGCATTAAGCTCTCCATTATACATAGGTAATTCAAACTTAATATCTAGCTTTAATTGAGGCACATCAAGGTCATTTCCCCTTTTTTCTTTTCAAACGGAGAATGTAAAGAACCATCAAGATAAGATGGAAGAAGATGGAAGAGATTTACGAGGTTCCTCATGACCTCCTTATTTTTTACCTTTTGCATGATATGGACCTCCTTGTTCACCTCTCTTCTGATCTTGATAGAGCTCCTATACCATTGTTTTCATTCTCATGATAACTTTCAGAAATTCCCCTTTAGATGGGATAGAAGAAGATTCTTCTTCTCCTTTTGGTGAAGACATTCTTCCTCTTCTTGAACCAATCTCTAGATTAAACTATTCAAGTTCTCCTTCACCACACTAAAGCCTGGATCTTGTTAACATAAACTCACAATGAAATGGTTATTTATCTCTGATACCAAACTTGATCTAAAATTTTAGGATCTTTTTAACCATAAATTTGCATGTAAAAATTTATGTTAAAATACTCATAAAAAAAGCTTAAAAAAACTAAATTTTAAATGCTTTAAATCATTCACATAAGAAAATAAAAATAGATATGAAAAACAAAAATGAAGACAACAACTGATAACAGAGTTCACCCTTCCCAGACTACATCTCTGGGCCACTTCCAATGGGAAGGTCGATATATTAAGTCTTAAAAAACTTACAAAATGAGTGTTCTGGAAACACCTTTGTTTTCTCTGAGTCAGAAACAGAAATAAATAGCATCACTAAACTCCTTGTGAAATTCTGAGAAAAATGAGTATAAAGTTGTCTATATGTGCATGAGACCTCCTTTGGCATGCAAAACGAGAAAAAATTCCTATGCATAATAAAAAAATGTACAAACTGTATAGATTACGCCCCGAAATCCTTTTCCATTAATTGCCTAAGAGCCTCGAGATCTGTGCCTATACCTATCTCGGTTTCTGTGCAACCCGCACGTTGTTCTGAACTTCAAATTCTTACCTTCGTGGCTGGAAAT
This sequence comes from Pseudotsuga menziesii, assembly GCA_001517045.1. Taxonomy (NCBI): domain Eukaryota; kingdom Viridiplantae; phylum Streptophyta; class Pinopsida; order Pinales; family Pinaceae; genus Pseudotsuga; species Pseudotsuga menziesii. Next base: position 203,574 of record LPNX010522871.1, on the reverse strand, counting down.
CATCGATTTTTATAATGATAGGGCGTTTCCAAATCAAAAGCAATCTGTACCATTTATCACTCAGTGGTGGGGTGGTGGTCTAATGCTAAGGTGCTTTGTGACTTGGGGAGAGGTCCCACTATCAATTCTGTGGGGCTCTCCTCCCTCCATGCATTTTTGATAATGTGGCACATGTAATATTAAACCATGTTATATGATATGGTTAAGGTTCGGTCAATAACGATTTGGATATGGTTTGTAATGCGCCATATAATACATGGTCAAGCTATGATTTGGTTAGCACATTGATAATGTTTGTTGATATTCATACACGTTGGTTCCATGCTTCACATTATCCCATGATAGTGGGGGTATCGATGTTGACATGGGGTTGAGGGCTAAGCCCTCGCCCCTCCCCCCTCGCTTTTTCCCTAACCAAAACCTTGTCACTTCATATAGAATTCTTGCACTATGACTCATAAGGAACATGTACGTGAACTTGGCTAGTGTGGCATTGCGAAGGATGTAGGAAATTTGGAGGTTTTGGGTGCAAATCCCATAGAATCCAACCAATATTTTTATACCAACCATACCTTTACTAAATTTTTACCATTTAACCATTTTGTTTGCCATTTTTACCTTTCTTGTCGAAATTTCAAATGCCAATAACTTCTGCATCCGGAGGTCGTTTCGCACGAAATGAATGTCACTGGGAAGATGTTGAGGATCTCTTTCATCCTGTAAGATTTTATTTTCATTTTGAATACTTTAAATTTGATCAAATTTGAGATGATCCACCTAGATCAAACCTTCCCACTTGGAAACTTTTGGGCCACCAAAAGCATGAAATCATTCAGAAAATAAATGAGGGTACAACTCCCTCACTCTTTTGGTCTCTAACCACCTTGCTTTGCTTGGATGAATCCTTCTAACCCTACACGAAGAAAATCCATGTCTCCTCTTCGTGAATATTTGGCCTTCTTGCTTAGTATTACATCTTCATGAATTTCATTGAGATACTTGAAGAAAACTCATCCACAGAAGGTGCTTGAACCTGTACATATTGGTTTACAATCATAGGTGGTTCATACTGTTTCAATATTTCCACATTCACAACTGAATACATTTGCATATAAGGAGGCAATTCTATCTAGAAAGCATTATTACCGACTTTGTCCAAAATTGTAAAGGGTCCATACCTGGTAGGTTTCAACTTTTTAAATTCACCTTAGAGTCGATATTTGTTGATATGAATCCATACTCGATCACCAATTTGAAAATGATTATCTATGCGATGCTTTTCATGTTGTTCTTTGTATTTGGCTTGACTTGACTCCAACTGTTCCTGCACTGCTTGATGAATTAACTGGATCTGTTGAATAAAATTTCGAGCTTTATCTGCATCAACATGTCTACATTCCACTGTATCTTTCCCAAAAACAAAGTCTAAAGGAGACTTTGGAAAGTACCCAAAACATGTCTCGAATGGAGACTTCTGAGTAGAAGAGTGTATAGCTTGGCTACAGGCATGTTGTACATATTGAGAATGTTCATCCCAAAGCTTAGGATTCTTAGCCCAATAACCTAGAAGAAGATATACAATGTCCCATTTGACCACTTTAGTTTGATCATCGGTTTGTGGATGAAATGTTGTGCTTTTCTTCATCTTTGTGTCCATAAGTTAACATAAAGATGACCAAAATTTCCCAAGAAAGCGAGAATATTGATTAGAAATAATAGAAGTAGGAAGTCCAAAATGGACCCATACATTTTGAAAGAACAAATGAGAAATCATCTCAGTTGTGATCTCCTTTTTACAAGGAATGAGTATACACATTTTACTTAATCGATCCACAACAACATACAGATAGTCATGTCCTTTTCTAGACATTTGTAAACCTCCTACAAAATCCATCGAAACAATTTCCCATGGACGAGAAGGAATTGGAAGTGGAGTGTACAAGCCTAACTTTCTGTTACTTGGTTTACTTGTTGCACATGTAACACAACCTTTTACACATTTGGACACTAAACCATTCATTTGAGGCCAATAGAAAAACTTTTGTAATTTTGCTACAGTTTTACCTACTCTAAAATGTCCTAAAATGAGACAAGTGTGAGCTTCTCTTATCACATGCACTCTTTCACTTTGTGAAATGCAGATTTTACCAAGATGATACAACAACTTGTCATTGATATGATAGTTCAATTCTTCCAATTTTGATAGCCATGCCTTAGTGATTCATAAAAAAATTTAAAATCTTCATCCTTTGTATATGGTTCAACATAACTTGCATGAAATAAAGGACTTTGTTGAATGACAATAGAAGCATTTGTTGGAGGTCTAGATAGAATATATGTAACTTTGTTCTGAATTCCTTTCTTATACTTAATAACCAAATGAAATTGTTGTAGAAAACCCATCCACCTAAAATTCCTTGATTGTTGTAGCTTAGAATGCGATTGTAAATATTGTAGTGGTTGATGATCAATATGTATGATTGTTTCTTTTTTTTTTGACTAGGGGAGTCGACAACTGGTGTTGGGATGGTACTCGCATGACACGAGGTCCAGGGATCCATTCCCACTACCACTATAACTGTAGGTGTCCCACACCCACCGCAAGACATGGGACACAGGTAAACCCGGGTGGGATTGATCTCATGACCTCCAATTTACAACAAGTGACTTCATAACAACAGAACCGCCAATGAGCCACACCCGTGTGGGCATGTATGATTGTTTCTTTACCCATCAGGTAATGTTTCCACTTATAGTGTAAACAACCTCTCGATACCAATCTCAAAACATAGCCAAATTCATTTACCCTAATCGAGAATCAATCCTGCACACATAAAATCCTAACAACTTCTGATCTGGTGGATTCACCATGATCACAAAACCACAACAGGAAAGCATGATGGGGCAGGCATGATAGAGAAAAATGGAAAATTGAACACTTGGAAACCATGCCTGCTGGATGAAAACGATGGCTCAAAGCACCTTTGACGATCTACAACAACTTTTTTCCTTCCCTGCATCTTTAACTACTGAAATCGTCGTGGACAATTGATATTTTATCCAAAATAAGGATATGGAAGCACATGTCTAAACTTACATGCTCTGTAAAATTTCACAGATTTTCCCCATGACTTTCTTTGTGCTAGTTGGATCAGTGAAATTCTTCTCGACTGTGGATCTAGATCAAGCCTTGATCTGAGCTATCGAAACCTACACCTCATACCAAATTTTGTTGATTGCGAAAGTTGAGTTGTCCTTGCATGTTGAACTAGCTGAATTTTTCTCGATCGTGGATCCAGGTCGACCTTGATGTGAGTTATCAAAACCTGCAACCCCTTTAAATGATTCAGTGGGTTTCAAAAGTTCATTTCCTCGTACTTGTTTTATTAGCAGAATTGTTCTCCACTGGTGATCTTACCTCACCATCAATAAGGTCGTTGAAACCTGCAGACCTTTAATCCATTTCGCCAAATTTGAAATTTCTTTTCTACATGCATGTTAGATCAGCAAAATGAATGTTCACCATTGATTTGATTCAACCTTTGATCACCGCCATTAAAAACTGTGGGGTTTACCCAATCTCGCATATCGGGAGATATGCTTAACTCATGCACATGTTTCCATTTTCTGCATCGTCGATCTTCGTGAAAATTTCCTAGTCATTAATCTGAGATAAAGCTGCGGGATGGAGGAAAGTGAAAAGCGGGATCTTTGCATTTTACGACCAAATTGTTTTGTTTCCGAATTCTTCCCTTCTCCTCCTTTCCGAACCATTGATCTTGGGTGGAAGCTCTCCTGACCATCGATCTTGTGCATCGTGGAAAGCGGAAGCTCAACCATTTATACCCAAAAATTTTGTGTTTCTAGTTTTAACCCTTTGTGTCTTTCCACACCGTTGATCTGCACGGTATTTTTCCTGACCATTGGATCTCGTTGATCGTAGAAATTAGGACTTCAACTTTTCATGACAAATTATTTGTATTTTTCTTTTTTGATTTTCACCCTTTCCATTCTTTTCCAAGCCGTTGATCCTTAGCGAGAGCACTCTGGACCGTCGATCTAACAGATCGCAAAAGGCGGAAGCTCAAACTTTTTACGGGAAAATTCTTATGTTTTTTTATTTTTGATATTCACCCCTCTGCTCTTTTCTGGACTATCGATGCTTGGAGGAAGCGATCTGAGCTGTCGGATCTTGGACTGTAGAAAGCAGAAGTTGGGTTTTCCAATTTTCCAAGAAATTTACCTTTTTTGCTTTCTCCTTTTCACTCCCACCTTTTCTTTTCGCACAGTTGATATGGGAGGAAGCTCTCAAAACCATCAGATCTCAGATTACGGAAGGCAAAAGTCAAGGTTTGAACTTTTTATAACCAAATTTTTACTTCTTCTGCACTTTCTCTCCCGGTTTTCCTTTGGAGGAAATGATTTTTGGCCCTTTGATCTCTTTTGTGGGTTCGATCTCCCCCATCTGTTCTTGCCAAGACGAATCCTTGCTCGTATTTTTCATATCAGGCTCATTTCCCAGGTCACACCTAAGGATTTTTAACTGTTTTGATATTCATGATTAGGAATATGCCTCCCAAGCAACTTCAAACCCCCTTCGACATACCACTAGGTCATAAGACATGAAATTTTTTTGACACTACCCCTCATTTTTACTAGCTTATCCTTCTACAGAGGGATCTGTATGGGTGTATCTATAAAAATCCTCAAAATTTAGCACAGGTGCTAATAACAGCTCCAACTCAGGGATGTTATCCTTCCTGTGAGGTAGAAAAGAACCACATAGACCACATTCCTGATCTGTTGGGTTGGTCCCAAGATTTCTTGAAACATGCTCCGAAAACAAAAAACTGAATAGATACTAAAAAAACTAGAAATTGCTAAAGGAAATGCTCACCATGTCGAGCTTATTCACACCTACCTACCCTACTTACTGATCATCAATTCCCAGTCAAGTAAATTCTGACCGCCAGTAAAGCCAGTCAAGCAAATGATCTAATGATTGGGCTTCCTCATCATGCTTGATCAGACATGAAGAACTTAATGGAAATAGGTTATGATGAGGGATCTGATGTTTGCTACACACACATAACCCACCAATTCCACTGCAAAGATTCTCCACATATCCAACTACTTGATCACGACAACCTTTAAAATTTTCTGTTATGTACCTGTCATGACAAAGTTGCTCCATATAATCAGCCACTAGATCATAAAATCCATGGCAGTCTTCAAAATTTTCTGCCATTTGCTTGCCCTAATAAGGTTGCTCAAATCGTAATTCCACTTGCACATTGTCAAACTACTCTTCAGAAGAATCATGCAAGGAATGATCATGACAACTTGTACATGAGACATCAACTATTTCATTGAAAATGCCAGAATTTAAAACTTGATTCTTTTCATGCATTTCACAGGGAATATCTTCAATAAAATAAAGTGAAATAAACTCCTCTTGGAATGAATATTTCGAAGTTGAAGAACATGAGGAGATATCCCATTTAGGACCCTCGTCTTCCATGTAGCCATTCCCATATTCATCATATATAGGTGGGTTGAACTATTCTTCAAAACCACCACAGATAGAGCTTGTAACAAGATTATTACAATCTTCATAAAACAAATTGCAACACTCCTCCTATACAATGCTAGGATGATTTTATTCCTGCTCATAAAAAGGAGGATTGGAATGCAAAGCAGATTCTACTTGTTCTCCCTTCTCATTATCCACTCCTACAAATCCCATGGCATTATTCATATCCTCAATTTTATGTGCTTGCTTAAATACTTTTAATCTTTGTCTCAGATATTCAAATGAGAAAAAACTAAATGGAAAACAATTACCTTCCTCTTCCTGATGGTAATCTTCATGAAGAAAACTAATATGACCCTCTTCCTATACATCACCTCTTTGCTCATCATAAAAAGGTGGACTAACATCCTCTTTAATAGCACCATTGATAGGGTTTGAAACATGTTGATTGCATCCTTTATAAAGCATATTATGTCTTTGAAGAAATTGCAGCTGTGAAAGGGTAACTACTGATTGAATAGGGAAAACCTCTTCTTGAGCAAAGAAATTGTCTCCTTCTTTAGCAAGGTATATCCCAAAATCAATATCATCAAAGTGATGATTTTGATTTTCCATTGGATCTTCTCCTCCCTCCTTAACAATATACTTATCCAAGAAAGATGGTCTTATTTGTTGGTCTTCGGGAATCCTTTGATTTCTTGGAGGAGGAAGGGGTCTTCTAAAGCTCTGGTTTCCATTATGTTTCTCTTGTTCTTCCTTGGGAGGTGGTATGTTTTCCATAGTGAGTCTCTCCATCAACTTTTCCATGATTTTCATCATCATGTCCATTCTGGCCTCTTGTGAATTAGAGGAAGAAGGTTGTGTGGGATATTTTTCCTTTCTTCTTTCCCCCTCTTCTCTCCTTTTCTCTCTATTAGCAGTCAGGTTTATTTCTACTTGTATAGAATCATTCATCATATCGACCAGGGAGGAATATATTTTTTCACTCAGGCATAAGGTAAATTCACTATCAAAAGCTTCAACATATTGGAGTTGGGAAGAATTAGGGGGAGGATTGAACTAGGTAGGGATGGAATTATATACTTTTGTAAATCTGTCAGAAAAATATTGGACAGATTCACTCTCAGTCCTCTTCATGGAATGGAATTGCAAAAAGCACTCCCCGGGGTTTTTCTTTTCTGCCCATTTGTTCTTGAAAGAATCTTCAAATGCTTGATATTTCATAATGGAGTTGTCAGGAAGATATGTGAACCATTCTCTTGCTTCTCCAACAAGACTTTGGGAAAAAAAACTGACTTTAGTATCCTCATGGTCTATTTCCTCCAAGTTTATCCAATCTAAAAACCATTCCAAGTGTTCTTCGGCTGAATATCCCCCCTCCCCCTTAAATTGTTTGATTTTTTGGGCATATCCCTGGGGGAGGTCAAGAAGAAGAGCAGGGAGAAGTATAGGGGAAAACCTTTTAGCCTTTCCTAGGGTTATATCAGGGTTTCCAAGAGGAATTGAAGCGGGTGTGACAGATGGAATCAATGTGCTGCGAGGAACTGCAGAGCTGTGAGGGGCTATAAAACTGGGTGATTAAGGATGCTTAATCTCTAAAGTGGTGGGAGACAAGGATAGGGAAGCAGGATTCTCTGTGGTAGTGGAGCTTAATGATGCTAATTTATAGGGAAATAAGTGTCACTCTTGATTAGAAAAGGGTTGGAGATCCCTCCCTAGAGACTCAGAAAAGGATGCGGTATCAACTGTAGCACCATGAATTTTACAGGGATGGTCATTGTTCTTATGTGTCTTGACTGAAGGATATTTGTCAAAATCATATGTACAAGGTGAAGAGATACCTTCAATTCTTAAATAAGGATGTACAAGGGTAGGTCCATGGCCTTGTTTTGAGTGCAATAAACCATGGGAAATTTCTTTGACAAGCTTAGGAAATGATAGAAAAAATTTACGAGAAATGATAAGGTACATTGGAGAAGATGCACCCTTGAGTTCCTTATTTTTCTTTTTACCATGCCTTTCCATGTCTTTACATTGAGCTCATTTCCCTAGTAGAGTTTCCATAGAAAATTATGAAAATATTTGAAGCTTCTGGGTCGTCGGTATTCCCAGTGGAGTCACCTTCCAAAGCTTTGAGTGGAGTTGCCAGAGCATATACAACTAGCATGTGTCTACGATCGGCTTCTCAACCAGGTCGTAGAACTAGGACAATGTCATTTTCCCCAAGGAGATAATAGTGATTACTCCTCGACAACGGCGCCAAGATTTTATCACCCTATAATTTTCCTATGGTTGTGGTAGGAATTCATAGGGAAAACCATTTCAAACCAATCTTTAGAATGCATTCTAGCCTATACAGTCAAAGAGGGATCTCTCTTGTCACATGGTGATTCACATATACATTTGGATTTAAAAAGGCATTCCTAAGGCTAGATTTATGAGGGAATGGGTTGTTTGGGTTTTAAAGGGTGTAAGATAGACATACAGAAAGCACCATTGGTCAATGGAGTCAAAGATGAAACATTCAAGGACTTATAGAAAATAATGACCAGAGGCACCTATCTGTGGATGAATATCCTGAAACAACTTTAGCAGAAGCAACAATAAAGGATGATAACTGCAATGGAGCATATAAGATAAATTCCAAAGCATTTACCAGAAACACAGACAAATGAATTATCTGATGCAAGGAGCACTAAAGAGAGAATGAACTCCTCACATTCAACTAGAAACACATTAGCAGAAAATACACATACATGGAAATGAAATATACAGAGGAAAAACAGATTGAACAGTGAACATCGTGATGAATCTCAAACATTCAGGTTATTCTTTACAGCAATTACTCCCAAGAAAAGTTACAGAGCTGCAAAAACAAAGCATAGAAGCTCCAAAATGAATGGCGAAAAACTCCCTTTCTTCCTCTTTCGAGGGTATATTTATAGTGTAAACAGGCTCCCGATACCAACCTTGAAACAGAGGGAAATTCATTTACCCTAATCGGGAATCCATCCTGCACACATAAAATCCTAACAACTTTTGATCTAGTGGATTCACCATGATCAACAAAACCAAAACAAGAAAGCATGCTATGAAACACATGATGGAAAAAATTAGAAATTGAACACCTGGAAACCATGCCTGTTGGCTGAAAATGATGGCTCAAAGAACCTTCGATGGTATGCAACATCTTTTCTCCTTCCTGCATCTTTAACCATCAAAATCGTCTCATACCGTTGATCTTTTATCCAAAACAAGGATATGGAAGCACGTGTCTAAACTTGCGTGCTCTATAAAATTTTGCAGATTCTCCCCATGAATTTCTCCATGCTTGTTGGATCAGTGAAATTATTCTCAAACATGGATCTAGATAAAGCCTTGATTTGAGCCTTCAAAAACTACACCTCATACCCAATTTTGCTGATTGCGAAATTTTATTCATCCTTGCATGTTGAACTAGCGGAATTTTTCGCATCCATGGATCTAGGTTGACCTTGATCTGAGCCGTCAAAACCTGCAGCCCCTTTAAACAATTCTACAGATTTCAAAAGCTCATTTCCCCATGCTTGTTGTATTAGAAAAAAATTTCTCCCTCGTTGATCTTACCTCAGCATCAATTACGACTGTTAAAACTTGCAAACCTTTAAGCCATTTCGCCAAATCTGAAAGTTATTTTCTACATGCAAGTTAGATCAGCGAAATGAATGTTCACTGTTGATTTGATTCAACCTTGGATCACGATCGTTAAAAACTGCGATGTTTACCCAATCTAGCATATCAGGAGGTCTACTTAACTAGTGCACATGTTTCCCTTTTCCACACCGTCGATCTTCACCATAAAATTTCCCAACCATTGATCTGATATCAAGTTGCGGGCTGGAGGAAAGCGAAAAGTGGGATCTTTGCATTTTATGACCAAATTCTTTTTTTTTATTTCCTCCTTTCTCCTCATTTCTGAAACATTGATCTTGGGCAGAAGCGCTCCCGACCGTCGATCTTGCGGATCGTGGAAAGCATATGTTGAACTCTTTATACATGGAAACTTTGTGTTTCCGCTTTCCGCACCTTTGATCTGCATGGGATTTTTCCTGAGCTTTGGATCTGGTGGATTGTGGAAAGCGGGACTTCAACTTTTCATGACCAAATTCTTTGTATTTCTGTTTTCCGATTTCCACCCTTTCCGTTCTTTTTCGAGCAATTGATCCTTGGAGGGAGCAATCTGGACCGTCAATCTGGTGAATTACGGAAGGAGGAAGCTCAACCTTTTATAGGAAAATTATTATGTTTTCTGATTTTCGATCTCTGTCCCTCTGCCGTTTTCCGAACCATCGATCCTTGGCAGAAGCGATCTGAGCCGTCGGATCTCGGACTGCATCAAGCAGAATTCAGGTTTTCCAATTTTGCAACTCAAAAATTTACCTTTTTCGCTTCTTCCTTTCCACTCCCACCTTTTATTTTTGCGTCCTTTATCTTGGCATAATTTCCCTGAACCATTGGATCTCAGATCGTGAAAGGCAAAAATCAAGGTTTGAACTTTTTTATAACCAAATTTTTACTTCTTCCGCACTTCTGCTCCCAATTTTCCTTTGGCGGAAATGATTTTTAGCCCTTTGATCTCTTTTGCGGGTTGGATCTCCACCGTCTGTTCTTTCCAAGACCTATCCTTGATCGTATTTTTCATATCAATATCATTTTCAAGGTCGTGCGTAAGGATTTTTTACTGTTTTGACATTCAGGCTTATGAATAAGCCTCCCAAGCAAATTCAAACCCCCTTTTACATACCTCTAGGTCATAAGACATAAAAATATTTTGACCCTACCCCTCATTTTTATTGGCTTATCCTTATGCATAGGGATTTGTATGGGTGTATCTATAAAAATACTCAAAATTTAGAACAGGTGCTAACAGGTAGGTTTCTCTTCTTCCTTCTTCATAGTAGCTATGTGTTTACCTTTTCCCTTACCTTCCATCAGGTTTGAAAGGTTTCTTGGAAAATTTATCTTTGGTATTCTTCCCCTTTGTCTCTATGTGAGTTGCTTGAACACACACCTCATTAAGGTTAGTTGCATTAAACATCACTATCATATGGCGTAAAAAACTATGCAATCCTCCTATATATTTGAGAAGAGTTTTTTGGGTATAGAGAGGTATACCAAGTACCAATGCTCTTTTTTGAAATTCTTGTTTGTAATCTTGCACACTTTGTCCCTTACCTTGTCTCAAATTCTTCCAGTCCATCATAGCTTGCTGCATATACCCTAATGGATAACATTGTTTTTTTAGTGTTGAAGTGAACTCATACCAAGAGGAAACGATTTTTCCTTTTGTGGCAAGATCCTCTTGAGATATCATCTCCCGTCAAATGAGAGTAGTCCCTCCAATTCAGAGAAAATCCAACTGAATCTTAATGTTATCTTAATCAAACTTTTGAATCCTACAATAAACTTCAATTTGACGGATCCAATTGTCCATTTTTTCAGCATTAATCTCTCCATTATACATAGGTAATTCAAACTTAATATCTAGCTTTAATTGAGGCACATTAAAGTCAACTTTTCCTTTCTTCTTTTCAAACGGAGAATGTAAAGAACCATCAAGATAAGACGGAGAGGATGGCAGAGATTTAGGAGGTTCCTCACCACCTCCTTCCTTTTACCTTCCGCATGAGATGGACCTCCTTATTCACCTCTCTTCTGATCTCGATAGATCTCCTCTACCATCATTTTCATTCTCATGAAAGCTTTCATAAATTCCCCTTCATATGGGATAGAAGAAGTTGCTTCTTCTCCTTTTGGTGAATACATTCTTCCTCTTCTTGAACCAATCTTTGGATCAAACTCTTCAAGTTCTCCTTCACCACGTTGAAGCCTGGATCTTGTTAACATAAAATCACAATGCAATGGTTATTTATCTATGATACCAAACTTGATATGAAATTTCAGGGTCTTTTTAACCATAAATTTGCATGTGAAACTTTATGTTAAAATACTCATAAAACAGGCTTAAAATTTTAAATTTTAATTGCTTTAAATCAATTCGCATGAGAAAATAAAAATAGATATCCAAACCAGAAATAAAAACAACAGCTGATAATGGAGGTCACCCGTCTTGGGTTACGTCTCCAGGCCACTTCCAATGGGAAGGTCGATCGATTAAGTATTTAAAAGATTACAAAATGGGTGTTATTGAGACACTTATGTTTTATGTCAGTCATATTCAAAATTAAACAGCACCACTGAACTCCTTGCGAAATTCTGAGAAATATGAGTATAAAGTTGTCAATATGTGCCTGAGACCTCCTCTGGCACGCAAAGCGAGACAAACTGCATGCAAATAAGGAAAAATGTACAAACTATATGGATTCTACCTCAGGATCTATCCCTGTACCTGTCTCAGTTTCTGTGCAACCTGTGCGTTGTTCTGAACTCCGAACTCTTAGCTTAGTGGTTGGAAATCATGGATTTTTTATAATGACTAGGCGTTTCCAACTCAAAATAAATTCTTGTTGTTTATCACTCAGTGGTGGGGCAATGGTCCAGTGGTAAGGCACTCTGTTACTTGGGGTCGTAGGGGGTTCACTTAGTGAAATTTTTATATAGCACGATCGTTCAAAGGATATTAAAGAATAACCCTAATTTCACAAAATATTGGAAAATGCCTCCTAAAATTGAATTATTGAGCCCCCTCCAAATATAACTTTCCACTTAAGAAAACCCCTAGTTTCACCATATATTGTAGGTATCCATTTTTACCAACCCATTTTTAACACCCCCTTTATATCATATTGTCAACTTTTGAAGCTCAAATGCAGGCAATGATGAATTCAAGGCACACATCATAACTCAACATGCAAAGGAAGGAAAACTAGTTCTAGTGTTTGTGCTAACAAAAAAACATGCATGAACTACTACATTTTGACGTGAACACCTCTTTAACCATTTTCTAATAACACAAATTTGGCTAGCTCATAATACTTGAGAACTTAAGAAACTAGGACTAATATGAATCCAATCCATGATTTGGAGGTATACATCCAACCCACAATTTGGATGTTATTCCTTAGCAGTAGTTACGACTGACATGAATCCATCTCGTGATTTGGAGATATGAATCTAGCATGCTATTTGGAGGTTATTCCTTAGCAAAATATAGGATTGATATGAATCCAACCTACAATTTGGAGGTATGAATTGAGCCAATGATTTGGAGGTATGAATCCATCCCACGATTTGGAGGTTATTCCTCATCCAAACCAAATAAAACAACCCCCAATATTTATATTACTATTTCAAATTAAAAAACCCCCTTGACCCTTAATATGGGGCAATATATTTTCTAGGTTTCTAGGAGTATTCAAAATCCCAATATGAATGGGTGTGATATGATATTGCCTCAATATTGAACCCCACGTGCTTGGGGATAGGTCTTGGGGTGAAACCAAAGGGACTCTCCTCCCTCCATGCATTTTTGATAATGTGGTGCATGTAATATTAAACCATGTTATATAATATGGTTAAGGTTCGACAAATAACGATTTGGACATGGTTTTTAATGTGACGTATAATAGATGGTCAAGCTATTATGTGGTTAGCGTGTTCATAGGGTTTGTTGATATGGATACACGTTGGTTCCACATTCCACATTATCCCACGATAGGGGGGTCTCGATGTTGACATGGGGTCCAAGGCTAAGTCCTCCCCCCTCTCCCCATTTTCTAACCAAAACCTTGTCACTTCATATAGAAGACTTGCACTATGATGCATAAGGAACAAGTGTTGGAACTTGACTAGTGTGGCATTCATTGTGAAGGCTGAAGGAAATTTGGAGGTCTTGAGTTCATATCCCATAGAATCCAACCAATATTCTTATACCAACCATACCTTTACTAATTTTTTACCATTTAACCAATTGTTTTTCCATTTTTACCATTCCTGTCGAAATTTCAAATGCCAATAACTTCTGCATCTAAAGTCTGTTTCGCACGAAACAAAGATCGTTGGGAAGTTGTTGATAAGCTATTTAATCTTGTAATATTTATTTTCAATTTGAAGACTTTAAATTTGATCGACTTTGAGATGATACACCTATATCACAAACTCTCTTATGCCTGGTTTTACATGCCTTGGGTGTCTTGGGAGAGCTTCTATGTCAAGCTCATTCATGTGGGGTGAGTTGGCCAAGGAGCCTTTGCACCAAGGGCATTACAGAATTCATGTTGTATGTACACATCATCTTATTCACTTAATGTATAATGTTGGGCCTACGATTTGCACTTATTCTCTCTATATTTATATATGTTATCTAAATTTATCACTGCACATTAACACATAGTCATGGAACCTCTTTTAGTTTAAATCTCAAAACAGTTTATGCAAAATCACCTGCCCCCCTTTTTTTCACAAGCTCAGTCGCCCTTCGATAACTTAAAACTTGTTTTTTCGATGGTCATAATTCATTATGGAAACAATAGAATAAACCAATGAATATTTTTTTATCATTGACATGATAACAATTTAACAATTCTAAAATATTGTCTATTTAATAATAACAAAATTAACAGTGGTTTTCCTTTCTTTAGTAATTTTTTTACAATAACACAGATTCTTTATTAGAAAAAGTTGTGATCAAATTAGTTGGTATATTGTATTTTAAAGTTGAAGAGTATGGTCATAGCTTGCTATCCAAAATCCTCTATTCTCAACCTTCCAATTCTAGGCTTTACAAATCTTGCAAGTAAATTTCCTTACTTAATGAAATCGAAAAAAAAACATTCAACAAACATAACATGTATATCAAAAACTAGAAATTATGCCCTTGAAGGGAATCGAATACATACACACTTGAGTCTCCATTGCAACATACTTAGAGCACATCTTTACTTTAGCTTGAGCCACAACACTGATTTCACTTGCAGTTTCCACTAGTTTTGGATTCAGGGAGCACAATATGCCTAAATCCTTTTTCATTGGTTAGAGGACAACTGCAAAGGGAGGAATCCCTAGATGACATAGAATTTGATGGGGGAGAATATGAGGCAGCCCCCTAAGAGAGGTTAATGTGTGTTGTCGATGTGTTGTAGTTTACATTGCATACTTGTTTGTGATCTTAGTTGTTTTCCTTAAGATTTCTGTCCAACTCTTTTTTCCAACAATTCTAATGGATTTTGGAGTTCATTACACTACAATGTTCTTCAACAACCTCAGGCTCATAGCATTTATCCCCCTTTCAATTTCCTATGTTTCACACAAAGCACACCATTAATTTATGCAATGTTAGTGTGCCATTACTGCTATATATTTACACAAAGTCCAAACAAAACCTTCTCCAACTAGAGAACCCTACCTTGTGTCCTACACTCATTTTCTACTATAGTCAAGAATAGAGAAAACAATAATAACATTTGAAACACAAGTGGGATTAGGAGCAAATCTCCTCAATATCTACTTCTTAGTAAAATTGTGATAAAAAAATAGTAATATTAACTATAAGGAAAGGAGGAGGGAGGGTTCAAAGAATGCAGGGGAATCCATACACTAATCTAAATGGATTGATAGTATATTGTGTAACTACAAGTTGTAAGATAGCTATTTTTTTGCATTGAGATTGCATTTTTTAACTTATTATGGATTGCACCTAGCATTTTCTAACAAAGTTGTTTTTGCCTCTTAAAAGTGAAATTAATAACATTGAGTTAAGTATTTTCTACTTTAAAGTTAAAAAAATGAGTTTGTTTCATTTTGTTGCACAAACACCAAGTATCTTAGGAAAGGTTCAACAATAAATCAATACTTATATCTTGAAAATGTGGTGACCTTATTACTAGTATAATTTAATTTTATAACAATGTAGTAATAATTGTATATATGAATATAAAAATGTGCATTACTCAATTATATAAATTAATTCAAATATATAGAGTTTATAATAGTATGTTTCAATGTTAATTTGGATTCATATATACATTAATTTAATTAAAAAAATATTATTCAATTTTTAGTTCAAATACACATTATTTTAATTAAAAAACATTTGCTCAATTGAGATTTGAAAATTAAAAACTTATGCAATCATATATTAGTTTATAAAAACTAAAAAGATATATATTAAAATAGATAATTATTATGCATAAGATTATATAAAGTTTTATAAATTTTTGTGATATATAAATATGTTTTTAATTAATAAAAATAAAATATTTTTTTTGAAAAACATAAAAAGTTGTGATAGTAATAAGTTTTTTTTCTAAATAATAGACTACATTTGGATAACAACATCCTCAAATAAAGCTAGCTCGAATACCATACAAAAATAATAGTTCATATAATTGTATTTACCATCTATCTAATTGCAATACATTGGTTCTAATATAAAAACCCTAACAAACTATCATATGATGAAATCATAATATTATGGAATGAATAATATTTCGAAAGATAACAACTACAACTTAATATTTTGGACATAACAAGAATATGAATATGTTGATGCCATTTATTGAGTAACTTATCTATTGAGATAATTGTGATGGCATTTTGGGTCTACAGATATAGATGTTTGCATGATTTTATTTTCTTGGTTTGTGTTTTTTTGAGCGTGGTGCTAGGATTGAGATAAAAGATATAGATGTTTGCATGATTTTTTTTTCATGGTTTGTGTTTTTTGAATGTGGTGCTGGGATTGAGATAAAATGGTAGAGGGTTCAATAATTGTAGGTTTTTTTTATAAAGTTTTTTTTTTATTTCGATATTTATGGTCTTTAATGAATTAATGATTTTTTTTGGTCCTGCGATTTTAATGCCTTTGCCTTTGGTGTTGGTTGGTAGCAATAACTAGGTATCAACTTAAATGATTGCGGTTATGGATGTTTATAAACATTTATAAAATCGTGTTGTCTATTAACATGTCTAACTTAACCTCAATTCATGTCTTGATGAGAAATTATGGTGGTTTATTTTATTATCATTTTCTTAAAAACCTAGTTATAATATATATAGTTAAGTTAAAAACAATTTAGGTTCTTTCCAGCCGAGCGTAGCCTCTCATACGATAGAAGTTTAGAACCCATTTATGCTCAGAGCTTCTTTCACCCATATTAAAGTTCCACGCCAGCGGCTTTCTATGGCCCTCCATTTTCTTCTAGTACATCAGCCTGTCTCCCATTACCGTATGCTAGTGAATTTTACAAATAGAAATGGATCCCTAACTAAAAATAGAAAAGGAGTATTCTTGAGTAGGAAATATATCTAACAACTAGAGAGAAGTAATACAAGTTTATTAAGGTTTAATCGTTTTAAAGGGAAAAGGAATACGCCAAGTGACGGTGACGGTTATAATATCTCACCTCTCCTATGAATTGGTAGCACGTTGACGGTAATAATATTTTACAACATGTCCCATCATGGAATGGAGGAATTTAAGGTTAATTAAGGTTCCTTCATTACTCACCCCAACTCATACCTTTCCTTCTAATGTGCACGATCAAATTTAATACAATGGACAAATTATGGTATTGTCTATGGGTTTATTGCCATATCTATGTAGTTTGTTTCAATGTTATTATTGCTACTTACTTCAACATAGGACCATTGAATATTGGAAGCAATTTGGGTGCTCTAGTAGGGAAAGCCCTGTCTAGATTTTATGTAAATCTATAACAACGTCAAATTGTTATTGTAGAAATAAATGTTTTGTTTTATGTGAGAGAAAGGAAATTCAAATGGGGTTAAATATTGTGAGTATGAGGTCATTGAAGCATAATACAATGTAATGAACTTCATTTTCCAATGAAATTAGTGGCATGGAGAATTGGATAGAAAGATCAAGGCAAAAATAGGGCCATGGACTAGTGTGTAGTGTAAATCACAATACATCTTCTAGAACTTAGAGAAAAGGAGAAGGAGGTTAGTGCATTCAAGGAAATTCACCCCTAGAAATCCTTGGAGCTACTATCTAGATGGGTTTTTTATAGTCTCTAGTTGGAAGGATGTTGGCCCACCTTAACCTCTTCTAGGAGGTCATCTCGTCTCCTCACCCACTATAATCTATGTCCTATAGGGACTTCTCCATCTATAGTGTTTCTATAGCCAATGAGTAGGATTTGGACATCCTATGCTCCCCAAATTAGCAAATGGTGAACGTCATGATTGGAATGAATCAACATGGCCATAATAGTGATCATGAATATTAATTGAAAGTGTAGTTTGTGACAAATGTTTGATAGCTCTCTTTGATGTTTAGGTAACCACTAAGATCAAAATTATGTGTATCAAGTTTCTATTCACAATGAGGAGACTCTTGAAGAACATTCAATGCCTCAAAAATATTGACCTACATTGAGCACCACAAACCATAAAATATACCAATATTAACCCATAAATATAGTATTTCTTTATTTGTTTCCAACATTTAGACTATTCAAAATAAAATTTTGATAGGGATGGATATAGATTTTTATCAAAAGAGTTGTCGAAGACCAAACAAACATGAAATGCATACAATCTAAAATTGGGGTCAAAATTTCTTTGCTTCTGAGTAAATCATGCATACAAAATTCTTCCACAACATATTTGAAAATTGCCAAAAAATTGTTCCACTATTATGCCTTATATATTGGCCTGGAAGCAACAAAACATAAGAGTAATACATAAGTGGGTAAAGATAGAACTAACTGAATTGTTGTACATTGTGTGCTTCTCCATGAATTGGTCATCTTGATCAAGTCCTTGTGCAAGTTCAGAATGAGGTTCTTCTATCACAACCATGGTTGTTTGCTAGACCGTTTATAGACCGTTTCTTCCTCAATGTGCTTGGAACTAGTAGAAAGCAAAGGCTGACTTGTGACATCGTGAGAGCCATAGGAAAATCCCATAATTATATTAGAGTGCATATATGTATCATTGGATAGTTTGTTTATTTTCATGCTTCGCTCCTTCAAATTATTCTACATTTCCTTTTGTTTAACTTCATGATTATTCAAGTGGATACTAAGGTATTTAATTAATTGGCACATACCTTCCAACTAACTTTTCATATGCCAAGGGATTAGGAGTTGGAATTGGAGTTACTCAGGCATTTAATATGCCTCATCACATGGTAAAACCATGGGAAAATAACACGGGTTACCCAAATCCATGGGTTTGCAAAGGAACCATTAGTAAACCCATTATCAACCAAATCAAGGTTGTCTTAAATACTTTATAACAAGTCAAGATTAACATAACACTCCCCCCTTTAAACTTGACTTGTGGTAAGCATCAACCCCCCTCAAATTTTTTAACCGATTATTGGGAATAACAATATGAATCCCTCTTTAGTCTAACTAATTCTACACTCACCAATCCAATGGTACACATGCCTAAATAGGTCTTACGATTGTATGTTCATTTATGATGTGATCAATTCCAACTCCGAAAAACGTGCTTAGGAGATGAGACCAATATCCAAATCTCCGTTATTCTTTTCGTAGAGTTATAGAGCTCTTTGGGAGTTGAAGGGTAGATCCCTTGAAGTGAAATTTCTACACCCTTCTAGTGTATTTTGGTTCCTTCTAGAACCCTCATATATATTGCATAAAAGGGGAGTGACCTCCCGAGATTCTAAAACAAAACAGATAGAAGAAAGCATTGCAAGTTTTTTGTTGAGTAATAATAAAATATCAAAGTTGTTATTACCTCATGGTTTTACCGACACAAAAGGGTTTCCACATAAATCTCATGCTCTATTGTTATTGTTGTTTGCTTATGTTTTTTATAATTTTCTAGCATTGTAGCAGAATATGAGCCATGGAAAAATCCCATAATTATATTAGAGTGCATATATGTATCATTGGATAATTTGTCTATTTTCATAATATGTTCCTTCACGCTGTAACTTCTTGCTTATCCAAGTGGATACTAAGGTATTCAATTGATTGTCACATACCTTCCAACTAAGTATTAATGTGACATGGGATTTTCTTAATTTCTCCTAACCTTATCCTCCAACCGGTTGTTGATTAGTGGAGTTGGCCATTTTAGGCCCAAGACCAAGAGAAGAAAACCACTGGGACAACCCTATGCCATACAATACCACTAGCAGAGGTCATATCTAACATTTACAGGAGTGCTCCAACAATGAGTTCAAGTCTACAAACAAACCATCCCACAACTATAAGTAGAGGTAACCTCTAATATTTCCTAGCCTAAGCCTAGAATAAAACCTCTAAATTGATAGCACTGCAAGACCAAATAGACAAGAATCATAGAGCATGAGAACTTACCCGTATCAATCGTTAAGTTCCTTAAGGGATCCCTTTGTGAAGACCACAAACTACCATCTTGGACATAATCGGTCTCCACTCCACCATTAAAATAGTATGTAAACATCACTAGGATCCCTTGTAATATCCCCCCTCTACAATTGGGATCGCGTATATACACAATAAATGAACAACTACCAATAAATGTAAGAGTGGATGGGAGGGAGACTCAAGCATGAGGGAGTGTAAAGGTTCCCTCACGTGGCTTAATGCCAATTTGATCCACGTGCTTTTCTCTTTCTAAAAAAGACAAATGGATCTTCAATTTGTGTTACCATGAGAGGGAGGGCTTAACTTAACTATGCCCATAATGTTGATAAACATTATTAAACTAAAGGAGCCACATCCTATCATGGGGTCCCTATTTTTAACTATGATAAGCTAGGTTTATCAAGCTAGCTAGTTCAGACCGAGATCCACTCCAAACTAGGTCAGACCAAGGCAAAAGATGCACACACAACAAGATACAAAATTATGGGTGGAGGAAAAATGTTTTGCAACCAAAATCGGTTTAGTAAAATGGAGAAAAACAACCCAGAATGAGCAATTTGAATTCAACAACGATTCTGAGCATTGCATGAGCCAAATCGATTGCTACAAAGCCTAAAATTGTAATTCTTGTTGGCCATTCACTCCACATCACCAAAACGGATTTCCTGGGCATGCATAATGAGGAAAATGACAACAAATCGTGAATGAAAGAGCCCAACACTGAGTATTACCAAAACAACTTCCCAGCCATGGGGAAAAATGAAGAAATCTTCCCCCAACGTGAAGGAAAACACACAACAGACAAAAACATGAATAAAAAATAGCTCTCCAAGCTTTCACTACGTGAGGAAATGGAGGACGTGGGTCAACAACCAAATGGGCATGCATTTTTGGGTGTTAACTTACCCTAAAAGTCAAAATCGCGTTTCCCAAAAACTGATGGCTTCTCTAATTCGAATTTGGACTGCCATACTCTTCTACCTCAACCAATTTGTGGCAGAAATAAATTATTGGGCGAGTAAGACAAGAAAGGTGGTTGACAGCTTGATGGGTTTTCCCCTTGACATTTGGCTTTTCCCCATTGGCTCAAGGTTTGAATATTCGACCCCCCCCCCTATCTTTTAATTTTGCATTGACATAATTTTGGAAAACATGCCCCCATGCCCCCATCTCTTTTAATGTTGCATTGACATAACTAGTTGTGGGTATTTAATTAAATTGCATATTTACATGATGTCCAAAATTATAATGTGCCTGGCTAGCACGAAATACCATTCACAACGATTTTTAATCGGCGAAACATAAAATGCTAAATCAATGGTGAGGATTTCGCCTTTAGCACCACACCATGATTAATTACAATATTTACATCATATACATTTTTAATGCAAACAGGGTCAAAACCAAGGTGTTACATCGGAGAAGAAAATTGCGAGAAGGGACCACAAGGGACTAAGCGACACTACAATGATGAAGGAAATGACCAGGATACCCTCGAACAAGAGGAAGTACCAACCCAACGCTACAACATACCTACAACCACTAGTACAAAATGAGGAATTAATGACTAAAATTCGGCTATAAAAACTATTTTTGGTTTGGCGACTAATAGTAGCTAATTTCCACTATCTTATAGCTTGACTAACTTAGTCGCATTTATCTTAGTCTTTAATTGGTTGACATATTCGTCATTGATTTAGTCATTGATAGTTATTGATTTAGTCACTGATTTAGTCATTGATAGTCACTGATTTAGTCCCTGATTTAGTCATTGATTGCCACAATTAATGACCAAATATACGACTAAATAAACTACAAGATGATAACATATTAATGACTAAGCTAAATACGACTAAACGTTATTTGTGCTATACGATACTATAAATTAGCTACTAATAGTCGTATATATGCAAATTTAGTCGTTTCTTAGTCACAAATTTATGATAGGGCACGGAGGAATCAAACCACCATCCTCCTACCTATAATTAGGCATGTGCTCTACCATTGAGCTAACACCCTTTAAGAAATTGTTAGTTCTTGACAATGATGATATTCAAACAAATTTTACATCATACAAGCATACAAAATAATGATTACCAAGTTACTATAGATCCATAATGGCTTACCTTGTACTAGTCCTTCAAGTCTTTCAACTACATTTATTAAGTACAGTTGAAGGACTTGGACTAGTACAAGGTAAGCCATTATGGATCTATATTAACTTGGTAATCGTTAATTTGTATGCTTAAATGATGCAAAATGCAAAAATCCCATAAATTTATAGGAATGATTGTTACAGAGAGAAATTCCTATGTCTTGGGGTACCACAAGAGACAGCTTGACTCCATAAATCAATCCTTTCCAATATGCAAGAGAAATCAAATATATAACACTAAAGGATCAAACCTTGTACCTTATTCCAGACGGTTGAAGTAGATCCCCAATGAGCTTTCCAAATTTAGCTTGAATTGATGAATCACTTCCTCAACAACAAGTAAACAAGACAAGCATACTATATATATATTGGTGTTAGATCTACTCTAGCATATATAATCAACAACGTATAAGCATTTGAAATCATCCATGGATAAAATATTCATTCAAACATACATTATTGGACAGGAAAATATATTTTTATTAATATAAAATCAGAGATTACAATGAATACAACCTCTGTTGGCATGTCTGTGAATTGGAGAAACTGAATCCCCCACTTGGGCCTCCACCACCTCAATCCTCCATCTCTCAATAACAAGCTCACAAGCAAAAGGCAAGCTTGGGAAGAACACCAAAGTGCTCCAAGGGACAAAGGGATGCAGACTCAAGCACAAGTTCTGGCAACAATAGACTATAGTTTCTTTGCTCTCAATTCTCTTACTCCTTCAATGTATCCAAAGGGTTCCTTATATAGCCTTTCAATGGGGTAATGAAAGGTCAAATCCGAGCGATCTCAAGGCATATGGAAGGCCAGGAGACAAGTGAGTCAGATCCATGTCAAGGAAAACTCCAAAAGGATTTGGATTTTTGTAGACATCCCGATGTACACGGTTTTAGAGGTCAAACCCACGTATATACGTGATAAGGGGTTTAAAAGTCGTATATAGCAATTTTCACATGTTTTTAGGGATGGTCTAGGAAACATCAAAGGACAAAAAATGGTCCAAGGGGTCTAAGGAGTCTGCAAAGGGACAGGGGAAGGCCATACAAGTGTGATTCACCTGGTGTGGTAAAATCAGCTATAACAGATGCCCCCTAATGTGTCAGGTTAGAGGGGTCATACGATGGCTGAAATACATTATAAGTCCATCCTAGAAGTGGAGTGATGAAGAATTCCAAATGGAAGACCAGCCGCCCAATCAACATAGTACAATGATACAACTCTGCACATAACTGCAAATACATATAGCAGTCCTGGATACATAAGAGTACAATGGCCATGAATAGGCATGATACAAAATATGACATAAGTGGTCATCGCCACGTACAATATACATAAATCAGAATCTCCATGATGAAGATATACAAAGGATCATGATCTCCATAATGGCTCTTATACAATGGATCAAGATCTCCATAATGGCTAGAAATGTCTGACATATACGAGAATCAAGTCACGAGAGCTGAAATCTCATGAACATTGGCACGATCAAGGAGGTAGCATATAAGAGATGCTACCAATTTGGAAAGTATTCTACACAAACCGCTATGAGTACAAGTCCTACTATGTGAATAGAGGTGTCGAGGTCGAACATAGTAGTCCATCGTCTGATTTCCGGTCATTGATGTATACCATTAACAGACGCGAGATCACCCACCGATAATGATAATGGAAATCAAGGTACTAGAGTACAAACTAACAAGTGTGAATAAATGTGTTATGGAGAGAAATTCCTATGGCTTGGGGTACCACAACAGATAGCTTGACTCTAGAAATCAAGCGATGGACTATCTGTCGTCGCCACGTAACAAAATATCGAACATGTGAATGAGGTGGAGGGTGAAAATTTGAAGAACAAGGAACCGAGGATGAAGGGATCTGTGAAACTATGTACGTGGTGTTCCCTATAGTCACTCGTCTTGGATCTGGTATCCTAATAGGATCACTAACCCTAGGTCTAGGAGGAATATGTGATGTAGCTTCCACCGCTGGGATGGAAGGTGCAATGTGACTCATGCTCCCAAACCTCTCCACATAGTAAGGAATAGGAGTGCCCCCAGGCATAGTGTTAGGCTCAAACTCCGACTCAACATGAAATGCCAAATCATGTGTGGGCATACTAGACATACCATAACTACCATAACTAGTGCTTGCAGGTTCATAATAAGTCTCATCTTCCGGCATGCCATACCGGTGATGCGTCAATGGGGGATCAACACTAGAGTAAGTAGGTCTATCATGAAAAGTACCTATCTCAGAAATTACAGGACCTAACTCGGTCATATCAGGTGAAGGATCATACGTAGGAGTAAACTCCCCATCTTCCACTTGAATGGGAGAGGATGGTTTAGGAATACCTTCTTCATGGTCTCCCATCGTGTGTGAATCAATGTGTGAAGTAGTCCGCCTGGACTATCTATCTCTCTCTCCCAAAGGAGGAGGAGATTTAGAAGGCAAAAATCCTGCTAAATGATGAGAACGGCAAGGAGCTGCACCTAAATCCACAATGACTCAAAAAATGTAAAAAGACTCTCTAACTACGCAAACCCTATGCAAGCTAACGTGCACAGAGCATACACCAATAAAATATAAAGCCAAACACAAGCAATCAAGGGTAGGATAAATGAGCTCCTGAATGAAGTAGGTATGTCTTTCCTAGGAGAGGCTTGAGACTCCCATACACAACAAGCAGAGGTATGTAACCAATTATTGTGGTCCTCAGCTTCAACGCATAAAGCAACTGTGCTGTCCGACCCCAACCTGGCTAGGACACCCACAGAATAACCCCTGTAGAGTACCCCCTCGATACCCTAGGAAAGGAAACTAAGGTCACCTCAATATAATCAATGTTCAGGCAGATAGTCGCAGGCGGGATTGACCATATGGGAAGGGTAGCAAAGCCTGAAATTCTCGAAAGAGCCCCTAGATACGAATACAATCCTAAAAATATCTCCGATGCTACTCAATTATGACTAGGGGTCATCCCAATCAATAACTGCTCACACATCCTCGTGCTTAACTCCCTTTTGAGAGGAGGATCCTGAGAAACACCAATTATACTAAGAAATTTCACACTCTCACCTGCACAGACACATACATGTTGTTGTTTAGTAGTCTTGGAGAATTTACTCACAATGAACTATTCCAAGACCCTAAAACCTAATCTTGTCGGTGAACCCTATCAAATAAAATAGTGTAGTTCATTTTATTTAAGCTTTGATTTTAATTGGCTTTATTACTCAAAAATGGTAGATGACCATGCAACCAATGGTGCCATGACACAACATGAAGCAAAATGCACACCTAACAATAAATGCAAATGCATTGTGTCCATGAAAAACAGGGTATGCTACTACGTGAAATGCACAATTTTCTTCAAATGATAAATGCAAGATTTCCTATATGAAATCCTGACTAATAATTCAAAGCAAATCTAGTGCAAGTACTATGCAAAATGCAAGATGCAATGCATAATGATAATCAAATATTTTTGGATTTTTTGAAATAAAAATGAGATACTAAAGCAAAATAATGGTTCTACAACCCCTAGACTCTGCAAGCACAATCAAGTAGCACTCAAGCAAAGTACTAAGGTAAAATAAATCTAATGCACTAATCCCAAAACAAAAAAACCAAAAATGCAATGACAAGAACATTCTTCAAAAAAGAAATTCTACCCTAAAAAAATGTCTCTAGTCAGAAACAGAGGTGTATACAAACTCTAGCAGTATCAAAGGAGACTCAGCAATCATCAAAATTCACCCAGCAACAATAAATCTTCCTCTAGAAGGAAAAACTAAGGGCATACACGACTGTTCACAGTAAACCCACGTGTGTACGTGGATATAGAAGTGAAACCTGCGTATATACGCGACTGTGAGTTAAAAACTCGCGTATAGGAAGAAAAGTGCATAAAAATAAAGGCAAACAAACAAGCTGAGACCAACTTCACACCAATCAGACACTACCAGGCTAACATGCCCCCAAACCTGACACAGAAACAGAGAAAAAAGAGCAATTCAAAGTCATTGAATGTTGATAGAAGCCCCCAAAGGACAACTACTAGGAGCTCCCCAGTGGAGTCGCCAATTCTATTATGGAGAGAAATTACTATGGCTTGGGGTACCACAACAGACAACTTGACTCCAGAAATCAATCCTTTCCAATATGCAAGAGAAATCAAATATCTAACACTAAAGGATCAAACCTCGTACCTTATTCCAGACGGTTGAAGTAGATCCCTGTTGAGCTTTCCAACTTCAGCTTGAATTGATGAATCACTTCCTCAACAACAAGTAAACAAGACAAGCATACTATATATATTGGTGTTAGATCTACTCTAGCATATATAATCAACAATGTATAAGCATTTGAAATCATCCATGGATAAAATATTCATTCAAACATACATTATTGGACAGGAAAAGATATTTTTATTAATATAAAATTAGAGATTACAATGAATACAACCTCTGCCAGCACATCTGCGAATCGAAGAAATTGAATCCCCCACTTGGTCCTCCACCACCTCAATCCTCGATCTCTTGATAGCAAGCTCACAAGCAAAAGGAAAGCTTGGGAAGAACACCAAAGTGCTCCAAGGGACAAAGGGATGCAAACTCAAGCACAAGTTCCGGCAACAATAGACTATAGTTTCTTTGCTCTCAATTCTCTTATGCCTTCAATGTATCCAAAGGGTTCCTTATATAGCTTTTCAATGGGGTAATGAAAGGTCGAATCCGAGTGATCTCAAGGCATATGGAAGGCCAGGAGACAAGTGAGTCAGATCCATGTTAAGGAAAACTCCAAAAGGATTTGGATTTTTGTACACATCCTGATGTACGCAAGTTTAGAGGTCAAACTCGCGTATATACGCGATAAGGGGTTTAAAAGTCACGTATAGCAATTTTCACATGTTTTTAGGGATGGTCTAGGAAACATCAAAGGAAAAAAAATGGTCCAAGGGTTCTAAGGAGTCTACAGAGGGACATGGGAAGGCCATACAAGTGTGATTCACCTGGTCTGGTAAAATCAACTATAACAATGACAAGCTTGCATCAATTGTTAAACTATCTACCGAGTCATCTAGAGTCATGCCAAGATACCTGAATTTGACTGAAAATTCATAAGTAGCTTGAAGATAATATGAAAATTGGCACAATAGAGACAAATTTAATAATACCGCACTTGAGAAAGTCTATCCAATTCCTTACCCTCTCTGCACACATTCTCCTTAGCTCTAATATTTTCTTCACTTGAATTTCTATAAAGCTCTTCCCACCAAATCCGAGATTGATGGTAATAAGTAAGACAAGGTCTACCACTGCCCACATTACCAACAACATAGTACAACATCATCCATCAACCTTCTTGAAACTAAGATGTTCCTTGAAACCCAAAAATCACAAGCTAAAACATAATGTCGTATCTGTTAACCCAAAAATCCCCACACAGCTCTCCATGGCCTACACCACCCAAGGACACCATCTCAAAACACTCATTTCATTCCATAAGACCTTCCATTTGACCCCCACACTTCCAAAAGAGCCCAAGGATGAAGAAAAGGGCCAAAACCCCCCAAAAAAGAGCCCAAAATAGACCCCCAAGAGCTAAAGCCCTCAAAAAGGGGCTAAAACCATGAAAGGGGCTAAAGTTAGGGTGGAAGGGGCTAAAGGCCAAAAAAAGGGGCTAAAGCCTTGACCAAGGGCTTAAAACCCTAAAACCCCTTGGAAAAACTATATAAGGAGGGTGGGGGGTCACTCTCAAAACACTCCTCACTTGCCTATTGTTATGCTGCCCGTGGATGCTTTGAGACCTCTTGCTCTCAAACCACCCACTCTCACTCTCCTTCATCTCCATTTCTCCAAGCCATTGCTTCCCAACCAAGAGATAGGTGCTCCCATGAGCTAGGGCATGGTGGCCCATTTCCACCTAAGTGAGGTATAATCTCTTTTTATGCTTGTTTTATTTGTTTTTACTTTCTAACCCTCATCTCCATTTGCATGTTTTTCATTAACATTGTTTGCAGGTTGTCTCCATGGTAGTATAGGTTTATTTCTGCAGGTTTTGGAGACAGAACCCTAACATACTGTGTGCATAGGGGTTCAACAATGCTCCATCATCTCCTCTTCTTTATTTTTCTGTCATTAGCTATTAGATCCAGTTTACTATTGTAGCCATTTGCTTAGATTAGCCTAGTTTCAATTTGCAGCTCTATTTTTACCATTTTACATTCCATTTTTATTGTTTTCGAAGGGTAGAAACCCACCCTTGTTCCTTATAGGCATAAGGGAGCCATTTCTTCCCTTGTAGTGAGGAGAAATTCTCACTACAGTATCCACCTCTACTCTTAGATATGCTTGAGGTATATTTTGAATTTTCCACATATCATCATTTCATATTCTCTTACATAACCATGCAACAATGTATTACATAACCATGCATCAATACACATATGCACATAATGTACATTACCATCATAGATCCATCTTAAACCCAGATCTATTAAGCATCGAGAGGAATCAAATTGCTTGGGGTGTAAAATTTTTTCTTGATGTGAAAATTTAACATAAAAAAACTTTTATCCTTCTTCATACTTGAGAGGTCCAAGTTTAAGATGGATCTATACTAGTTTTAATTTTTTAACTTTTGTGTAAAATTTAAAAATGAGCCAAAATATGCTGCCATTTTTTTTTGGGTCAAGTCACTTATGTGACAACATCTCCCCCACACTGGGCTGCAAAGCACCTTGTTACTCTCACTACAACAAATCCTGGAATTAGCGTCCCATTTAGCGTTCCTTTTTAGTGCAAATCGTTTTTACATTAAGTGGTCAAACTAGACGCTAAATGGGATGCATCATGGACAAAACTTAAAGCGTCTCAAAAAATGTCTTTTTTTGCTTCCTAGATAGTATCCTTTATGATGTCCAAAATAACATCTATTTTTTTTCTTCCATAATAGCATGCAACTTTGCTTCCTAAATAGCATTGAGGTTTGCTTCCTAAATAACGTCCTATTTTGATTCCTACCGAGTGTCTGCTTTTGCTTCTTAAATGACATCCCCTCTAGCACCATATTTGAATCCTTGATAGCACCATGTTAGCATCCAAATTAGAATCCAATATTGCATCCATTTTTGCTACCACTTTACCATCCCATTTTGCACCATGTTTTACTTCCAAATATGTGACAATTTTCGCTTCCAAATTTGCACCAATTTTTGCTTCCTTTTTTGCATCGTGTTTTGCTACCAAAATGACACCAAATATTTCTTCTATTGTTGCACCATATTTTGCTTCCTATGTAGCACCATGTTTTTCATCCTAAGTAAAGTCTTATTTTGCTACCATATCAACGCCATGTCTGGATTCATCATTAGCGCCATGTGCTGCATCCTTTTTAATACCTAGTTTCGCGTCTTATTTTTCTACCATATCAATGCCATGTTTGGCTTCATCATTAACACCACGTGTTGCATCCTTTTTAATTCCTAGTTTCTCATCTCTCATTTTTTTGTCACTAATTTAGTCATTTTTAGTAGTTTTATATATGAATTTTGGTCATTTTGTTTGGTCACTTATCTCTCATTGTTTGGTCACTTATCTCTTAGTTTTTGCTTACTAATTTAGTTGTTTTTAATCGATATTATAATATCATTAGGGTATGGAGGAATCGAACAACCAACCTCCTTCTTGTAAGGCATACGCTCTTCCATTGAGCTAGCACCCTTTAAGAATTTGGGAACCTAACTTATAGAGTCCTCTATAATGGTAAAAGGGATCAATACACAACTTTGAGTATCTAATGGTCGGAAAAGGATGATAGATTGTATAAGTTCACAATATATGATCAAGCAGGTTATGAAATCTATAAACCTTTTCTAGGAATTTTGAACAAAAGTCAAGAAATTGGCTTAATGGGATTGCGAAAAGCATTATTCCCTAGCAACCGTAAGTGTACCACTATATGAGACCTATCAACAACAATTATCTTAGTGTGGATTTCAATGATATATCAATCTAGAATGTTAGTGTACCTTCTAACCCTTGCAAAAAAATAGATTATGTTTTCATAATTCCATCCATACACTCACTTCCAAAGTTGTTTGTTTTGTATTTGAAATGGGATTGATCACAAAATTAGGACATAAAATAAATATATAAATAGATTATCATCCCAACAACATAATAAAGGAGAATAAACTAAAAACAAAATGGAAGGAATGGTTCATGAAGCAATGCTAATTATTCCATGGCCCTTGAGCCCAATGATAATTATTCAAGGCCATAGGCCCTTGATTTCAACCACCAACTGTTGCCACTACTTTGATATATGTTTATGGTGCACAATACCTTCTAACTATTCTCATTTTCTCAATGAGAGAACAAATATTCCTTACAAAGGTCATGTGTGGTAGTTTGATGTCTCGTTTATGGACCTTGAGATAAAGGATCATTATTTAAGGAATAGGCCCTTGATTTCATCCCCCAACCATTGGCATGTACCTAACACATGTTTATGGTGCACAATACCTCCTAACAACA
This sequence comes from Pseudotsuga menziesii, assembly GCA_001517045.1. Lineage (NCBI taxonomy): Eukaryota > Viridiplantae > Streptophyta > Pinopsida > Pinales > Pinaceae > Pseudotsuga > Pseudotsuga menziesii. The sequence continues at coordinate 173,049 of LPNX010522871.1, read as the reverse complement.
TGAGAGGCGTAGGATCCATTGCATATGTCATGAGGGATGGCTTGAGGCCTTGTTCATGGCCCTTGATACCAAAAATCATTATTCAGGGCATTGGGCTCTTGACTTTATAAACCCTTATGAAGTGACATGTTTATTAAAAAATATAGCATCTACTAATTAAATAATTAATTCCAATTTTCATTTAACTTTTCCAAATCCCATGGGCTTCTAGCCCTTTCCAAATATCATGGGATTTCCCTTTGAAAATACCACGAGATTTCTCCCCTTTCCAAATATCACGGGAAAGCTCCAACTCCATGGGTTTGAAACTACTATTTCACATTTTACTTTTACACATGCACCCATTTTTAATATACTTGTAAAACTATATATAAATCAATATGGAGATGATCCCCCTTTCTTGTAAACGTATTGAAAGAACATTTGTAAAAACATGTTCAATGTAATGACTTAATATGACATCAATGATGACATCAATCCTTTGAATTCAATGACAATAGTTCCAACAGGAATCCCATTACAGATTGAGGTTGCTTACTGAAGGCAAAGAACCCCTTCCCATGCAATAAGTTTAATTGTAATAACATTTTGGTCTGTGCATTCACTGGCCCATGACATGTTTACTTACACTTTTTTTCTACTTCTTAGAATATGGATTATTATAAATTTTTAATTAGAAAATGGTCATTATTTTAATAGTTATTATAAAGTATATTTGTTTCCATTCTCTATATTAATAAAAATTTCGACGTATTAAACAAAAAATCTCATTAAATAAGATAAAATCAAACTATCAAAAATTTCACATCCATAAATTTCAGGTAAAACATAATAAGAGACATTTAGTTATTTTTCATGATGCATAACAATGGCCATTTTTTATAGAGAAAATACATATTATAGTATATATAAAAAAAATAAAAAAACCTTTAAAATATTTAAATAATGTGATAACCTACCGGTTAAAATTTGTTGATTTATCTACCACACACGCATATGTATAATGCATACAAATACTAATACTAATATTCATATCTATAGATAATATCGCTCATATGAACCCTTCGTGAGGGGACTAATTTTTTTTAAAACCTATTAGGTAAGATGAAACTCCAAATATTTGGGTGTTTCTCCAAAAAACTTTGGAATAAATATGGAAGAGGAAACCAAAAGAGCAGAAGAGATCCTGAACTTGTCTAGGGAGCACAATCCCACGCTGGTTTCTGATAGTTTTTCTCATTCATGGAGGATATTGAAGAGTGACGGATTGGGATCACTTAGAGATTGCGGGATTTGCGTCCATCCATTGTTCTCCCTCCCTTCTCTCCCCATGTCCTGCTCTTACTGGTGGACTCTTTTTGGTTTGCAGAAAATAATAACAAGTTTTTCGTCTTCTCTAGTGCATTCCTTAGGTTACATATACGTATCGACAATGTATCCCCATCCTCACAGGATAGGGATACATTTGTGTTTTCTCAAAATCCTCAAACTCGACAGAGCAATGTAGAAGTCTTGAGGAAGATGCTTGTGAAATTTTGCTTGAAGGAAAATTCTAATGTGAAGCATCCATCATTTCTTCCTTCAAATTCTTTTGATACATCACAATCAAGTTTGAATAGTGCAGCTGGTCCATTTTTCTCAAAATATGCCAATCAATGTGACACGTAGTCTACTTTTTCAAATGGGTTAGGATCAATAACAGGTTTTGAAGAAAGGGAACCCCTTACATTTGATAAAATAAATGAGCAAAGAAAGAATCCATTTGAATAGATGATATTGGGTCCCATTGGCGATGGATTTAGGTCCAAAAACATAAATCCAATGCACCAAAAGAAGGTTTTGGGTCCCATTGGTGGTGGCTCTACAAGAAATACTGTTAAGTCTGAAAACACAAATTCAGTGCACCAAAAAAAGCATTTGCAGGGTCCCATTGGTAGTGGCTCTGCTAGAAACACTATCAAGTTTGAAAACACAAATCCAATGGATCAAAAGAAGGTTTTGGGCCCCATTGGAAGTATCTGTACTAGAAACACAACAAAGTATGAAAACGCAAATCCAGGGGACCAAAGAATATTTCTAGGCCGGATTTCTCATAACCAAATTAATCCCACAACAAAGCAATTTCTATCATTTGAGTCCATGGGCTCTGGGCATGAGTCCATGGGTTTTGGGTTTGACATTCTTCCACTACCCATGAAGAATACATGGCCATAACAAGCAACAAAAAATCAATAACCCTACCAATGCAGGAGAAGAATGGAGCTGCTGATCAACGTGATCCTTTGTTTGGGCTTGACCTCCTTTCTCAACTGCCAACTTGCAAGGAAAAAATATTATCCATTTCCCATGTCCTATGAACATGGAGAAAATACTAACTGAGGAAAAGCCTTTAACAGTATGGAATTTTCTAATCAACAAAGTTTGTCCCAAACATAACAAAAATGGTTCAGCAAGGTAGAAGGCCTTAATTTTGGTTTCTAGAATGCTATACATAATACAATCATGGAAATTAACTAATACAAGTTTCTCCCCTTTCTTCAAAACCTAATAAAATCCTAATCTTTTTTGTCACACAAATCCAGCCACCTTGGATAGTTGAGATACAAGGTGAATATGCAAAGGATGGATTAACACTTTTGTTCAGAAATCTTCTAATGCACTTGTAAATAAAGGAATAGAGCATGCATGATGGTCCAAGTGAGTTTATGTAGTAAAAAGTAAGGCAAATAGGGTTTAAATGAATGAAAATCCAAATCAAATGGATTTTGAACTTTGATTTTGTGATCCAAGGACAACCTTTGTGAGGAAAAAAAGTGTAACTATCCAAGACCTTTCACAACTGCATTCAAATTTTCGACCACTACTGGAGCATCACCTTTTGAGAGCTCAACTGGCTTAGGATTGAGTAGGTTCAAGATGACTTCCCAATATGTACGGGTTGGTTTACAAGTGATACATTGGAACACTGTTCTGATGGAAATCAAACCACTATGGTAAAGCCATGTGACTTGGGCTAGAAGTGATGACAAATTAATACAATGCTTTCAACTGCATTTCTAGAGTGAGTCTAAAATCTTAAATCTAGGAAAACATCAAGTAAAAAATCATATGCAAATACAAGAATTCTTACAGCTGAATTGGCTCTTCTCTGTGTGAGAGGAAAAATGGGTCTCCCAGCTCCCCCACCTCAGATGATATAACAAATTGTTTTGGGATCAACATGGGATCCCTCAAACTTTGGCATCTGCAAAGTCTGTAATCACACACAACATTTCCCATTAATTATTAATGTAAAAATTAGATCATTCCTCACTACAAAATCTCTATACTACATCATAAGTAAAGATATATTTTCAACTAACACCCATGACACTTGACACGTAAGAATGGAGGAAAATAAAGAAAAATAGTTACCTAATTCTAAGCATACATATAAATCTTATTAACATCCCTAAGCCAACAAGAATGGAAGACTCTGAAATAAAATCTAAACAACATTGAAAAACAATGCAACCTGAAAAGAAGTATTGCGTGACACATCTCACATTAAAATATTTGGACAACGTGATATATTGCACTCTTGGGTATTTTCAAAAGGTTTCATTGTGGAAATAAACTAGAAATGTCAAACTCTTGGAAAGATTTAGATCCAACAACTCATCATACTATAAAAGAGTTTTAAAACATCATATATTTGTGACACACAAAGAACACAATTAAGAGATAAGACTTGGGAAACTTGTGATACAATTATATTGCAGTCTTCAGAAACTTCTATAGTTGCTTAAACATATGAGTACTAAAATATTCTATGAATTTCATCTCTAACTTCATTTGAGTTTAGTAGGACCAGAATATTGATATTTTCTTTATCACGGTTTCATATTAGATGCCAATTTATCTGGGTTGTCAAAGTCAAATGAATGTATGTACTATGCAGAAAATCAACTTGTTTTAAAAAATAACAAAAACTACCCAATTTTTATCTAGAGTAGGATCCAAATTCTTCTTGTATATTTGTATGTGGTGTATCTATAGAGGGGTGTTAGTGCACTGCAATTAGACCATGTTTGATTCTCAATGCACTTTTATGTGGATTCTATTTAAAAATCCATATGCTAGATGGTTTTTTGAAAAAAATGTAGGTTAATTAATTTTTTCAATTTCTAAATTTGCTCTTTGTATCCTCACTGGTTTTGTGGTTACTGTGATTGTGATATTTTCTTTTTGGAACTTGGCCCTCTTTTTTCTATATCATTTTATACTGATAGTACTCTTCATGGATGTAAATGGAAGAAGAACATACAAAGGAAAATTCCCAAGCATAACTAGTACAAAATGAGAAATTAATGACTAAAAAATTGACTAAAATCAGGCTATAAACGACTGTTTTTGAGTTGGTGACTAATAATAGCTAATTTCCACTATCTTATAGCTTTAATAACTTAGTAGTATTTAACTTAGTCATTAATAGCTTGACTTATTAGTCATTGATTTAGTCATTGATAGTCAATGATTTAGTCAATGATTTAGTCATTGATTTAGTCACAGATTTAGTCATTGATTTACTCACTGATTAATGGCCAAATATATGACTAAATAAACTGCTTATATGATAACATATTAATGAATAAGATAAATACGAATAAGATATGGGAAATTAGCTACTAATAGTCGTATATATGCAAATTTAGTCGTTTTTGTAGTCACAAATTTATGATAGGGCACAGAGGAATCGAACCACCAAGTTCCTGCCTATAATTAGGTAGGTGCTCTACCATTGAGATAGCACCCTTTAAGAAGTTGTTATTACTCAATTAATTTACAACATTTATTAACTTCATCAGATAAAACCCATTTGTACTCAAGTTAGCATTACATGTAGATCTTAAAGGTTTTCTATTTGGTTGTGATACACATATCGAGGATTTCTTTTTTTCTATGATACATATCCAACTAGAGTATGTGGCAGTATTTATTGATGGATTGTACCCTCCCTTAACTGGGATTTAGAGCTCTCAGAATCTAAGGTATCCATGTTGTGCTTAATTATATGAGTTATATCTGGTGCGCTCTTATATATTAGAGATATTTTTTCTCAGTTGTGAACCATTCTACAACTCTATAGGTATTCATTGTTCAGTGAAATTTTAATTTTGGTCACTCCCCATAGAATTTTTATTGCTATGGGTTGTGGAATATGTATTCTAATGTTAACTTAGTGCAGGAAACTATTGTAAGAAATTCCATTGTTGGGGCCATCATTGGCGTTGCAGTGGGTAGGCGGATGAGTGATCATTTTGGGAGGAGAAAAACACTCATACAAGCCGATCTTGTATTTTTGGCGGGGGAAATTCTCATGGTTGTTGCACCAATCCCTAGATTTTGATCATGGGTATAATCTATGTGGGATTGGGTATAGGCATGGCATCAATGAATTTGCTCCTTAATATTTCAAAGGCCTCTCCTACAAAAGTGATGGGTGCTATAGTGAGTACTAATGGTTTTCTCATCAAGGGAGAAAAAATCCTGTCATATTGCATCAACTTGGAATTTAATAAGGTATGTGCTATATTTACAAAGAAATTTCTTATTGTGTGCACTGTGTTATTTTACAAAGGAAAACCGAGTGGCTAATCTCTGCTATCTCAATCTGGCTGTTACTTTTTTATATCTCTTGGAAATAATTGCCAATTTAAATGGACATTTGCTTCCATTTCCACAATATGGATAATTTTGAAATTGATATAGCCTTTAAGTCCGAGAGTATAATATGGAAGGACCAAAAGTTCATATTTGTAAATAATAAATACAAATATGGTTTTTTCTAGTAGTAAACTGTGTTAAAGTAGCTCCACCCATTTTAAGGGGATAATCCTAAATAACAATAAAAGTGAGTTAGAAGTTAGAAGGGAGATGCAAGTAATTTTTATTCAAAAGTTATCCTTTGATGATGGGTGGAGATTCCTCCAATTGGGAATATTTCACTGCTTTAACATAGTTTACTCCAAAAAAATTATGATGATGATGATTGACTGTGAAAACCTACACTCTTCAATACAAATATGGTTCTTAGAATGTTTTGTTTTGAATTCCTACTATCATTTATCAAATATCTCCACATCCTCTGGAACCTATGAATTAATCAAAACAGAATACAAATATGGCTCCCAGAATGCTTTGATTTTCATTTCTACTACCCTATCCAAGTTAGCCATATCTCTACACATCCTCTGGAAACCACCAAGCACTCACAAAATACAAAAATGTTTTTATTTTCATTTCTATTACCCTATCCACATCCTCTGGAACCCACAAAGCACACAGGTACCTCTCCTCATGTGTTTGGCTAGAGCTCTCCACATCCTCTAGCACCCACAAAGAAAATTCAGAGAAAATGCTATTAAATAAAACAAGAAACTAACTCAACACTAGTTTGTTGTAATGCTTAAAAACCTAGTACTTCATAAAACACCATATTGTTTTCAGTGTGGCATTATTACACATTCACTCATTATTATTTAGAAAAAATAAAAAATTCTATCAAAACTCATCATATTTACTAGACATGTGTATAGTCTCCTTTATAATACCAAAGAGGATAAGATGATTTGGCTTGAAAAATCATGGGATGATTTTTACAGGCACCTGGTACTTGGATATGGATGCTTAGAATTGCAGTTGTTCCTACAATTACACACCTTTTCTTATTTCTCTATTTACTTGAATCTTCATGTTAGTTTTATAGAAAGGTATGGATTTCATGTTACCGAATATCCTAGTATATAAGAACAGTAATTGGGTTTTAAAGCCTGGAACTTTCCATCTAGTGATCTGCCTGGATTTGGAATGTTAAAGTATGTATCTTTATTTTGGATACAAAAAATGGAAGCAGAGGCACTTGCCATTATCAAGAGGATACATCTTCCAGAGGTTCTTGAATATGAAATTCAAGAGCTCAAGAAACATGTTGAGCAAGAAATTGAGTTGCATGGGCCTTCACAAAAGATTCATTTTAGTCAATTATGGAAGGTCCAAGAAGTAAGATATGCACTTATTGCAAGTTGTGAAATTCAAGTAAGAAGAGACCAACTTTGTTTTTTTTTTCACTACTCCTATAAATACTTCTGGGTTATCACAATAGGTTACTGAGTAAAACATGTCAAATTTTGTTTTGGGTAGATATTTCAACAATTTGTTGGCATCAACAAGGTCATGTATTATATTCCTACATTGTACTTGGTTGTGTTTGCATCAAATCTAATTCCTCTGTTGTTGTCTTTGACCACTTCAAGATACAGATTATTGCTAACATGTGAGTTGAATTTGTTTGAAGAGCAAGGAGAATCTGTTTGTGTGACTGTGAGATTCATCAAATTCTAGAATTCATCTGCATAAAGGGAAATGATTCAAGGTGAAACTCCAGTTATTCAGATCTTTGTGATTCTAGCAACTGGTGAAATCTCGGTCTAGTGACGAAAATAACATGTATTGATTCTCTGGCATGGAATTAGATTCTACTGATGTGATCCACCATTTAGTATACATATTCCTTGATAATGAGAGAGATAGAAGAGATACAAATCACCCACATCTCTTTTAATGAAGGACATTATAGTAACATATAGGGTTGATCCTATACATGTATTTCCCTTCAGAAATCGAATTGAGTTCCTAGGTGTGCAAGGTTTATCAGATCTTGATCTCCCAGCAAATCATCTACCATTTTGGAGGTTGGTGACCTTTTGGGTATTGATGGGACTAAAAGGAAGAGGGAACAAATAAATTATTACCCACAACTCAACTAACTCAGACACCATATAACCTGGGCCTGGTTTTCACTAATAGGGTATTTCAATTTATTCTTGTAATAGTGTAACATGCACCCAATCATGATTCAAACAATATATAGTGTAAATCCAATGAGACAAAATACAAATTTTATACTTGGTATTAGAATCCTCTGACCTAAGCTTCTAATCCTCTTACTGAAGAAATTTTAGGGTCGCCCTAATCAAAGTCCTTGGACGCAAAGGTTGGTCTCCTCCTTGATGATCCCCCTTCTCTCCTCCTTCGCCAAACTACTTCTTTGTGGGGTAGGTATTCTCCTTGTACAAATGGTTGCAGGGTCAGAGGTCGAGTGGGGGGGTCCAATTTTCTACTAGTTGTAGTGCCTAAGGCTCAACTATGTTGCAGTTTGGGGATGGGCGCCAAATTTTGTTTTGGATTTTGAATTATGTTTTGTTTTGTTTTTGTTAGCAAGGGCATGGGTTTAGTTTGGGTTTTTGAATTATGTGTTGTCTTTTTAATGTATATAATATAATATATTAATTTTTTTCAATAAATAATATATTATATCATTATATTATAGTAATATGTATCTATTTAAAAGGCAAGAGAATCTGGGATAATATCATTTTGGTTAAGGAGGAAATCCATTTTAGTCTAAAGAATGGTGAAAATGTTTTGGTGGTGAAAATACACTTAGCCAATGCGTTTGACAGAGTTTTCCATTCCTTTCTCTTTCAAGTAATGATAAGATATGGTTTTGATCCAAGCTTCATTAGTTGGGTCAAATCCTGCATAAGAAAGACTTGGATTGCCCCTCTTATTAATGGAATGGATTCAACCTTCCTTCAAGCCTCTCAAGGACTGAGGCAAGGCTTCCTGATTTCGCCATTGCTCTATGCAATCCAAGACTATGTGCTTAGCATTCAACTTGAGCAAGCTAGGAGGGACTAAGATTTAATTGCCATAAGGATGGATCGGGGAATGAACGACATCAACCATGCACAATTTGTAGATGAAATAATCCTGCTCAGAGGTGCCATCCATCTCATAGCCAAAAGATTCAATATTGAAATGGAATTCTACTGCCAAGCTTCTGGAAGTAAGCTAAACCTAAGAAAGAGCTCGATTTACAAGTGGAATATCAACTCGAGGGAGATGTTTGGATATCCCGTATATTAGAAATTTAAGGGGTAACTAAATGGGATTCCTTTGAGTATCTGGGGGTTCCAATTTTCAAAAATAAACCAAAAATCTCAGATTGGAACCCACTGATTGAAAAATTCAAAAAAAGACTTCTAGCTTAGGGAGCAATTCGATTTAATATGGCAGGGAAACTGATAATGAAAAAGGTTGTTCTGAACAACTATCCCCTATACCAATGTTCTATTTTGTTGTCTCCTTCCAAAACTCTAACAAAAATAGAAAGTATGTTGAGATCCTTCCTTTGGCAAGGAGGGTAAAATGGTGGAGGAAAGAAATTTTCCCTTATCAGCTGGAAGAAAATTAAAATGTCTCGGATGGAAGGAGGTCTCCATATTAGAGATATGAAGTTCCAAAATATGGTAATGGGAGCCAAACTAATTTGGAATCTGATATATACAAAGACCTCCTAGAGCAATCACATGATCAGGCACAAATATTTTTCAGGTTCGAGACTCCAATGTCTTGATTCTGAACCAGTAAGCAAGCAAGGTTCCCCCATATTTTCCCTTTTCAAGAAGTCACTTCCCATGTTCAAAGAATATCTCCATTGTATTCTAGGCATGGTAAACAGATAAAGTTTTGGCAGGACTCAATATTGGGGAAGCCTCTTCCTCCCTCAATCCAAGGATTGAAAAGATGGATAGATAGGTAGGCATTAAACACGTTGTGGGACATCTCAAAATGGGACAATGAACCTCCCTATCTATGGAATGGATGGTATTTTTCGGAGTTTACAATAGAGCTCAAAGGAGAGAAGAAATGATTTCTAGATTACTCAATAGGTTCTATGCAAGTGGCCAGAAGAAAGAGAGATCAGTGTGGTTGGGGCTGTAGCTTCGGTATGTACACCTATGCATAAGGCTACAGGGTTTTCTTGAAGATTGAAAGTGTGCCCAATAATCCGATGGTTTGGAAAAGGCTTTGGGAGATCAAAACACTGCTGAAAATTGATATCTTAAGCTGGACACTAGTGCACGAGAATATTCTTATCGACGAGAATTTAGAAAGGAGAGGATTCAAGGGACCTTTTTTCTACCCAGTGTGCATTGAATGCAACAAAACCATCCATCATTTGTTCTTTGAATGCACTTATGCCAGAACCGTGTGGGATTAGATGATAAGTCCATGGTTTGAGCCATAACATTTACCACTAATAATCATGGACAATGCATGGGATCTTTAATCACCATGCAAAACTAGAAAAGAGTATGTGGACCCACTCCCACCCCACCTTATCCACCAACTATTTCCATGTTGTTCTTATCCATATGTGCTTATCCACCCAATTAAATTTTCGAACATCTTTGGAATATGGATAATAATGTGAATTCCTTTTCTTTGTAACCCACTCCATTGTCCTCATGTATTTATTCTTAAGAAGAATAAATAAAACCAAAACTGCGGAGCCCACATTGACATCCAATTCAATTATGATTCTTAGAGATGAATGAGCTAGCGAGCTTGTTCTCTTGGTTTATTTGAAGAATGAATGAATTTTTAGGGAGGCATTGTGGGCTCTCCTGGAATTCATGTTTAATACCCATAAATCATTTTTAAATAGGTAATTTATCGAAGTTTGGGTTGACAATTCGAATGTATATTTTCATGGAAAGGAATAAAGATAAAAACCCACAAATGCATGCACCGGAGCGTGTGAAAAGAAGGTAGAATTCCCTTTAAAAAATTTCTTTGTATATGCCTTAGATTTTTAAATCAAATTATACTATGGTTAAACGACTCGAAAATGTGGGAATCTTGGCCTAATCTAGCTTGAGAATACTTAACATCATTCTATGTGTCATATAAAATTTGGTTTCTCTCTTTCTCTGTAATGGAGATCGTAGTCAAAGTAGCAATTACTAGAGAAATTAAGTTCATACCGGATAATAACTTTTGATGGTGGTTCAGACCGGTGATAAGTTATATGGAAATTTATTAAATAGTAATGTAGTATTTCCAACTGCCTCAAAGATATGATAGTCTGAAAATTGAAGCCATGATTTTAGGATCAATCAAGCCTTGGGTTGAGCGATATAGATGCTTAGATTTAACAGTTGAACGACCTTTTCCATGGAAACATGCATTCACCGTCGTGAATTTAATGCAGCCGAAGATAAAGGAAAGGAAAACTTGTAGTAGATAAAGTGAAGGAAAACCTTACCACCACACCCAATGCTGAGATCACCTCGCCGCTAGGTCCTCAGAAGGGAAAACCAAAGATGACATCAACTACTTTTTCCCAATCAGAAAATAAAAAATTCAAATTTTAAAAATACAAATAATAATAACTATTAGCAACTATCAAAAAAATTCCAAATATTACATTGTACGGACATGATTAATACACCTTCCTGATTTATATTTATCCCCTTATCGAGGACATAAAAAACATAATTACTCTTAAAAATGACATGTCTTCAAAATTCCTTGGATTTGATTTTGATCGTATAGTTTGCAAATTTTAAAGTTTATATGTAGCTTTGTCATTATTTATTATCATGACTTGTGATGCCTACATGGGTTGTTTACAAATTTTCCCTTGCGATCCCCTTCATAGTGATCTTACTGACCCAATGCACTATTTTACTTGACACCTCCCTAAAATGGTGATGAATTGTAAACTCCTATCATACTTTGTTTTTATGTGCTTTATAGAAAAGTTCATCAAACCTCAAATAGAGTATGGAGGTGGTTTGGATCCATAATATGGTCACATTGGTTATTGTCTCCCAATGTTATAAGTGACTCTTACAAATTATTGATTGTTATTGTTTATCCATTCACAATTACACTTGTACGATTCTGAATGAATTGAGACACTTTCTTGCTCATGACGTTCTTAAAGGGGGTGAATGATAAAACCTTATTAGTTCATCTTTGAATATTGTAGACAAAAAGTAGGCCCTAGGGGGTGAATGATAAAATCTTATTAGTTTATCTTTGAATATTGTAGACAAAAGGTAGGCCCTACACATTAAAAATGGTAGACCTAAATAGAATATGGAGGTGACCCTAGGTTTTTAATATAGTTATACAAGTCATTGTGTCTAGGTTTTATAAGTTCAACTCATATCTATAAATGCCTTTGTTATCACCTTAAAGTGCCAAGTAAAAGTCACTCTCAAAGAGTACATAGAGACAAGCTTAGATATGTAATGTGTGTGCATGTGGTGTGCATGTCCATGTGAATGCCCATCTTCTAGTATTATAAGTTGGGAATTTACCTCGATGTTTTCAATCACTCTTTTACTATGTAAAATAAATCTGATGGGAATCAAACATTGGTCAATATTGTAGCGTAATGATGTAAGATTTGATAGGGGCCATAAAACTTCAGCAACTAATTGCTTTTTTCCTTGAGAGATGTTCACTTATAAGGCCAAAGATGTAAAAACATTTGATCCACTTCTTCAAAGTAACACTATGAGAATTATTTAAATGCTTGTTGCTTCATTCCATTTTAAACCAAGAGAAAAACGTCCTTAAGAGTACAAAGAAAGTTAAATTTTGTGTTAAGATTGATATCCACTTCTTATGCCTTGGACATTCTTGGTAAAAATGAGGGTATGGATGGGGAGGTTGTCCAAAACAACCTTGTATGGTGACATTTTGGTAGCACCATGATAGGTGGTATTGTACTACCTTCTTGCAAGGGGCATGTAGGCGGGTGGGGGGGTCGGAGGTGGGGGAAATACTAAACCCAATGGCCATATCAGTTAATGTAAAACCCAATGAATAACAATATTTTTATGGTCAATAACTCACAACCTCTTTTACTTGTTATTAACTCCAATATCTCAAGTCCTACAGTATCCAGAAGTATTATGCCATGCATCATCATCATGGACATCAACATTGTCATGATGATGATCATCATCAATGACATATGGTAAATCAACATCATCTTGATCATCATTATCACCAAAATTAAGTACGTCATCATTGTCATTATGGTCACTCATACGCCATTAGTGTTCTTAATCACTCATTGGCATTAGGATTAATGTCATGTAATTGTTAAGGTTATTTATATGTCATTACAGTCATTTTGACGATAATAGCTGGATTGCTTACATGTTGTTACAGACATTTAGGTGCCATTAGAATAAATTAGGATCCAAAAGTGATACCACATGCATAATCATCATTGACATCCACATCGCCATCATCATCATACAATAAATCAACAACATTGTCGTCGTCATAATCATCATCAATATAATTGTGGTAATAATGAGCAAGGATCCCTACTACCTCACAAGAATAGATGATATAGTCTTATACTTATCAAATCATATCCATAATCTCCATCATAATTATCATAATTCATCATTGCCATGTTGTTAGGGTGAATCAGATGCCATTAGGGTATATTAAATGTTGTTGGGGACACTCAAATGCCATTAGAGCAATTTAGGTGACATTAAGATAATTTTCCCGTCATTAGGATTAATCAAGATCTAAAAGTACCATGATTATGATCATTTAGGTGCCACTATGATAAATCAAGATCCAAAAGTACTATCACATGAATCATGATCATTGGAATTGATATATATGGTGTATGTAAAACATTTTATGAACACATTTCCTAGCTCTAAAACTAGTGCAATTCCTAGTGCAGTTCCTTTCGAAATTTTAGGCATTATTCCAAGCACTATACCTGGCACTATGTTGGATGTTTTCTAGGCACAATTCCTGGCTCTATAATTGGCACTATGTTGGTGTTTTTCTTGCTGAAATTCATGGCACAATTCATGTCATTAACCCTGGATTAATATATGGTGCTATGCTATTCAAGTCGTTTTTTAAGGCTATTCTCAGCGTTATATGGGATGTTTTTTTGGACGCTAATTGGGATGTTAATTTGGATGCTAATTGGGATGCTAATTATGATGCTAATTGGGACGCTAATTGGGACGTTAATTGGGATGCTAATTAGCATCCAAAATAGTGTCAACTTTTAAAAAGGGATGCTAATTGGGACGCTAAGTAGGATGCTAATTGGGATGCTAATTGGGACACTAAATGGGATGCTAATTGGGAGGATAAGTGGGACGCTAATTGGGATGCTAATTAGTATCCAAAATAGTGCCAAAGTTTAAAAAGGGATGCAAATAATTGCATTAAAAGTGCCATCTCGTGGAAAAGCATCCACTTTGTCCAAAAAATGATGAAAAATACACTAAAAGTGATAATGGACCCTAACAAGGAAGATAAAAGAGACATTAATCATAGGGTTTTGTTGTAGTGTCTCAGTGCACAAATAAATAATGGATCTCAATGAAGAGGTTACAAATGCTGCCAAAGGCTGCTATTAAACACTTGAAAACCCATTTCTTTGTATGGATTTAAATATCATGAATGAATATAATAAAAAGAATAAGATACAAATGAAAAATGTATTGTAAACTAGGTTCAATTGGCCAATTTTGGGAAAGGAAACTGGGAAAAGAAAGAAAAGCCTACTATCAAGAAATGTTTAACCAAAGCATACAAGATGTAAGTCAAAGACAAATCGAATTCACAATACCTTTTTAAATAGATATTGCACTAATATAGAAACTATTCCCTATACTTGTGACATGCTTTACATAGGAGAAACCGACTGCTCCATGGAGACTAGATTTAAGGAACATAGTGCCGACCTTAGACATAATAGACACAAGAAGTCATCCCTTGCAGAACACCGCACGTAACTGGTCACCACATCTGCCTTGAAAATGCCAAGGTCATTGCTAGGGAGGACAACCTGTTAAAAAGGAAAATCAAAGAGAAAATTGAAATTAACCTTAATGATAATTGCCTCAATAGGGATGATGGTGCCAAGATTAGTGACTCTTGGAAACCACTCCTTCACTCCTTGCAAATCAAAGAAAGATGATTACCAACAATAAATAAACATTCCAACCATAACTATACTTTATAAGAAAAGATAAAAATTATTCCTTTTACACGTTAGCCACTCTTAACAACTTTATGCTAAAAAAATTTAAACTTTCACCCCTATCTATACCTAGAAAACCCTAATCCAAATTCTATTATGCCCTACACAAAGGCCTTTAGTGAACAATTAATTAAATCTTTCTCTATTAAAGCTAAGTCCATTTTATGATAATAATATTCTCAAATTTAGTGTCAAAATAAAATTAATATAAAATTAAAATAAAAATTAAAAACTTTTATTAATTAGAATTAAAATTAACATAAAACTGATTTGAAAATAAATAAAATTTAACAACTTTTAATTTATTTAAATAATTATATCTAAAACGTATAACATACTCTTTTAACAATTATTTAAACTTTATTAACTTATTATAATTATTATAAAGAATTAAATTGTCAACAAATTTGGATTTACAAAAATTATATTGAAATAAAATGGTTGACATAAACAAATAATTATTGTTTATTAAAATTAAATAATTTAAAAACAAATCAAAAACTATATTTAAATAAAATTACAATTTAGATTTTAAAATAATATAGATATATAATTCTCTAAAATTATAAAATAAAGATAAATTTATATAATTATAAAACCTAAACTGACTTAAAAACCTAGAACCGACTATGCTTCACATAAGCTGATTACACATATATATGCTAACGGGATTCCTAGTTATTTCACCTCAGGATTCATTTGTCTCCTGATGATGATCCCAAAGTAGGGATCGAAATGTCAAGAGTTTCAAATTCCCCAACGCAGCTCCTTCTTACCTGCAAGAAGACGTGCAATCATGCAATGTGCCAAAAAGTTAAAACAAAGACAGTAGACTCGTATTCTTTGATTTTTTGACATATTAGTAATTACAGAAGCATAATGTCTCCTTAATAAGACAAATCATCCAAAGGACAAGATTATAGGAGGAAATTTAAATTGGAAAGGAAAGGTCTTCAATATTTTTTATGAGTTCCTATTTCCTGCTATTTTCATGACCATATTGTGTTATTTGTGTGTCACTTTATGACGTAAGGATTTTTTAGTGTAAATACACATTGAACAAATCAAAACAAAAAATTCAATAAGATACATATTATAAATCCATGCACAACCATGAATAAATCCCTCCATTTTATTACTAGCAAGCAAACTATTGAAAAAGAAAGCAGATAATGTTTAGATATTTGTAAAGAGCTGCATCAAATATTATTCCAATGCCTATGTAAATACATATAGAAGTGTTATTTTGAATAAATTGTTTGTAAATCATTTTGAAAATATAAATAGATATATAAATGTTATGGGTTTAACAACAATTTGTGATTTTTCTATTAAAGATTACCATCAAGCACATATTTTATACAACTTAATGGGGTTGCTGAGTTCAAAACTACTCCAGCTTTCGCTCCAAGAATCTTCATCTAAAGTTCAAAGAGAAAGAAAGATAAAAGGCAACCATTATAATTCGACAAACAACAAAATACAAGACAATAATGATCGTGGATGTTTCACATGTTTATACAAGGAAAAATCCTCTAAGGCCATCTTTGAAATAGAATTTATGTACCATCTTGCATGCTAGAAATCAAAATATACAGTAAAGAGAACATGTTTCCATTTATGAATATTATCAAACAAACAAACACAAGGATTGGAAAAAGGTTGTACTCTAGACACCAGAGGTTGGATGGAAAAATTGCTAAGGACAATCAAGATTTCCCAAAGAATATGGAAGCCACAAGAATTATTTTAGTATGGCTTCTCCCAATAAGAGGTTGTGCATAACAATTTTGTTGTGGTCTGGTACTTACTACAAAGTTTCCTTAGGAGCACAAGGAACTTTAAACCAACACATCACAAGTCAATAAATTAAATTTACATGAAAACTGAAAATACTAAATGAAGCATTCATATCATAGTCTATCTATCTTTACATAGATTGGGGGTTTTTTTACAGATCTTGTCAAGGAACTCAAGGTATGTGTGGCGTTGGGGGAATTCTCTTTTTCAATTCCTCGGTCTAGAATCACTATCCATTACAAATGTCAATTGAATTAGTAGAAGTAATTATATTGATTATAATAAAACATGAGAAAATTACATGGTAGGAAAAAAAATGGTGATAGGGAAGTGTGTAGATACCCAAATGACATCGCATATGAAAAATTACAATTATAACTTATAATATGGATGATGAACAAAAAATCATATGCAATGAAACAAGCCCAAAATGTTGTTATGTGAGAAGAATAGAATCCATAAGAGAAATATTTCTTTCATTTAAGAAAAAAACTACCTGGTAAAATGTGTCAGTTAAATCTTAGAGAAATATAACTATGCCCATGCGAGTAACTCAGAAAAGAGTGAGCAACAATCTGACAAATAAATCAAAGAATACCCCAACAATTTTAACCTTGAGAGAGAATCCAAAAAATATATTTTTAGAATGATTAAAGGTAATAAGCATGTTATTCTTAGTCTTTATCCCGGATGACAGGTGATGCATTCACCAGAAACATCACAATTTCAAATCTACACAGTTTTATCCAAAAATATATATGGAAAAACAAGAATGTCTATAATAGGGATTTCTCTTCACAAATTTATGCCCATTAAGCCTGAGTGGGTTGCATAAATATGCACAACTACTGATAGATTGATAACCATTAGACAATCTTAATCTATGTGACTCTCGTGCTATATACACATGCATGTGAACTAAGAATTATTAATTTAATTGTAGTTTTTTGTTCTTGAATAATGATATTATCGTGACAGGTTTTGAAAGGGGAGGTCCAATGCTTCATATCTCAATACATAGAGGAACTTAGATTGGTAGATCATAACACCTTGTACTATAGATGTACCATCTAATAATTTATTGAGTATATACTTCATCATAAATCTTGAGATATTAAATTTAACCTAATTGTCTCTTAAATAAAGATATTAGAGAATAATCCCACATGATTTACTGTTCGGTGCAAATGGATAGTGTAAGATTGCTCACAGTGGACACTAACAATGTTTGCACCAGCCTTGATACAATCTAGTACATGTCGTTTCGGTTCAACAATCATATAAATGAATGAGTTGAAACATTATTAAATAAATTAACACATTTCAATGCAAGGCCATAAACTCATAATTCATAGAAATAGAAAACAATAATCTAAGTTGACCATCAAATCAACTCATCTTTTATCTTGCAACTAATACATGAAAACTAAAATATCTAAAGACCACATCTAAATGCTTACTCTAGAGTCTGAACAATAGGCAGTCACATAGAAAGAGTCATATAAGAAATAATGTCAATTATACCAAATGTACATCCAATGGAAAATCTATCACAGGTTGTAATGCAAAAACCACTAGAGGTCTCATTCCTAGGATGGTACATAGATGAGGCCATTACAACAATATACTCATTAAGAGCTCAAATGTCACTTGTGGGAATCAAACCTGGGTAGAGAGGACAACTCTCCTTCTCTTAGCCGCCCAAGCTAGACTCACTATACCCAATTGAAAATACTATACTTAAAATTATACATATTAATCAGGAATTCAAAAAACAACAGGAAAAAAAACACAACTATGCATGCAGATAAAATAGCCTTTTTTTGTAATTGAATCAATTTTTTTGGTATATTTCATGTGTTTTTATACAAAGTTTGAAGGTTTGGTCCTAACCAGTTCAAATGCTCTTCAAGGTTTGAATGTTCATCCTGAACAGTTCAATAGGGTGTGACAAAACTTCATCCATATCCATACGAACTTGGTAACTATGTTAATGACTTCAATGAAGTATTAATCCATCCACTGGGGTTTCATCATTTCTTTGATTTGTCCATGATGATATTTAGAGGGACAAGCACACAGGAGTGCACACACAATCGCAAGCAAGCAATTTTGATAGAATAGTTATGCCTCAAACCACAAGAACACAGGAGTGCACAAACATTTGTGGAAATAATTTAACTTAATCCAAAATGTAAATGTATGGTAAAAATCCCCAAACTGATGAGATATTATCCTCTGTCACTCAGATAAACTAACATTAGATGCCTTAGCAATTTGGGTGGCATGCCTTGTGGAACCATGGTATCCACAATAATTGTAAGTATTCCTATTACACTGGCATATCCATGTGCTACTATTTCATTCAACATTAAGACACCTCACACTTTTAAGATCATTTTTCCTATAACTACCAAAAACACCAAATCATACTTGTGTGAACAATGCATCTTAAAACTAATGGAATTTAACTTGCAATTACTACAATTATTGAATCACATTAAAACCCTCAAGATTAACACCATTGACCCTCTTCCTAGCTCTAGGTTCGATACTATAGATAACATACCTGAAAAAAGCACTGGTAGAAGTCATAAATTTTTCGTGGGGCCATCACTTGTTCCAGGTGTAATAGAAGAAAAAGGATTTCAGAACCTCCTAACCAATCTTTAAAACTAAATGAAAAATATGAAAGACATTACCCTAAAATTTAAACAACCCCAAGTGAATTAGTAAAAACTTCCTCACAAGATCGAGGGGCGATGACAGTTAATAGAGAAAGTCAACACCAACTTCCTACCTAGGGTTCAATAAATAATATCAAAGAGAAACCCGTGAAATATAATAGGGTATGAAACCTTGGTGAAGATACATCCCCAAATGCCAAAGAGAACTGGACTAACACAATTTTTAAAATCCTTGAAATTTCTGGATATTTTTAGGTCTACAAGTTTCACGCATTTTGATATTTGAACCATCTCAAAGGGTTAACAAATATATGGATAGTTTACGCACCCAAACCAAATGTTATTTTTTTTAAACAAGATTAAGCATTATATTTCAGCTCTTAGAAGTTCAAAACCTGGTATGTTTGCAAAATTTGCAGAGACCATACAAATATCCCAAAACCCTAAACCTTAATATGTCCTTAAATGTAAATAACCAAGATTTCCAAAATATAAAATGTTGACTTTGAAAACCCTAAAAAAAATACCACGGAATGTAGGACTTCAATAGTAGGACTTCAAGAAACGAGCACGGGCACCACATCCTCCAAACTTCTTGGGCTTGCAGCGCCTAGAATCAACCACCAGTAGAGTTCTATCTTACTTGACAAGGATTTCCTTTATCTCCTTATTCAAATGCTCATCAACATACTTTTGGTAGAAGGACACCAGGGCCTTCAAAATTCTCTATTGAATGGCGTAGATCTACAAAGTTTGTCCTCCTCCTTTTACTTTGATTCTCATATCCACACCAACAAATCAGTGGCATCCTAATATGAGAATTGGTTCGAATGCCTTGTAACGAAGAATATCGGGTTCAATTAAAGTTATGGTCTACAAGTTTATTGGGTGTTCCTTCAATTAAAGGATCACCCAGTAAGGAGTTCGAATGCCTTATGGAATCAAATCTATGGTCTACAAGTTTACAATAGAATAAGCATTATATCTCAAAAATAAGATAACCAACAAACAAGATCTGGAAACCCTAGCTTGCAAATAGTGGATGGAATCAAAATTTTATCGGTGGAACCAAGCATTGGAAACACTAAGACAAGAAACATGGTGGTGAATGATTCTATAGGAAATTCTAATGATAATGCATATTAAATACAAGGATTCAATGTCCAAAATGTAGCTTGTGTTGAAGATTTCAATTAAATAACATAAACAACAAAAGCAACAACATCAAGCTTAGCATCATCAGTTGTGATCCGGATTTATGCGTGAACAAAATGAAAGAACATATACAGAATAATAATAATAGACATTTAGAAAAGATAACAGAGATACAGTAAACACATATTCTATTAAATGGCAGAAATAGAACAGATGGTAATACAATAGCTAGAATGGTGGTAGCTATCTCTGAGAAGAGATGTGACTGCTATGCTCATCCGTGCAAAGAGGAATACAAAATGAGGCCAAAGGGGCCTATTTATAATAATAATTAGGGTGAGAACCCCAAAATTCCAAGACACCACCCTAGAAGATGAACCGTCATAAAGTTTGTGGCCCCAAGGTGGTAAGTTGAACAGTCAACTTCCCGAGGTCATAAATTTTGCATACGATCTCTGATTTGGGCTTTCGATAGCTCGTTGGAAAGGTCCATCTAATATTTAGAACTTTCAATTGGAAAAATGGATGCCAATGTCAATAATTTGATCCCCAAATTGCCAAAAAACCATGTTTAGGGCCTCAAAACAGCCCCAGAATTTTGAGTCCCAAAAAATCGTAGAAAAATAACTAGGAAACTGCCACAATGGACAATTTTTTGAGCTAGTGGAATAGGTGGGTGGACATCGATCTTCATCTGTATCAAGTTGCTACAACAATACCAAGACCCAAAACAAATGCATTCATAATCCAATGGTTTCTCAGTCCATAAATCATTGTTCGATCTAAAGTGTATGCTCCAAATATGACATAGTAGTGGGGCTTCTTCCAACATTTCAGCATGGAAGTGGTGCACCATGATTATGCATATACAACCCTTTACATGCCACCTAAAATTCCTTCTTATCATAACCTGTAGTCAATAGTTGTATATGTTGCTCAGTATGGCATCAATGGATATCCTATGAGTATAGCTCTTTTGTGCTTTATTATGGAAGGATTCCCTTCACAAGGTACAATGCCTATGGTATTTGATAATACAATAGCTTCCATGGATTCAAACATGAGTACATGAGGAAGTTATATGATGACTAAATGGTGAATGCATAGGAGTGCTCAGCTGAGGATACATGTGATGTTGCAGCCCTTGGATTCCTTATCCAACTAGAATCTAAAGGATTTGTTTATGGAGGTCATGCTACATCACTTCGTATCCCTTCTCTGGCTAGAGGGTTAGATTATGGAGGTCAAGTGGATCACATGGAGCTATAAAACCTATCCATGGATAATAGAACAAAAGTTCAACTTTATGAGATGTAATACTTTACAATCACCTATTGTGAATAATAATAGTAAGTGTATCGTACTTTGGGAGTGCTTCCCATGTATGCCTTGTACTCAAATATTGTACCATCTCACCATTGGTTAGTCCAATGCTATCAAGTTATGCATTTGTGGCCGCAAGATTTTCTTTAAAATTAAATGAGCATAACTTTCAACTTCCTATAGAATCTAATAGGGACACATCCGTACGAAGTTATTCTAGATTGAAATCACAAATAGGGGATAAAAAATGAATCATATTAATATTTATCTGCTACCAGAGAAGCTGAAAATTCATGACACATATAGGAATTTTATAATATTGCTAAATGTGATAGTTGTCGGGGTAATTCAATCTCAGATAATGCATTTACTTAAAAGGATATGCACTATGATTAAATGGTTCCTGATTTTGTGACCTTACAGACAAGTTTTGGGAGTAAATATTGTCCTGCTTTGGGATGGATGTGCATATTTCAACTGTCCTATTGTAGCTCTCCCACTCGAGCAAGCAAATTATATAACATGCCATGTGATTGTCTTCTTGAAGCCCTTCTCTCGTATTTTCTATGAGTGATTTTGCAAGGAATGGAGAATGGTGGAATTCATCTATCACTGGTTGAAAGATAATTATGTATTGTAATTATAGTTACAAGTCTTAGATGCCTGTGAGATATCACAGCTTAAATTCTTACTAAGTAAAAAAGGTTTCCCTCACAGTATCATTATTTTTCAGCATTTTTCCAGCAAATGGAACTGGGTTGAATTATTCCTTTTAGCCTTGCACCAGTAACTAGCATACATATTCTACCACTGCTGAAGCCTTAATTTGGTCATTCAAAAAGCTTCTCCTACAAGAAAAAATTTAGTGGCCCTATGTTGGAACTACAAATGAAATATGGGCACTATCCATCGAAAATTGAAAAAGGAAACAATTGATTGAACCAACTAAAGCATGACTAGATTACAACTCAGATCTATAGGTGGCTAGGAGACCACTCTTCTCCAAAGGTTGGATGATATGTTGGGATGCTTGATTTCTATAAGGAAAATACATACTATTATGCTTAGGATTTTCTAGTTTTGGACTCTTGGAATATCTATTTTACATTGAATTTGTATAGTGTTGAATATATGATCAATACCATTATAACTACCTCGTGATTCACTCCTTTTTTAGGAAAGTAGTTGGTAGTTATTGGTTCTGTCAATTGGGTGTAGCTAGAGTAGCCGAGAAGAAAGTTGTTATCCTCACCACTCATGTTCAAAATCCACTTTATGAATTTCAAAATCCCACTTTATGAGGTGCTTGGCATTGATCCCAAATAATCCAATTTACCTAGGAACCATTTTATGAACGAGGGGAAACATTGTCCCATTTACCTAGGTACCATTCTTGGATAATGAGGGGAATATCGGATTGAGAAGTATTGAAGTGCATTACACGAAAATTATTACAAAAAAAGAAAAAAGCAGGTGGAGTTGTTAGTTGGGATTTGGTGTAAAATATTTTGAATGGGAAATAATTCCTTCTGAGACTGGAATAGAAATCTTATGGTACTTATAATATGGTAAATATGTGACCGTTTCCTCTTCTTGATGTCAATGGATCGTATGGATAACATGACTTATAGACATTTCCTCACTCCGTGAACACTGGATCAATACCGTCTATCACTATCAATGTTTGGATTTCACCACGTGTTCATAGAATACCAATAACATACCATTATATGACATAAATGATTCTAATGGGAATTCCACAAAAAAGGACTTGGCACCATATTTTGATTGCAACCAAGAAAAAGAAAAATGAATCGTCTAACTATTTACCCTAGAACTTTAAAATTAGGCCTTATTTTAGCCTAAAATGGTAAAACAATTCTCAATGTCTTTAAGAATTCTTGAATCTCTAAAACAATTATAAATTCAAATAATGCAAATGTAATATATGTTTTCATCTAGGAATAGTTTTCTAGAGCGCAATAATGTCAACAAAAGGTACAATTCCAGATATTTTAAACATCTTCTAGGATAGAACGAATGGATGTATCGAGAGGGAATTAGAGAAATAGGTACCTTGTTTGAGCATTTTGAGAAGAGTAAGCGAAGAAATGTAGACCTGCTCGGATGAATCAAGCATAGGGTCATCAGTAGCAGGTGGTCCCATGCCCCTTACCCCTGAAAATATCCTTTTCAATATTTCCATAGTTGCTTCTACTTCTGCTTCTTCTTTCCCCTCTGCCCCTCAAAATATCCTTTGCAATCAGTATTAGGTGGAGCACTGACTATTGAATCAACTTTTGATAAATCCAATGCTTTCAAAATTTCTTCAACTTCCTATTCATTACCCTTCATTTCCTTGCAATCATTAGGAGTTGAAACAATATATCCTTGAGATTATCTTCCCCTTGAAAGGGATGGAGAAGGAACCCCTAAATTTGTAGTGGTGGTAGCAACAAAATCAATCGAATCTTCTTTCACAACTCTAGTAGGAAACTCCTATGTTTTGCTTACATCCAATGCTACAAGATTTTCCTTAGAGGGTATTGTATGAAAGTGATCCTATTACTCTTGTAGTATCTTCATCCTTGTTATGAATATTTAAATGATATTATTAATTATAATTAAATATTTTATTATTTACTAAGGTGAAAGGGAGTAACCCTTCACTATGCATGCTCAATCCTTATAAATGTGAACCTCATTGTAATATTTTATCATCATCTATCAATATATTATTATTTTATTCTCAATCATGGAAGACAGACTTGCTTCTTAACTCTCCAATCGGATATAGTTGTGACATTTGGTATCAGAGAATTTTCTCCTCCCCTATGCTCGGATTTGACTCCTCCCACCTTTGAGCTCGAATTCAACTCACCCATTCACACCTTTCCTCAATCAACTCTCATCCAATCCACTCACCCATTCACTATCACAATGAACTCCTTCCTTCTCTCCCTCCTCCAACTATCACAACCTACCTGCTCCACCCTCTGCGTTTCCTCTCCATACCACGTCCTATCACTCCACCTTGCACACGCACCCACCTTCTACAGCCATCATTTCTTCACTTTCGTGTGACCTGCATTATCTACATCTGTTCCACTCCACCTCCTCTAGAGCTCTCCCTCTATCTTTTCTCATACCTTCTCCCATCCTCTCT
The DNA here is from genome assembly GCA_001517045.1 of Pseudotsuga menziesii. Lineage (NCBI taxonomy): Eukaryota > Viridiplantae > Streptophyta > Pinopsida > Pinales > Pinaceae > Pseudotsuga > Pseudotsuga menziesii. The sequence continues at coordinate 147,977 of LPNX010522871.1, read as the reverse complement.
CCCTATGCTACCTACTCCATGAATCTCTCACCTCACACCTCTCTCCCTCCTGCGATTTCTCCCTCTCCACACTCCTCCCATGCCCCTCCTCCCTTCTCACACAACCCCCTTTTTCTACCACCTCGTTGTGATCCACCTCATCGCGACTCCTCTTTCAAGCCTCCCCCTTCCCTCCTCATTTCATCCTCCCCACTCATACGCTCATACAATTCTCCATCGCACAACCTAGATCCTTGGCATTCCATCAACCTCCCTTATTTTCTCCACTCCAACGCCTTACCAATTAGCCATTCTAATCGCTCACTCCACTCTACCTTAGCGTTTGTTCTATCTTCACTCTCCACAATTATCCTAACCTCCATTCAGTCCGTCCTTTCAACCTGCATTCCACTCTTCCCTTTTGCAGAATCCCCGCCCTACTACACCTCCACAATCCACCTAATTTATGCTCCATCCTCCCTTGTGACTGCCTCCCATCATCTCCATGACCGTAACCTTCCCTCCTTCCTTCACGCGAACTCTAAATCCTGCCTAAACAATTTTTAATAAAAAATTAAATATTATATATAATAATATAATAATATTTATTTTATTAAAATAGAATTATTACCCAACCTTATAAAAAAAATTTAAAAAAAAATATCTAATATAATAATTTTTTATTATATATTTTTATTTATTTATTTTTCCCCTTCACTCCATAAGCCAAAATAATGTCCAAATACACACCTCCACATGCACGAACCAAAACCATTGCGGAACTAAAAGACCAAATTGAGAAATTGGAGAAGGACATCAAGTCCCTCATTGCTAACCATAAAAGATTGAAGGAAGAAATGAAAAATAACAATACAATGCTTAAGAAAGTAATCAAAGACAAAGTTGTTATGGTACTAGAAAGAAGGTTAGATGAAAAATTGGACATCATGAATGAGAAACAAAAAGACTTGGATGACAAAATGAGTACCATGACTCAAGACATAAACACCATAACACAGAACTTGAGCACCATGACATCGAACCATAATACATTAATGGAGGTGTTACAAAAACTAATGCCTAGTACAGACCATGTCAGCAGTCCAGACATGTTAGAGGCCTCATTTCACGTTTCCACACAGGAAACACTCACCAAGAATCTAGAAGATCTACAAAAATAAATAAAGATTAACAATGTGACGCTTAAACAAGAGGTAGAAACAAAAGTACTTCCAGATATGGAGGCACGATTAAACATCAAAATAGACGTTATCAGTAAGATAGTAGAGAAGGAAAAGGCTAAAAATCACCACCAACAACGAAGCAGTTCAAATATGTCAGTTGCATCATCCAATAACTCCGATACACCATCAAGTTGTAAAGCAAAAGACAACCAATATCATCCTTACATAATGTACCCGCCTATGGAAAAAATAGAGTTGTCGAAATACAACAAAAGTGAAGACCAATGCGTTTCTTGGTTAAAGAAAGTGGAAGAGTACTTCAACATCTACAATATTCAGTCTGATGAGGATAAGGTGAAATATGCGTCAATGCATATGGAAGGGTATTCCTATAATTGGTACTTGTGGTCAAAGAGAGAGAAGTTTTTCTACACCTAGAACTTGTTCAAAAATGATTTTTAATAGGTTTTCAGGAATAACAAAAGATGAAATTTTCAGTAAGATTACAACAAGTCGGAAGTGTTGAGGAATTCACGCATCAGTGGGAATCCCTATCAACATGAGTATTGGGGTTATATAATAAACAAAGTCTCGAAACCTATCTAGGAGGTCTTAAATCATACCTCCAAAAAGAATTAAAGACGCATGACACACTTAACGTAGAAGTGGCAAGACATTAAGAAAAGTCAACAAAATGCAAATTGGAAGGAATAAAAACAAGAGGTGATAACAATTATCGACAAGGAAAAGAGACACAATGTAGATATTGTGAAAATAATTAGTCACTCGGTCATCAATGCCACAAACCTCAATCATATGCCTATGAAATTGAAAATAGGTCGAAAACATCTAACAATTACTCCGATAATAGAAAAAAGAAGAAAAACACATGTCGTCGATGCGGTGACAACTCAACCCTAAGACATAACTTGTAGGAATAGTCAGAAAATATAGTGCAAAATCATCAATGGAAAGGAAGTGGAAGTCTTTGCAAAATAAGTCTCGTTTGATTCCAATACTGACACAAAATTAATTAGAGTGAAGGACGCCATTAGAAAAATTAATATTTGAGGACAAATCTTTCCCAGGGGGAAGACAATGTTATGAATATTTAAATGATATTATTAATTATAATTATATATATTATTATTTACCAAGATGAAAGTGTGTAGCGCTTCACTATGCATGCTCAATGCTTATAGAGGCAAGCCTCATTGTAATATTTTATAATCATCTATCAATATATTATTATTTTTATTCTCAATCATGGAAGACAAACTCACTTCTTAACTCTCCAATCGGATACGGTTGTGACAATCCTAATGAAAAGGAGAAACATCATTAGTTCACAGTGTTTCTAATCAAATGTGAATGGAGGTAAAAATTCAATCCAAGAATGCATAAGGTGTCTGAAGATAATAATAAAAAAATGGTTCTATCAAAGTAGGATGAACCGAATCCTAAAAAGGTAAAAGCCCAAAACTTAGCTCGAGTGGACTTTGATTTCAGTCAAGAGGATAATCCCTCCCCAAGTTACACCATAGAAGTTGTTCAACCTATTTGATATTTAAATGAGGCGAATGGTACGGAGTATGCAAAAGACAGTGCAAGGGAAGGGAAAATGATGTCACTCATAATTGGGTTCAACGTGTCGTCAACCCACCGGTGGTTGTTAAAAATTTTTATAATTGTTTAGATGATATCTTAAAACAATTTTCCACTAGAAGATCACTGAAAGAACAACATGTACAAAAAAATAATAAAACAAGAACACATAGATTTTCCTTGGGGAAACCATAAGGGAGAAAACCCCACAAAACTTCCTTTAGTATAGAACTCAATCGGTGTAGTAAAAATTCTAGACAACAACTGCTTCCTCCTTCTTGGTGCGCTACGACTTCTCTCTCTTGCTAAAACCAGCTTGAGTGAGTGAGTACAAATGAAGAGGAGCACCCTCCCATTTATGTTCTTCTATTGACTTGAACTCTAACTTGGTGGGGCCGACTTGTCTAACTGGACATTACAAATAGCATTTATTATATTGACACTTGGGTACTAATGACCCAACTTACATCTAGAGGCTTACATTGCATCCTTCAACGATTCTAACAAGACCAAACTCATCTCCAATAGGAGGAATACAATACAACTAGAATATCATCTGAAGGTACATTATTTTAACACTCCCTCTTAACTAGGAAGGTATTCATCTTTAGTAGCAACTGCTACTATTACAACTATACAACTGACTGGTGAGACTCTATATGTCAAAGGAATTTTTGTTACAACATCATACATCTTCATCATTGATCTCGGCTAGATATTCTTCTATAATCATCTTTCTTAAATCTTCTTCTTGTCATATTCTGAATCATCCACTAGTGAACATCATCTTTGAATCATTCACTGGTCATCATTAGTGTGTGAAAAATGAACCTTCATTTGTATCATCATTTGAACTGTCATCATCTGTATTGTCAGTATGTGAATACTTAACCATCATCATCTATATCTTCAATATGGGAATACTGAACCGTCATCATCTGCATCTTCAGTATGTAGATACTAAGCCATCATCATCTGCATATTCTGTATGAGAATACCGAACCATCATCATCTGCATCTTCAGTATGTAGATACCGAGCCATCATCATCTGCATCTTCAGTATGTGAATACTAAAACTTTATCATCTGCATCTTCAGTAGGTAAATACTGAACCATCATCATTTGCATCTTCAATATGTGAATAGTGATAAAATCATCATATGCATCATAAGTATGATCAAATGTATCTTCAATATGTGAATATTGAATCACCATCATCTATAACTTTAGTATATGAATACTGAAACATCATCATCTATCTCTCTAGTATGGAAATACTGAAGCATCATATCTACATCAATAATGTGTAAGTACTGAAACAATCAACAACATCATTAGCATATTTGTGCTAAGGGACAAATCATCTGTAATGCTAGATCATCATCTGCATTGCCAACATAGAGATGCTGGAACATAAAAAACATCATCATCAGTATAGAAGTACTAAAACTATCATAGTAAACATATAAACATAAATCAATCATCAATCAAGCATCTCAGCAATCAGTTGTAACCATCTCAATAGCAATCAACTATAACTATCTCAATAATCATCTCAACAATCAACACTATCTCAACAATCAACAGTGTGACTACACTGTACACATCTCATCAATCATCTCATCAATATAACCAATACTGACACATATATCTCAATCAGTACAATAGTAATCAACAATCAACATATCAATCAGTAGTCATCAGTATAACAGTACTAAGCTAACATCTCAACAATCATCAGTATAACAATAACGAGCTAACATCTCAACAGTCACCAGTATAACCATACTGAATTAACATCTAATCAGTCATCAGTATAACAATATTGAACTACGCACCTCATCATATCAATGCTGAACCAATCATCTCAACAGCCATCAGTATAAAAATACTAAGTTAAATAGTCATCAATATAATAATACTAAACTACACATCTCAACAGTATATAAATACTATAACAACCATCCTTCCCTCCAACCATCTCAGAGTAGCATCACGGTGAGCTCTCTGGTAGATCCACCCGAGAATTTTGTCTAACTTACTAACCTTTTTCAAACCAACAAGCCTAGTTAGACAGATGGATCTTCCTGGGGACCAACAAGCCTTATCCTGGATTACAAACCCACTTAGGTTAAACTGATCTAGCCAGAAATACTAATCCACCTAGGATCAACAGGCCTCATCTGACTAACCCTTTCAGGCCAAATTTTCCTAGCCAGACTTACCCTACTCTAGACTGAGCTACTCGCCACTGCATCCTTCTTCCATCTATTGTCACTCCCTCTTTCGAGAGAGGTCCTTTTGGACTACACCAAGCTTGTCTCAAAAGTATTCAAACTTTACACGAGACAGAGCTTTAGTCAACACATCTGCCACTTGTTCCTCTGTAGGAACATACTTGAGATTGATAGCTCGTTTATGAACCAAGTCTCAAATGAAGTGATATATTATTTCAATATGTTTTGACTTATCATGAAACACTGGATCTTCTATCATCTTGATACAACTCTAATTATCACAAAGGATATAAGTAACATCTATCTCTTCATCAAATAAAACTGCCAACATATTTTGAAGCCATACTACTTCACTACAAGCTGAACAAGAAGCAATGTATTCTGCTTCTGTTGTGCTAAGTGCAATACTGGTCTACTTTCTACTGAACCAAGAGATCATTCATGATCCCAAACTAAAACAACCACCCGCAATACTCTTTCTGTCCTTAGCACTTCCTACCCAATCTGATTATGTGAACCCGTGTAAATTGATCTCCCTGTCTGAGGTATATTTGAGCCCATAATCTAAAGTTCCTTTTAGATACCTCATCACATGTTTTTCTCCTATCAAGTGAATATTCTTGGTATTCACCATGTACTGAATTAGTGTGTTTACAGCAAAACAAATATTAGGTCTTGTATTGGTTAAGTACATCAGTGAACCAATAATTTGTCTATATAGAGTAGCATTTATAACTTCCAATGTATCATCATTTAGTAACTTCAAGTTTGTTGTCATCGGAGTGGTCATAGCCTTAAAATATAGCATTCCACACCTATTCATAATTTCTAATGTATATTTCCCTTGGTTTAGGAAAATATCATCTCCGGATTGCCAAACTTCAAGACCTAGAAAGTAGTGCATCATTCCAAGGTCTTTCATCTCAAATTCTGCAGCCATCTTCTTCTTGCATTCAATGATGAGTTTATCTTCTCCTATTAGGAATAAGTCATCCACATATAAAACTAGTATCATAATCCCATCATTCTCAACCTTATAGTAAAGGTTAGAATCTGCCTTACTCTCGGTAAAACCTAAACTCATCAGGAATCCATCTATTCTTCGGTACGATGCTCTGGGTGCTTGTTTTATCCCATACAATTATTTCTTGAGTCTTCATATATAAGATTCTCGATCATCAGTCTCGAAACCTTGCGGTTGTTCGATATACACTTCTTCTTCTATCAAGCCATTTAGAAAAGTTTCCTTCACATCCATTTGATGTAACTTCCATTTATTGTTGGCTGCCAAGGAAAGGACAGTTCTGATTGAAGTGTACCTAGCTAAAAGTCTCTTCATAGTCAATTCCTTCCTTTTGGGATAACCCTCTTGCTACGAATCTTGCCTTGTATTTTTCTATACTACCATCTGCAGAATGTTTTGTTTTGAAGATCCATTTTGAGGATACCACTGATTTGTCTTTTGGTCTTGGGACTTTTTCCCACACATCATTCTTTATTATGGATTGGTATTCCTCAACCATTGCATCAACCCATTCCTTCTGTTTTGTTGAATTTTCAAAACAAGTTGGTTCTTTATCAACTAAATCACTCATCAAGGCCATATAGCTGGGATATGACTTTGGCTTCTTTTTTTCTCTAGTGGTTCCTTCTAGAATACCAAGTCTTTTTGCTTCTTCAATTACATCATGAGCCTATGCAGGCTTTCTCTTTCAAGAAATTATTTCATTGGGAACTTCTTCAGGAAACTGAGGTTCAGTCATGTCATGATCCTCAGGTATTTGACTTTCTTCTTCATTCCCAACTGGTTTGAGAGTCTCTGTATCTTTGATAGTTTCATGTTCCTCTTCATCTTTTGTATCTTTCTTTGACTTTCTAAAAGTTGAGTCTTCGTCAAATGTTACGTCTCTGCTAAGCTCAATCTATCGGTATCCTGGGATATAGATTAGATAGGATTTTGACTGTTCACTATATCCCACAAACAATCCCTTCTTTCCTGAAGGTTCTAGATATGTTCTTTTCTCCTTGGGAACATGAATATACACAAGGAAACCAAATATCTTTAGGTGACTTACCTCAGTATTTTCTCTGGAGAACATTTCTTCTAGAGTTTTGTTCCCAAGAGCACTATGGGAGATTCTGTTATGTACATATACTGTTGTTTTGGTTGCTTCTACCCACAGGTACATTGTTAGATCTTGATCATGTATCATGGCTTTTACTGCTTCCATGATAGATCTATTATTTCTTTCTACCACACCATCTTTTTGAAGATTGTAGGGAATGGTGAGCTCCCTCTTAATCCCATCTTCCTTACATAAATCATTGACTTCATTTGATGTGAACTCTCCTCCATTATCTAATATTAAAATATTTATTTTCCTCTCAGAGAGGTTTTCTATCAGGGCCTTAAACTCTTTAAACATTTCAAACACTTCATCCTTCTTTTTCAAAAAATATATCCAAGTCTTGTGGGAGTAGTCATCAATAAAGGAAGCATAGTAAACATACATGCTTAATGAATTTGTTTACATTGGCCCGCATATATCCGAATGGATAATATCTAAGATCCCTTTTTCTTTTCTGTCACTCTTCGGATAGGGATTCTTAGTATTCTTTCCTTGTGCACAGCCTTTGCATACACCTTCATGTTCTATCTGAATTTCTAGTAGACCAGTCACAACCTTGCTTACTATTGGAAGAGCTCTGTAATAAACATGAGGAAGCCTTCTATGCCAAATTTCACATGGACTTATTGTACTTGTTTCTAAAGTTGAATCTGCATGTCCCTTCAGTTTGTAGAGTCATCCTTCTTCAATTCCAATTTCTACTGCATCATTTATGGTCTTTCCTTTTGACCACATGAGAACATTTCCATCTATGAAGGAAAATCTGAATCCTCTTTTGTCAAAGGATGAAATAGACAAGATGTTCTTCTTTAGTCCAGGGACATATAGGACATCCTTCATCTTCATGGATTTTACAGAATCTGACTTATAGAATGCTTCTCCCATTCCTTTAATGGGATACTGAGAGTCATCTCCAAGCATTACTTTGTGTGGTGAATATTTTTGTACAAGACATAATAATGAGTCCTTGTAACCTGTCATGTGTTTGGATGCACCACTGTCTACTAACTAGGTGTCATTTCCTAGTGAGACTGATCCTATTAGGGAAGAAATCAGTACATACTCTACACTAGATTATTCATCTTTCTTTGCTTCCTCTTCTACTCCTTGATCACTATCTTCAGTAGCATGAGCTTGGAACATTCTCATCTTTTTAACTCTTTCTGCTTTCATGGGACAGTTGATGGCAATGTGTCCCATATTATGACAAGTGAAGCACTCATAATTTGAGAAGTATTTCTTGGGTCTTTTGAACCCTTGACTCTTCTGGGGATGATCATAGCTCTTTCTTTTGTGTTTTCCTTTGTCATGGGTTGTTAAGGCTTGATCTTCATTTTCATTTAGCTTCACTTCTCTAGCTAAGATTATTTCTTCTTCTTGAACACATTCTTCCCATAGCTTTCTGAATTTTGTTAGCTTTCTTCTTGAACAGATTCCTCAGATAAAAGCTTCCCAATCTCTTGGAAGACCATTTAGGGTGGTCATCACAATTGTTGCTTCTTATACTGTATCACCAATGGCTTCTAGCTGATCTTTAATTTGAGCCACTCTTGAAAAATAATATTGCATAGTCTCTGAATTTTGAGCCTTCACACTTTTGAAGTGATTCCTCAGAGTCATCTTCCTGTTGATATTTCTCCCTTCAAATAAACTGGAGAGAGCATCAAACATTTCTTTTAGAGTTTCTCTTGATGATACCCGAGGAATCAATTTATCCTTGATGGAGTCAGTTATGATCCTTTTTTCTATGATCATATCCTTCTTATGCTTGGACTTAGCTTCCTCCTCTTCTGGTTCTTTCACTTCCTCGTTCACAAATTTGTCTATATCATTCTCTTGTAGAATGAACATGATCCTATACTTCCATGCTCTGAATTTTTCATCTCCTTCAAGATTTTCATCTAGCTTGGTTCTCTTATTCATCTTCGACATAATGAGAACTTCAAATGGAACAGGGAGGAAGAGTACTTACTTGAAGAAAATATTTTCTGGCTGACCTCCTTCTCTGGAAGACTTAGGGTTTGATGTAGAAACCCTAATTTCTCAAATGGAAACCCTAATAGGGTTGAGAGGTGGAAAATATGCACCCTCCTAAGGTGAGGTAGACTATATATTTCTTTTTCTGAGATTGATGATGAAACCCTGGGAAGACTGAAACCCTAGTTTGTCTCGACAGCAGTAACAGGTCCAAAATTGAAAATTCTTGAAATTCAATTCTAACACCACAGAAAGATGCACCCTTCAGAGGCGAGTTGGATGAGCCCTCTTTTATGGTTAAACTATCGAGGGATTTGTTAAGAACAACAAACCCTAGTTGTGCAGTGTCTCCTTTCAGGGTGGCTCTGATACCATGTTAAAATTATTTATAATTTCTTATATGATATCTTAAAACAATTTCCCTCTAGAAGATCATTGAAAGAAAAACATGCAAACAAACATAAGAAAAAAAGAACACAAGAACACAAAGATTTTCCTCGGGGAAACCACAAGGGAGAAAACCCCACAAAACTTCCTCAGTATAGAACTCAACCAGTGCAGTGAAAAATCCAGACAACTACTTCCTCCTTCTTGGTGCACTACTACTTCTCTCTCTTGCTAAAACCAGCTTGAGTGAGTGAGTACAAATGAAGAGGAGAGCCCTCCTATTTATATTCTTCTGTTCAATTGACCTATAACTTGGTGGGGCCGAATTCACTAGTTGTCGGGGATGACTTGTCCAACTGGACATTACAAATAGCATTTATTATATTGGCACTTGGGTACTAATGACCCGACTTACATCCGGAGGTTTACATTGCATCCTTCAATGATTATAACAAGACCAAACTCATCTCCAATAGGAGGAATACAATACAACTAGAATATCTTCCTAAGTTACATTATTTTAATAGTGGCTATTCAGAATAATACAGTACAAAATCCAAATGGTTTTTCTTTAGAAGGCATGGTTGATTCTACAAAACCCTCTCTTGCAAGTTTTGAGGTACAATGTGAAAAGGAGTCTAATCAAGACATAGATTTAAATGAAAATATTGACGGACATTATGAACAAACTTATTTATCAAAGGAAGAGGAAACTATGCCCTTTTTCCCATAAGGAATGAAGGTCTTCCGGTTGTGCAAATGATGATAAATAATATGAAGTCAGAGGGGATTTTGGAGAGGCATGGGATTCGTGTCCTTAAAGAACCCAAACATCAGTTGAGGTCCTCTAAAAAGTCCATCCTTAATTATGGTGATCCAGGGGTTAATATGGTTTGGCACAATTCAGTGAGGTTATTGGAAGCAGCATGCTCATGAGGAAATCATTTACTCAACATGCAAAACAAAATGCAGAGAAGAAAATATAGTCTGGTTAATAGAAAAACAATTCAAGAGGCCCTTAAAGAAGGGTGTTCCTTAAGTGACAAAAGTTGTAATGTACCTGAATATAAGGAGTTTGAGTGCTTCCCTAAGAAATTTTAACATGAATCGGGAAAACATTACATTTGATCCTTTCAATATATTAAATAATATTAGCTTTTCAATATATGAAATAAAGATGTTACACTTTTTTTCTTGACCAAAAACAAGGGGTACTTGGTTGTCCTAATATTTGGAATTAAGACATCATCAACCTACCTTATTTTTTAGGATTGTCATTTTTTTCTAGGACAATATTTAGCACAAAAAACTATTTTTAGAATGGTACTCCGTCAAGGGCTTACAATTTTAGTGCATGTGAACACAACAAGCATAGGGGTGCATGTGTACATATGTAACTAGAATGTATATATCAATGGGTATTTATTAGTTATTTGTCCATGGACATCAGGTTTATCCTCAATTGTCCCTAAAACCCACATCTTTCCCTGAATCATATGGGAAATGATCTTAGGAAATTCCAAGATGAATCCAATAATATGGGTTTAAGGGTTCCTCCATTCTTTATTCAGAGGGTGAATTTGAAGGATTCATAAACTCTGAAATTTAGTCAGATAACAAAATTATTAAAGTTAGAATGTCTCTGTGCAAACTATTTCCTCCTAGATTTTAAATGTTTTCTACTATATGTAATATATATCTCGTATCAAATTGTAGCCTGGAAATCATGCTATGGGATAAACTTTGGCTCCTTAAAAACGAAGTCACCAAAAAGAGATATCATCATATGTAAAATATATACAATGATGTTGCTTACATAAAAATGGGAAACTTACTTGAAAGTTACGTCTGACAACTATGTATTGGTCACAGAGGCAATGCAATATTGAAATTGAAGGAAAATAAGAGATTAAATATACTAGCAATCATTAAGTTACATTTTAATTGAAGAATGCTAGATTAAGTAAATTATATGTCTAGTACATACTGCAGTTTTAGCCACAAGATGATGTTGATTCCATGAGTTTCCAACTTAATATTTTGCTTTGAACTCCTAGAAATCCCCACTCATGAACACAGAATATCCATGGACCCGGTGATAGAAACAACATTAGTAATCAAGAATCATGAGGTCGTATCTGTTTAAAATAAATAATCATTTTATTCAGAAATTATATTGACTCTCTGAAACAAAATTGCTAGAGTGGGATATCTAGGATCAAACTAGCAACAATGGCTAACGTTAGATAAATTAAAAAATATAGTTAGCAAATCAACCTAATTAGTTACCATTAAAAAGTTATCCTTATAAGGTAGATTTTTTTTGCACATCCCAAGGAATCATCTATGTTTTTCAGGATGAAAAGGTACATCGGGACATCCCCAAGCAATCCAAACTATTTTAGGGACATCAGAGGATGTCCCCTACCCATCCCCTTGTCCCCGAGATAGAGGGGGCACAGGGGACCCATCCACATGGGACATCGATTTTTTGTCAAGCATGAGTATTGGCATGATCCACGATTGTTTTGATAGATAATGGCTGCTACCTCTTTTTCCAAAATCTTGATTAAAGTTTTCATCCTCTCTGGATTTGCATTTAGCATATTAATTTGTTAATCGAGAATTATGGATGTCTGCTATATCTTATGTTTTCAATGATGCATGTTTAACAATTTTTTATCTCTGTTTATAAATTCCACATCACTGATTTTGATAATGATCACATGTTGGCTATAATCATGTAAAATCCATGAAAACAAGTTCTCAGTTACTTCCTAATACTCAGTATTTCCATCTCCCAAACCATTTTCTGATGCAATTTAAGATTTTTTGCATTAGGTAGGTTCAATCATCCAACTTAGTTTCTTAACATACGAGTTGAGGAAAATAATCAACTATGTATGAACTCCACAATAAAATGGAATGTCACATGCCCCAATTTTGCAAAAATAATATTATCATATTTGATTTTATTCCAAGACATTATGTTAAATTTTATGCTAAGTTGTAATTGATGACTCAGTAGAGTCAAGGATGTTGAATGTAATTATGAATATTTACATTATAAATAAATAAAAAGTGGAGAAACAGCTTGGAAGAGTTGTTAAAAGAGTGTTTACTGGTCAAGTTGGTGGAGGAGACTAGGTGGAGAGCAAATAGACAAGTGGCAGCAACCTCAAACACTTCCAATGTTGTAGGTGGCAACCTCCCTACATTTGGGTTCATGATCCCCCAAGAAAGTGGGATCAGAGCAGGTGGCTCAATTAATGACAACTAACCCAAAAAGACCTAGGCAATCTTAATAAAAATGCCCATTGAAGAGAGCTGAGGCTGCTCATTGCAAGAAGAGAATCATTCAGGTGAATGTACTTCAAAGGATTTCATTGGGAAGGGAATTTCTTGAAAGTGTTTGAGGGGTAAACTACAAAGAATGATCTAGTACAGCTTTTTAGCTGAAAGATCTTGCTCCTGAGTGCAGAGTTAGTACTGAGTCATTGGACTAGTATTTTGTTGCTTGCTGCACCAGTTCCCAGCCAAGGAGACCAGGAAAAGGCTCAGGGGTCCTGAGAAGACGCTGTTTGAGCGCTCTCCAGGAGTTGGTAGGGAGGAACATCCTCCCAACATTGTTGTCATCCAGCTTTAAAAACAGGTTCTACTGTCTTTTATTTGCTGTGTTAAAGTTTATTTCTGAGAATGAATGAATAATGTAAGATTTATATGTTATGTAATGAACTGTTAGAATTTATAATCTTTTAGTTGTTGGATGTTGAAACTGTAATTGAATGAGATAATCCTACCAGTGTTTTTCCCCGTCTGGATAAACCAGGCCATACTCTAGCACGGGTAGTGTGTTTAAGATCGATGAAGATATGATAGAAATCTGGATTGATTAGAGTTATTTTGTATTTCAGAACAATGGAGTAATTTATTTTTGTATATAGATATTTTTCTAGAAAGGATACTAATCTGTCTAATTAAGTTATGGTTTAAAAACCAGACTATTGTATTAAGAATGCTAGCAAAGAAGTATACATAATGCTTTTCAAACAGCAGGTTTATTTCTTTTAATATGTTGACTACTGTAGATAGGTTATTTATCTTATTTAAAACTGTATTTCTGCAAAATGAAATTACTAACCTGTCACGTAGGTAAAAGATTTAACTTAGATAAACACTCATTCATTTCTATGAAGAAAGAATCAAATTATTTTACAAAGTTCTTTCATTGTTCATACTGTTTAACTATTTCTACAAATGTTCACATTTCAAGTAGGGTAATTCTAGTATAGTTATTTTTACAAATAAATTAACTACAACAATTATAATAATGTAATAAGGAAATAATAACCAAACCTATCTATGTACTTATTAAAAAGACTGAATAAAATGTTAAATAATATTTAATAAATATTATTTATATATGAAGAAATTCATTTAAATAAACTAAACAAAAATTAATTATAAAATAATGTACAGGGTCGAAACCCTCATAATATTAAACATTATAAATTATGGTATTAACATTATAACATTATAATTTATATCATAAGCATTGTAATTCATAGTAATAACAATATAATCAGATAAGCACTAATCCAAAGATTTGGATTATTTAGTTTTCTGAAACTTCAACTATAAAATATTATTATAGTCCTATAAAGACAGAGAAAAAAAAATAACAATGAAAGTATAACCACAACATACCTGTAACAAACAAGTATTTAACATTTATTATTAAACTAACCTACAGATTAATTAAAGAAATTATTTATACACAAGTTACTGACAGAATTTAACCTTGCTCGAATATCCGAGCTTATAAACAATTATTATGATAAAAAGAAATAGCAGAATACATAATAATAATATATTTTAATGGAAGATAAATTTAAACAATAAAAATATCTTTACACAATCAAAATAGGGTGAAACCCTAGTGCACAAAATTACATTTAGAGCATCAAAATAACCGAGTCTGAGCTCAAGAGAGTTACATCTCTTCACTTAAAGTTAAACATAGGATGGCTTGACAGGCCCCATACTTTTCTTTTTACATAACCATACACAAAACTAGTAAAAAAAAAAATTACAAGTCAAGGCATAAGCCAGAAAACCCTGCTAACAGCAAGGGTTTGGTAAAAACTAAAACAAGCAACCGAGAAACATTAAACCATGAAGGGTCACTTGCAAGCCACAACCAACCGAACTGTTCCCTAAAGAACTGAACAAGCATGGATTGTCATGGGTTGTCCAGGGCTTACCGGTAAACAGGAAGCCGACCCCATGCATTTTCACCAGCTGCGAAGAGAGATGTAACTATCACCTGCAAGGATACGAGCCATAGCATTAAAAATTTATGCATTATATCAAAAACTGAGTTTAAGAACAAGTTAAGAACTGTTAAGAGAAATTTTCTTACCTGGAAGTGAAGGTAACATAGCCACCAAGAAGCAACAGTGCCGCCACCAGCGAAATGAAGAGCCAATACTTCATGTCTCCTGTGATAAAGACGGTTCCAACACGTGTACAAACCACTGCTAGCAGCAGCAAGGAGAAGGGAGCAACAGCCAAGCACGAAGTGAACAGTGAAGCTCGCACTGTCACCACATTACGAAGTATGAGTATCTATACTCTTGAAACCCCATGATGGAGACAAGGCTGAAATAAAAGCAAATAACCCCTTTAAACAAACCCAACAGGCAGGCCGTGGAAGAATGAATCCAAAACACTACTCATAGGCCAAGTTGTAAGTAAAGTCATGGCTCTCAACGAATTTATTGTACGATAGACTCACAATGCAGGCAAGGTTTTGAGGACGACGAAGGTGGATTGAATAATGTAACCAGGACGCAGAGCTCTTTAACATTCATAGTAGGGTAAGCATGGTGACCATGTAGTAGTTGTAGAGCATCCTGAAGTCCCGAAATCGATGGAGAAGAATGACAATGAGTAGGGTTCGTAAACCCTTATACTCCCAACACTTGGCCGAGAAAGAACCACGTGGTCTCACAAATATTTTAACCATGCAGTGGGTAAATCATATAGTTTCCTGCATGCAATCTATTTCCAATTATTCAAACGTAATTTAAGCACACTCATATAGTATGGAAATCATTTAAAAAGGTTCCACATTATCGTAGTAGTCAACCCACGGTTGCATGGTATAAACTATGAACGCATAATCTATAAACTTTCAAATCATTTTCCAAGCTTATAATATAGTCGTTGTATAGTTTGGAATGAGGGCGATTTCAAAGCCTTGTTTTTATACACAACCATACCCTTAATATCATCGTTGGAGTGGTCTAACGCCACATCCATTACCCATTGCAAATTATAATATAAACTTTATAATTTAACGTTAATTCATATCAAACTTTTGATTGATCATAAAATCAATACAACATCTTAATCCTTATTTATGCTCAAAGTATTTTATGCTTATTCATGCTCAAGATATTTTTATGCATTTAAGCTATAGTTTATCACTAATGGTTTATCCATTATTTCATTGCATAAATATTATAGTTACATATGTTGATAAGCCTTGAGCTGTCGAAACTAGGTTTATAAAGTAAATCTTATGATACTTAGGAGATGCTAATAAAAAGGCTATTTCAACACCTAGCCAAAACTAGGATAATAAAGTATTTCTAACAGACTTTGCATAACTAATCATATTGTCACCAACATTTATGTTGTGACTTGATAATTTTATAAAACATAGTTTTAATTAGGATCATGATCTTTATAAACCTTATCTGTTTCTAACCAGAATTACTGGTAAACATGGATGTTTTATAAACAAGATAATTCATGTGAGTATTGGGAATTATCATAGAAAATATTGTCTTCAGTGGGTGGCAAATACTCGATGATGGCTATGAATCCTTTACATAGCTCAGATCAACAAAGTTAATATCATTTGGTTATTTACTCAACCATGTTTTCAATTAGTGACATAATTTTTAGAACTATCTAGTGCTTGCATGAGGTAATAAATCAATCTCTCTTGAAGAATTGACATAAGTTAAGTATTGTGGTCAGAGGCTTAATCCAAACTAAGTATTATAAAAATAAAATAAGAAATTGGAGCGGAACCATCCCACTAGACCATAAGTCATTAAGACTTTGTATTTTATTGTAACGTATAGAACCTTATAAGCAGCAATCTTCATTACAAAAGATGAATAACAAGCAGTTGCTTATACTATTACTATAAATTGATAATGTTTATTACTGTTAAAACAATTATTACAACATTACAGGTCATGCACTATAGGTGAAATTAACTTACGACAAAGATCACAAGTTGTGAACCAGGGAGAATAATTACTGTCACTATTTACATTTAAGAAAGAAACTCTTCTATACATATATCGTTGACAAAAATAATTGGAAGAAACAAACTACTTGTTTTACCTCATAGAAGCAGATTGATTTGTAACAGCTTATTTACCGAGCTTTTTATTTTGCAAATAGAAATATAGCTGAATGCTTTATGGAATTAAAAGGTGTTACTCGATCATTCATACCTATAAACCTGTAAGGACAGTAAGCTTTCTACTTTAGCTTAAAATCTAAGTAAGCCCCAAAATCCAAGACAATTCCACCTACTTGTCGCAAATTAAAACTCATCAGCAAATTTGAAAGAGAAATTATTGCACAAGTTAACCTAACCTTGTATTAAAAAGTAGAATGCTAAGTTACTTAATTAAGATTATGTATTAACTAATCTGGTTACAAATTCTTTTATAGATAACTGTTAGCTATTAGCAGACCACATTCTCAGCATTTTATGTATTTTCAAAATTTTAAAAGTTTTATGAAATTTTGGGGGTTTTGACATGGAACTATAACAAAATAAAATAAATCTTACCATCAGATAAATCATGTTAAAAATTAAGAGTCGGGAATTTTTTATTTCTATAAAGCAACCTAAAATACAATAATTTAATAGTTAGAGAAATTGAATTAATTTCTAGTTTACTCTTCTTGAACATTAATAAGATCAACAACATAGTTGTTGTAACTTTGTAGATTGACAACATTTGGAGCAAATTGTGGCTGAGTGGAGTTACATATCTGGACCCACTCTTGTGGTGTATCAGTCACTTTGGAGACCAAAGTGACAACAACTTCTCAAACTACATTCATAAAGGATAAGTGACATCACCCATTGTCATAAGTGACATCAGGGATCAGTGACACTGTATGCAATGAGCTTGCAGAAAGATTCAACATTGCTACTACTAGTCTTTGTGGCTGAAGTTTATGGTTTACAAAGGCATTCAAGAATTGTTTTCTATATATTATTCAATTGATAGAGGAAGATAAAGATTGTGGTTTTCTTAGTTTCTATTCATTGTAATAATGGAAGCTCTAATACTCTGCATTGTTGTTTCCCAAATCGCAATTAAATTTGGAAAATTTGTAGTAGGAGTTGCAGACTAAAATGTAATACATTTCATTCCAGAGTTGATCCATCGATGTATTGCATTGCAAAAGAATGTTTAGCAGTCCTCTCGATTGGAGCTCCAAACTTCAACATAGACCCATTTATGGCTACATCCAGATATGCAGTGAATTTGGGATCTTCCTTCATAGAATTCATGGAATCCATGATCCATGAGTGATCCAATTGATTCAGATCCATTACATGCCCCATATTTGTAGGTAATGGAGTCAATTGTTGGAATCTTCCTGCATTTAAATGTGTTTTCATATGTAATCCTATATTAGGTGGGTTGACTTGTATTCTTGTGCCATTAGCCGGTTGTCTGAGAGGTTAAGTGCAATCATTGGAAACAGACTCAATGTTGATATTTTGGTAATGTTGCTTGCAAAGGAAATTAATAGGTTATCTACTACACAATTTGTTCTATCCAATCCCTCATCAATGATTTGGTTGGACGAACCGCCCTGCATGACTGCTATAACCAGACGACTCAGAGAATGAGTGTATTTTCCTTTGTAGGTTGCCACTACGACCATTGTGTCTTCGACACATCTTTGAACCTAGAAAAAATCCACCATAATTTTAACATATTCATAGTAGCAGGTTGGTTTGTATGTAATCGACTTCATTCCAGAAAAGAACAAGGTCTAACCAATATTTTGACTTGGAAATTGGGTGCCATAACGCATTTGTAATAACATCTCAGATTTGGATTGTTTCTTGTCATTTTTTCCCATATTTTTTCCATTGGCAACCATATCTTATTACATCAGAATGAATTACACATAAAGGGATAGCAAGGATAGAGAGAGAGAGAGAACAACACAATTACAGGTCACAAATTATAGATACTAGTGCAGACCTATCTAAATCGTAGTGCAGAGTATAGATACTAGTGCAGACCTATCTAAAACCTAGATTGATACTCATGACAGTTCCAATCTCTATGATGCATGTCAATCGACTTGGGTTGGATGGGTTGTTTTTTTTCACATAAATTCTACATATCAAAAAATAAAGAATTCTATTATTACCATGGAATCATCAGTTCTTGTCCACATGGATACCATTCTTTTTGGTGAAGCCGCCATCTATTTGTTGGAGCCCTTGCTCAACCCGCTAAGATTCTTTTTGGTAACTCATCCATAGACGAATTAATCATCCCATTCTGAATCTGGTACAACTAGAGGTACTCCATCTTCCTTTTCTTTGAAGGAAGTTGCATATTGTCCATATATTTGAGGTTCTTCCCATCCATTTGATCCCAAACTCATAATTTTGATAACTACAATGCGACAGATTTGGATGGTAATAGCTCCCAATAAAATCATTTTAATTGTTGTTTTTTCTTCTCTAATGATGGTATCTATATAATTTTAAAACCTAGTCCATAGATCCCACCCTTTCTTCGTCGTTCCTAGTGAAATTCACACTTTGTTCTTCATTCCAGGTCCCTTGTTCATAGCCAAGGCTCGATGGATGGGTTTTAGTTGATATTCCATGACCACGAATCTATGAAAGGATGTTTAATATGTCATGATTTGTAACATTATTTTTTCTAGTCAAAACACCTTGGAGAAAACTCTTAAGAAACTAAAGGAAATATCAATTGTCTCGCATGATGAGTTATTTTAACCAAGAATACCAATAGTTACATTTGTGATAAAAAAGGAATTGATGAGTTATTTTAACCAAGAAAACCAATAGTTACATTGGATATAAAAAGTAAGTGATCAAATTAATGGTGATAAAAAGGAAGTGATCAAATTAAAGAATTGTGTTAGGAGACAGATACAGATTTAACTATAGTTTTTACTAATAAAGGTTAAGAGTGTAGTTTGTTATGAACATCTGCAAAAAGAGGAAAACAATCGAAACAATAAAATCTATAAAGAGTGGTAACTATTATAAAATAGGGGTCAATTCTCTTTATCTTATTTAGTTAATGTGTTGGTCTCGTCAACAGAGTGACTCGGGTTCAATTCCCCTTAGGGGTGAGCTAGTTGGGAGGAGACACTTAAAATCCAGCCAGTTGGGTGTGAACCATTAGAGATTCTAGCAAACAAACAAAAAATTATAAAAGAGATAAAAATATTAAAACACAATGTAATCAACTAAGATAAGATCATTTTATCAATGTCCAACAAAAAACTACAAAAGTGGGTCAATGGGTCCATAAGGTGCATAAGACAATGAGAAATTTAAAAAATGATTGAATCATCCAAAAGTGTCAAAATTCCACTATGTCAATGTTTACAGTGATGAAACATTGTCTTTGTTCCACTCTATTCTAATAAACATGATTTCAATTACATATTTTCCCTTGGAAATTCATGGTACTCAACCAACTACACAAATTGTTGGGAGCTACACAAATTATAGACTTTAGTTAATTGTTGATCTTCAAACTAATGAGTTGTTGAAAATTTCATATCAAGATTCAAATTTGTAAGTAATTTTTGGGGATAAATTGTATCCCCTTATAGCTCACATGAGAAATGTTCAAATCAAGCAAACCCTCTCAGAGAATATGGATATGGTCACACACATATTACACCATGCACTCAAATATATTATGAGGTTTCTTCTAAGACACTTCCTAATGGGATAATTTTGTATGCAATACTATCCCCAACTGCATTTCCATGGGTCTTTTCCACCAAATTCCTATAGTGAACATGCTTTAGTGTTGACTTTCTTGATCTAGGCACACTCATAAAATTACTACTCTAATTAAGCACATTAGTTTGTGGCCATTACTAGAACATTTTGGTTGTTTTCAAACATTATGAAGATAATGATAAGGTTGTGACGTTGATGCCTAAAACCACCTCTTAACTAAGAAGTTTAGTGTATATATAATATCAATACCTCAGGTTCCTGCTTTGGCATTAAAATATGTGAAACATAATTTGGCAGGCTAAGAAGGGATAGAAAATTATTTTTGATGAGTTTCTTTTTAAGAAAAACATTTAAATTGAATGTGAAAACATCTTTACGTTTCTTTCATCATAAATTAAGTAAATTAGACTTAAGAGACGGTTTTCTATAGTCTCATCTCCTACTTAGACATGTTCACTTTATCCCATCTCATTTGAAGTTTTTGATTTAAGTAGAGACAAGAAAAAATGTGATTTTTAGTGTTTAAACAACTAGAGACTATCTTACCTTTATCTTCCATTGAAATGTGCTTATGTATATATACATTTCTATTTTCATCATTGTCATCATCCTCATCCTCATAATCATCAGCATACAAAATCAAAATCCTTGAAATACAACTAAAGGAATACATTGAAAAATAATTTATATTTCAATTTATAGATACTCAGTTGAGGCAGGGGTTCAATTTTTAGTCCAAGGAGGATATCGCTGGAATGGGATTGATTTATTTGTATGGAAGGTAATGACCATTTTGGGGTTGAATTTCCATTTAGCTAAGTAACCTATTGATGGAATTTGATGTTCAAGACGTTTATTTTAAAAGATATACGGTTTTATATCTTTATAATTATTTTTATTACATGTAAACTAATCCCAATAAAAAATGGAATCCTAATATACACTCCTAATAAGGACCCAATAAAAAACAATTAATTGAAAACATAAAAGATAATGGATACTAAACAAACCCATAAACATACCATAAGGTCTAACAAGGAAAAATAATGTCATATATATGATGCATTTGCCATTATTGAGGATATATAGTTTAGGAAGGAATTTATATTAACAAAATGTTGGATACATTTCATGACATAGAGAATGGCTTGATGAAAAATATCTCAAACAATATAGAGCCACAACTTTAATAGTTTATTGGGCCATGTGGTTAGCATGCTAGAAATGAAAGTATTTTTAAGGTAAGAGTTCACTTACTATATATTCAAGTGTAACATCAACTAAAGATAGTATTTGAAGGAATTAAACAAGTTCAAATAATGAAAAAAATCAAGAGTGGTATTAGGTGTACTCAAGGTATCTTTATAAGGTCGAGACACAACATAAATGACTAAGTCATATTCTTAGTCATTTTTAGCTAGTCATATTTTTATTATGGTGACTAAATTAGTCACTTAATTTAGTCATTTTTATTTTAGTCACTTGTTATCTAGTCGTATATTGTATCTCTTGACTATATTAGTCATTTATCTTAGTCACTTTTAGCTAGATCACTTAAAATTTCCCAATTTTGGTCATTTATCCCTTGAAAAAACTGTGGTGAATAAATTTTTTAGTTGCCTAGTCACTTAACTCTCATTTTGTATTAGTGAACTCTGTGCAATGTGCCAAACTTGGGAGTAATAAATGTGAGTTCTTCACAAGGTTTCCCCACGTGTCAGCACAATGGTTATAGTAGTGGATCAAAAAACATTGGGAGAAGACCCAGGATGGTGGGTGTCAATGTAAAGCTACCCTTGTTTCAGGGTAATGGGACCAAGGATCCCGAGAATTATTGGTTCTTGTACGAAGTAGCATGGACAATGAAATAAGTACAAGATGATGATATCAATAAATGACAACTAGCGACAACCTTTCGGGGCCAGGCATTGGATTTCTATATGAAATTTGTGCAAGTACCGATGAGGAATCCACGGAACACCCTAGCACAAATCAAGATTGGGATGATCAAGGAATTTAAGAAACTGAAATCAAAATCATGGTATATTACAGAACTGAAGGAAATAAAGAAATTCCCTAATGAATTGGCGTGGGATTTCGATCAACGATTCAAAACTCTGATGGGCAAGGTTAGCTTCGGAATGAGTGATTTACAACATAAATAATGGTTCATTGTAGCCTTGGTACCCCACATTTGCATGCCACTAATGCAATAGAAGATCGCATCCCAAGAGGAAGCCCTAGAAATTGCGATGAAGTTGGAGGCTTCAAGAGTCAGTGAAACAGGGATTGGCATGAGCTAGATCCAGTCGCAATTGGAAAACCTTACTATCCAACTATAGGATATTAAGAAGGGAAAAGAGGTCTGCGAAGAGATATGGCATAGTCAATGTTAGTATTAAGGACATCATTAGGATCAATGTCCCGACTTTCATGAATACTTGCATTCAGGGGTGACAAATCCATTGAGTCAAGGAGGAATGCCTTGGTGTCAAATTTTTCAAACAAGAGGACATCGGTCATAGGAATGTGTGTAATTATAGAAGGTTGTGTTGAAACCAGCTAATATATTCTGTAACTTCTGTCGATTAGTTGGTCATGAATAAAATGATTGCAGAGCTTATTATTTGCTCCAAGAAATAACTATGGATACATACTTTATGAAAGGAGAAGAGCAATGACCAATAGAAATATGTCAAAAAAAACCACAGTATAATCAACCCCAACCACAATATAATCAACCGCAACCACAATATAATTAACCACAACAATAATTTAACAAACAATAGTACAACCAACCACCGTATCAATAGCAAGAAGGATTTTGAGGAGGATTTCATGGAGGTCATAATGGAGGGTTTGGTCACAGAGGAACTTTTGATCGAGTTTGAGGACCAGTTACCTGCTATAATTGTGGAGTGTTGGGAAAATATCAAAGGGACTATCTGAATATAACATCTCATTGTACTTATTGTAGTGCAGCTTATCACACTGTTGAAGAATGTCCACTTGTAATTGCGAAATGGAAAGATAAGAATGCAACACAACCGCAACTAAACCCAAATACAAATCAGAATTAGAATCCTATTCCAAACGTGCAAAATATATTGACTGAATTAAGGAGTCAACCAGCACATGTCGGCATAGTAACAAGAGGAGGAGCTATGATAGGAGACTATGGACCACTACCAAATGTCCAACCTGCAACTCTAAAGAAAGTACATTTTGATGTGGGAGGGGAAATAGAAACATTCCTTCAAGTGAAAGATGCACTAATCGAGGAAATGGTAAATTATCTATTTACGAGATGCCACCAAGTTTTGATTTTCCAAACTCACCAAGGTCACAAAGAAAGTTCAGTACCATGAAAATGTTTCTAGAAAGCTGTCTAACATTAGCCAAGGATCATGATGCATTAGCAAAGATAGAAAAATTTTGGTATTGACAATCAGAAGGGCAATAAGATCTCCCACTCAACTGGTTACAAAAGAAGAAAATAGGAAGGGAAATGAGAATGAATGTTCAAATTGGTGAATATGATGTAGATTCCATCATTTTGGATCTAGGGTCAGACATGAACATCCTAAACAAATAGTCATGGGAAATGATGGGGAAACCAAACCTAGTCTGGTCACCAGTACAACTTCATTTTGAAAATCAATCCAAAGTTTCACCGATTGGTCGAGTGCCTCATTTATCAGTTGAAGTAGAAGGATTAATGAGTATTGACATCGTCAACAATACCAACCCATACCATGCATTGTTGGGAATCGGTTGGGCAATGGAAAACTTGGTCATTATCAATTTCAAGAAAAGGACAATGAAATTGGAGAACCACAACACGAGGGTCATCTCTCGACCACTAGATCCCATCGAAGTACAATCGGATATGCTGAACCGATAAAATATGAATTCACGGGAGGATGGAATAATTCTTACAATGTCTCCGAAGAATACATCAATCCCATTGTGGATCAAGAGTTGGGATGGAGATGTATCATTTCAACATCTTCAGACTCTAACAAAGCACTAGAAAATTGGCAGAACCGGTTGCATGAAGTATCAATCAGGAAGTGTGCATGAATCACTCAGTCACTAAGATGGGTAGCAATAGAAGTATCTGATCTCCCAGCATATGAAGGACTACCTAAATTGACAGTCTTCATCAGCAAATTTGAAGATAAAGTATCATAACCACAATTCTTATTGGCACTGGAAGAAGCACTGAAGGCTACTCCAACAAGATGGTGGGATATGCACAAAAAATCAATAGTAAACTGGAAAATATGGCGACGACTAATGGAAGTTCGATTTGGGGTGGATGAATACTACAAAGGAAAGAAATGTGATGGAAGAAATAATCCAAGTGACTATTTGGGAACATGTCAAACAACATGGAAACTGAGGCCAAAGTAGGAATGGGTTCATGCATTCATCCACACACTAGATGAAACACCATAGAGATGGTATGTCTCCGTAGAAATTTGACGAGAAATGACAATTTAGGAATAAATGACTACCATCTTCGACAATACTTTCAGTTTCACAGACGAAAATCCATTAATCCATAGTGCAGTATAGGACATCCATGACAAGGTATTGGAGAGAGTTCCAACTGGACTACCGACGAGACCACAATGGACACCAACACCGTAGATGATGATGGAGTGTTATAATGTGTTTGGAGAACCTGATGGTGAAGATTATCCAAGAGCTGTCTATGTTCCAGAGTCGAAAGGAATACCTGACATCAAAGCACCAAAAACATCGTTCGACAAATTCAAGCAGCCTCTAAAGATAAAGAAGGTCAATATTGGGGCAACAAAAATTCAAAAGTTTAATAGTAATGGAGACTGTTGGGATGAGTCGACAATGGGGAAGGTCACCGAACTACTACATGAGTTTCAGGATTTATTTTTGAAAAAAAATTATGAGATGAAAGGCATTTCACAGGACTTGAGAGAAATGAAGATTCCTCTAAAACCCGATGCGAAACCAGTGAAGAAATTATCGTATAAGTTGAATCCTATATACCAAAAGTGCGTCAAGGCCAAATTAGAATGGATGCTGGATCTAGGGATTATTTAACCTATCGAAGAATTAGAATGGATCATCCCAATGGTCATTCAAAATAAAAAATACTGGCGAAATCAGGATATGCATTGATTTGAGGAAAATGAATGATGAAAGTCTCCATGATCTATTTCTCACACCATTTTTCGACGAAGTACTACAAGGAGTAGGAGGACAAGAAGTCTACTCATTTAGGGATGGATTTTCAGGATATCACCAGATAAGGATTGCAAAGGAGGATAGACACAAAACCACTTTCGTTATAGAATGGGGATGTTGTCAGTACACGGTGACGCCATTCAGTCTCAAGAATGTGCTTGCGATTTTTTGAATGTTAGTTGTTGTTGCATCCAAATATTTCGTTCATAAGTTCCTAGCGATCTATATGGATGAGTGGATTGTCTATGGATTCGTAAAATACCATACCTAAAACCTTTGATTGATGTTGGAAAGGTGTTGACAGCATCAAATTTCACTAAATCTGAAGAAATGTATCTTTTGTGCACCATTTGGAATCCTATTGGGATAAATTATATGCAAGGAAGGCATGTCGGTTGACCCTGCCAAGATTGTGTTAATTGTCGACCTACTAGCACCAATGACAGTAAAATAGATGAGCGAAAAATTGGACCACATGGCATATTACCGAAATTTTATAAGAGGATATGTAACAATTACTGCACCGATGGAGAAGTTATTAAAGAAAGATGTGAAGTTCGAATGGAGCGATGAGTGCCAGATGAGTTTCGACATACTAAAGAAAAAAATGGTTGAGTATCGATATTAGTTTTTTCGGATTAGACAAAGGAGTTTCATGTCCATATTGATGCTTCATCAATATCTATGGGAGTGATATTAGCCCAACCAGGAGAAGGATCAATCGACCACTTGATCGCGTTTGCGAGTAAGAAGTTGTCTACTATGGAGAAAAACTATACGGTGACAGAAAGAGAAGGGTTGGTGATGGTATATGTGTTGCAAAAAGTCCTCCAATACCTATTAGGAGGGCACTTCAATATGTTTACCGACCATTAAACATTGAAATACTTGGTCAATAACCTTGTGTTTGGGGCAAATATCTGTTGATGGTTGCTATTGTTCCAAGAATTCAACTTTGAAATCATTGTGAAACCTAGATGTTTGAATGCAGGACCCAATCATTTATCAAGGATAGAATCAAGTGAAGAACCAAGAAACATCGAGGAAGGATTACCTTATGCAAAACTATTTATATTCGGAATGGTTGGTTCCTGTTATGTACAGATTATTCAATTTTTGGTGATAGGGAAACCCTTAAAGTGTTCACTACCTGTCAGAAGAAACAATTGGTTGTTAGAGCCACTGATTTTCAACTAATCACAAGACAATTGTACAATATGGGGATGGCTGAAATTCTTCACTGATATGTCCTTCCGCATGAACAAGAAGAGTGTTGGAATAGGCACATGGTAGGATTGCAAGAGGACATTATGGGGGATGTGCAACTGCCAGAAATATACTCAACGTTGGACTATTGTGGTCAATAGTGCATGGCGACGCGACATATTATGCTAAAAACTATAATGTATGCCAAAGAAAAGGAAAACCATCGCACATATATGATATTCCATTAGTACCTCATATAATGCTACAACCATTTGATAAGTGGGCAGTGGACTTCGTAGGACCTATCAATCCACTAGGAAAAAGAACAGGTGCAAGATATATCATCACCAGTGAAGGATTGTACAACTACTACAACAACAATATTCCTTTTCTACAATGTGGTTACTCAATTTGGATTTTCTAAGATATTAATGAGTGATCAAGGTACTCATTTTGTCTATCAGACAATCCAAGCGATGATTGAGGAATTCCAAATACAACACAAAACAAGTACCCCATATCACCCACAAGAAAACGGAACAGTTGAAGCATTCAACAAGATATTGTAGAATGTCGTTACTAAGGTATGTAACATAGGCCGAGATGACTGGAATCTCAAAATCCATGTGATACTCTGGGCCTACGGAACGACGTGCAAACGACTGACAGGGTAGACACCATTCAAGCTGGTGTATGGATAAGAAGTGGTGATTCCCATGGAATATATTTTCCCTAGTCTGCGTATAGTAGCAGTAATAGGAATGAGTGACGAAGGAGAAATTGAGGAAATATTGTTGCAGTTGTTGCAACTGGAAGAGGATCTCTTTATCATAGGATTTCATCAATATGTAGAAAAGGATCAACAGAAGACATGGCATGATAGCCACATAAATACAAAACATTTTCATGATGGAGATATGGCTCTTCTCTATGACAACAAGTTTTTGAAACACCCAGATAAGCGTAAGACACATTGGCTTGGTCCCTATGTTATACATTTCATTACTGATGGAAGTGCGGTATAGTTGAAAAATCTAGATGGAATACTTTTGCCGAAACTAGTAAACGAAATCCGACTAAAACCCTATTGGGATAGCCCAACATGATACCACTGATAACAACAATGAAAAAAATAAAATAAAAGAGAGAGTGAAGAAATTTTGATAAAATTATGTTGATAGAAATAAAAGCGACAAGAAAAGTTGAACCGCGACAAGGTTTCAATATTTTCAACATCGGACGAGGTGAAAACTGGTCAAATCAAGAAATAAATGAAGCAATTATGCCAGGAGGAGCGACGATGCAAGTGGAAAAAGTCACATTTAATGACGAATGAGTGGAATGGATTCACGGAATTGGTGGAGGATTTGGTCAATCAATGGATGATTTGGAAATGATGCTTCAAATACACTCGAACACGATGATCAAAGGTTATAAAATCCGGCTGAAGGGCATGGTTTGACCCATTATGCAGTCTGAGAGGAAGAGTCATAATGAAGAGTGACAGAGATGAGGAACGACAAATTTGCAATGGCGCATATCATTTCTAGCATGACTACACAAGGGTCACTAAGGGAGATGGCGTGAATAGTCCAAGAACAACTCGAGATCACGTCCCCACCTCTACAGATAGCTAGAATGAAGAGAAGAGCCACTCGACTGGTAGATTCAAAAAGGAAACCCAAAAATACCCGTACCTCTACGCGAGCTACGACGATAGGAGAAGAAGTGGGCACATTGACCACTGTAGAGTAGGAAACGATAGCAAGAGGAAGGAAATCAGGGCTGATAGTGCTAACGAGAGAAGACATTCTTGACTATGTTCCACTAAGGAAGGAAGAGGAACCGTCTATGCAAATTGGTAAGAATGGTAAGTACACCATCAAGGTGTCAGTGACACCAAAGGACATCCATGTTACAAGAAAAATCATGTAACACTTCCAAAAATTGTAGTACAATGACCACGATATTTTGGCCTACCCAGAATGCACGAAAGGCACACATGTGGAGATAACCCATGGACCAGGGGGTCCAATTATAAGGAAACCAACGTAGTGGGAACTGGGGATGCAATGATCAAGGCTTCTATTAGTAACCCATATACCACACTTTGGGAGATTGATGGAGGTAAATGCATGCGTAAAGAAGCTACTAGATTGATTTCACAATGAATATATATGGTTAGACACCAAAGTATCAATCACAGTTGACTTAATTTCATAGATCACAATATTACCCAACGCAGGGGTAGATCTGGTGCAATATTTCAAAGGGAAATATAATGACAAAAATCTTGTTGCGAAGCTGAAGCAAAAATATGGGGTCATGAAGGATAACCTAACATATGTGACCGACACCATCAATGAGCATGCAGTCAGGATCACAACTAAGTTGTTGATTCTCAAAATCGTGTGTAAGAATCATCTAAACCAATGCACATTAGGGCTCATCGCATTTGCGGAGCAGTGAGAATGAGGCGTACAAATGCACTTGTCCCTTTTCTTGTTGAATGAGATAATGGAGGACGCAGTATTAGCACAAGAGACTGTAAGTCATTTACATATTCATGGTTACTAATACTAATTGCATTGGTTGATTGGATGGAACCATCACAGTACCAAGGGATGGATTCAGGAGTTTCCAACATATGTCGCGCAATGCGCTACAAAAATTTATGGGCACTAAACAAAAAAGAGGGGTAGATGAACAAAAACATCCAATTCTACATCTATTTGTATGTGCTGTGAATAGAAGTACTCCTAACAAAAGAGGAAATGAAGAATTATCGAAGAGTTGCAAGGTTGGTGGTAGGGCCTTAGGCCATATTCATTCAAGCGCATGTAGATCCTTAGAAGTAGTGGCTGACGACACAATATAAGATCAATGATGAATAACTAGATACTATAGTGGTGGAATGGCCAAAATAATGAAAGGTTCCAGTAAGTGAAGACCAACTATCGCACTTAGAAGCGGGGTCACTGGAAGATGAACCAGAAGAGAAAGAATAACCAAAGGCATCAGAAGGGGAAGAACAATCATAGGATGAAGCATCATCATTGACACCTATAGAATCAGAGCTTGAGAAAAAACATGAAGAAGCACGAATGAAGCATAGGTTTGAGCAAGGTGAGGAGAGTGGAACCACTGGACTCTTTGACGAGCAAACAAGCCAGCTAATAGACACAATGACCAATGTGGTAAATGAAGACTGAGTGAAGGTTACACAACATGCGATTGAATATTTTCATCAAGTAATGCAATTACTCCAAGCACTCACAAATGTAGTACTTGACACAAAGATACCGCAAGAAGGAGCACTGCAAAGATCAGTTGACGTAGACATTGACATAAAGGTGCTACTGGTGCATATTTTACCACAAGAGATAACAACAGAAGATGAAGATGCAGATGCCACATAATGAGGTCATGATCTGATTGGTTTTGATTTGAAACTGCTCCTGATGTCTATTCAGGAACACATTCAAAATCCATCAAGTGAGGAAATCAATGATCATGAAGAAACTACTCATGATCAGATAGTCCATTATAAAAAACAAGCACATAGCACGAAAGAGGAGTTTCAATGTTTCAAAGCGGAAAAAGAGGTCATAATAAATTATAGAACAAATGCTTTCAAAGAAAGGAAAATACTGGGGCATGCGGTCTCTTTGGCCTACGAAGAGGCACCCAAATTTTATGAGGAGATGCTTGCAGAAGAAAAGGCACTCCAGCTAAGAAAAGTTGTTGGAGACCTAAGAAAGGAGAACGAGGAGTTATAGGCCAGGGTGGAACCCATAACACTTCCCAAACAAGTTGTGGCAAGGAAATAAGTGATTAACGATTCAACAACAGATATCGTGGAACTAGAGAAGGTAGTACAGACAATCACGAAAGAGGTAATGCAATTTTGGGGAAGTTTGCTACAAGATGAACAATTGTACTAGTTGAAGGTGCAGCTTGGAGAAGCAAAAGCACAACTAAAAGCATTGAGGGGATCACTTAAGATGATTCCCCTACTTGTGCAAGTGACAAAGGAGTCATAACTTAAAGAATTACAATATAGGTTCAACAAGCCACGCACAAGGCACAAACGAAGAACGACGCACTCGGATAAACTTCAGAACACAACATAACAATTGGCACTCAAGGCCATGGATGGAATGACAAAAACTAAGGTGGAGTTGACGAAAGTACAACAGATGGGTCGAGAGCACCTGATAGAGAAAGAAGTGGAAGAGTGTGCAAAACTCAAGGCGTTGGTCAGAGACGTTGTCGACCAAGTCAAGATAACATACAATGATTTCAAGTCACATTAGAGCACAGGAGTAGCATATAGATGATATGGCTCGAGGACGAGCCACAAGTTTGTGTTGGGGGTATGTTGTCACTGGGTTATAATGCACAAAGTGCGGTACCACTAACAATGGAAAGCACGTCAACAAGGAAAAAGGTCAACCGTGAAGGGTAAAGAAGCCGACAAATAAGGATATTTTGGTTAAATTAGTTAGCGATTGGTCAAGTTGGCCATTTTGTAACGACCAAGTGATCCTATAAGTAGAATTAGGATTATAAATCTGAGAAGAACATTTTATTTCAAGGATTATGATGAATTGTATCTTAGAGATCGACATTTTGAGATCTTTTGGGTTGTAATGTTTCACACTTGTGGATGTTATTGTATCTAAGTATGTCTTCGGTATGGATTCTATTTTTCTACCTTCTTTTTGACACTGTTGGTTTGGAACTCTGTTGATCTACAATTTATTAGATGAGTTAACGATGAATGATTGTGCTATGTTTGGGTTTTTATCTTTTACTGTTATGTGAATGATGTGAACTACCACAGTATTTACTCGTTTAATGTATGTCAATATCTATGTCGATCTGAATGCTTGTTAATGGGAATAAGGATTATAATGATAAGTAGGACTGGTTAATGGTACAGTTGCATTGTATATTATTATAATCCTATATCTCTGGGTGATGTTGCGATTGAGTATGAGATAATGTGCATCTTCTTCCTACTACGAAAAACTTGGTTCCTTCAGCCCTCCCTCCGACATCTCGTGTGAGACTGCACCATCTCTGTGGGTGTTGCTAGAAAGGGTAAACCCTATCTAGGTCGATGTTTATCGAGTTTGTTTCGATGGTTGTTAAGAGTAGTGCAAAGTGAACCCTTGTTGAAAAAACTATGTGTCAACAGGATTTTTTTCATAGCATTAAAACTAACAAGAATAATTTCTTGGTATTAAAGCTAGATCTAGTGAAGGCATATGACTGTGTTGATTGGGGATTTCTTGGACTCATTTTACTACAGATAGGTTTGGATATATCAGCTACCAATTGTATTATCGGTTGTTTGTGGTCTGTTTCATATGTAGTTATCATAAATGGCTCTCCTACCAACTTTTTTCGGGGTACTAAGGGTATCAGACATAGTTGACCTTTATCACCATTGTTGTTTCTCTTGATTATTGAAGGTTTTAGAAGAATGATTATTCATGAAAAAGATAAGGGTGGTATCCAGGGGATATACATTACAACGGTTATTAAAACCATGAATCTACTTTTTGTTGATGATGTGATGATATTTGGCCTAGGAACCATTGGTGAATGGTGTAGGTACAAATATGTACTGGATAAATTTTGCAGTACCTCGGGTGTGCTTGTTAAGAATAAAAATATATATTTCTACATCATAACATGGAACAAGCAGATATGTGTAAGATCCAAGAACAATATCATATTAACTTTAAGTCGGTCGAGGATAGGACTAAGTATCTGATTTATGTTTTAAATCCAAATAGTTATACTACTAAGGACTGGTTTTGGCTGATAAAATGGTTTGAAGTTCATATCAGTCATTGGTGTTTGAAATGGTTGTTGATGGGGGGAAGACTTACACTAATAAACTTTTTTTTGACCAATATGTTAGTTTATTGGATATCTTTATGTAAAATTTTGAATTCCATTCTAAATGCTATTAATCAAAGGATTTCTAATTTTCTTTGGGCCGACACATGTGGTTGGAATACATATCATCTGGTGAAATGAGATACAATAACTAAACCTAAAATATATGGCTGATGGGGAACCAAAAATATACATAAGTTTTCCTTATCCTTAACAACTAAGATCTTATGGAGAGCACTCTTTATGGATCATTTATGGCACAAGATTATCATGGAAAAGTATTTTAGAAAATTTGGGATTATCCAATGGCTTCGAGCTGAAAAAAAAAAACCATCGAAAGGTGTATAAAATATTTTGGGAGGCCTTCTTCAAGTTGTACATGTAATGGGAAAATGGTTGGCTTGGATCCCAGGAAATAAAGAATCTATCAAGGTGGGTTTGGATCCCATAGTGGGCGTGCCCCGAATAAATTCAACCTTTCAATAGAGTTATTATCATTCCTACATGTACATGGATTTTTTGCGCTTGATCGGTTTGCTGCAATAGACAACAGGTTGGCATAGGAACGAAATGGAAGATGGTTGTGGACTTACATTTATATAAACCTTGTGGCATGAAATGGAATAGTTTCTACGTGGGCTTAGAAAAAGGTGGTGTTATTTTAACTAAAACATTAGATACCCTTGCGTGGACCTAGAATATTTTCTCTGCGCAAATCACTACAAAATTTACATATGCAACACTATGGTGTGATCATATGATTGTCTCCAATAGATTGCTTCTATATTTTTGGAAATGGAAGGTACATTTAAAATGCAAAGTCTTATTTTGGCTATCTCTTGAAAAATGCATTTTAACATGGGATAACTTATTGAGGAGAGGTATTCATGAACCCGGGCTATGTTTTTTTGTGTATGCATGAGTTTGAAATAGGAGTACGCATATTTGTTAACTATGAATATACTCGGAAGATATGGTTTAAATAAAATATACAATTTTTTTCAAAGATGATTGGAGGGGTGAGTATCTGATTGAATGCATGGGTGGGTGGAAAAGTTAAACATGGATATGATTCATCTACCGGTTCTTGTATCTTAGGAAATATGGAAATCTAGGAATAACATGATATTTGAGGATAGAAGACCATATGAGGAGATTTGCAGAAAAGATTTGGTTTCTTTTGGAGGGGAATATGTTAGCACTAAAAATAAATTATTAAAAATACACATGTCTTCATTGTTCCGACCAAATTGTTGTAGGGAGTATTTTGATGGGGCATCTCAATTAGAGAATTCTTGTGGCGGAGTTGGTGTGGTTATTTCGCTTAGTTACATAGAGGTATACAAGATTGGACTAAATTGTGGCCCGGGTACCAATACTATATTTGAGGTTATTGCTTTATGGACACTTCTCTTTAATGCAAATAAACTGGGATTGAAAGACTTAAGAGTCCTACGTGATTCCAAGGTCATAATTGACTGGATAAATGGGTGTGGGAGACTACAGGTTATTATTATCAACAACTAGTTAATGATGATTAAGATGCTTGTTGCTTGCTTTGATAGAATCAACTTTGAGCACATATATAGATAATTCAATAATGAAGCTAATACACTGTCAAAGCATGCAATTTGCATGGAGGAAGGAATAATCACTAATCAATTTTTTAAACGCAATAAGGAACTTCATCAAGGAAGACTGAAATTTTTCCAACCATACTGGAAGACACGACCCTACAGTTTTTCAGCTCCTCAATCTTCTTCATATTGGGTTGTTTTCAGTTTTGATAGTAGCAGATTTTGACATTTAGATTTGCATGGTTCCTTCGATTGCTAACATGCCTTTGGTATAGGTTCAATATGATTTTTGGGTTACCATATATTTGTTTTTGTAACAAGTTCGTTATAATATGGAGATTTGGTCTTCAATATCTCATTGAACCATATTCTTGAACATAGATATAGATCCTATAGTATGCTGGAGTTTTTTTCTAGATTATATTTTGGGTAAGGGTGCATGATATGTACATTTTTTTCATATTTTGGACCTTTTATATGGGTTTGTTTTTGTTGTCTATCTCTTAATGGATGGGTCTATGGTGTCATCTTATTAACTATATTCTTGTGTGTGAACCATTAAAGGACATTTCATGATCATATGGAATTTCCTCATAAAAAACCATATTGAAATGTTGTATTGACAAGATACACCTATGCTTTTAATATAAAACCCATAAAAAGACCATAATGGAATAATATATTGACAAGATAGACCTACACTTTAATATAAGTATAGTATTTTCAGTATTGAAAAAAAAACCTATAAATAACCTTCAAATGTTGACAAGTATATTTACATTTATAATGAAAATGTTATTAGGTACAAGTATATTTACATTTATAATGAAAATGTTATTAGGTGCTTATCTTTCCGTGCATAATTCCATAACATCTTAATAACCCCATAAGTTTAAGTCACTATACCTTTTAATAATAATGTTTCAAGGCATTTATATATTCATTTTTTAATTTTGAAGGTTTGTGAACGTGTATATTTTATTTATGTGGAAGTATAAATATATTTTTTTCAATTTATAAAAAAAAATCAAATAAATTTAAAAATGGATAAAATTTTTGAATTTTCAAAACATCTAATTCTAACCATTTAAAACTATTTTTCTTAATTAATTATTAATCTATTTTTAAGGTCACCGCTAAGCGAGACACCAAATTGGTGTATGAGACCTCCTTGTTTGTGGGACAAGGGACCCCCCTCTGCACAGCGATTTAATTGCTAAAGTCTACAGAGCTGTACATACACTACCCCCCTCTGGATTTGAACCCGTGACCTCATAAGAGGAAACACATGCTCTTAACCATTAGGCCCACTCATGCTGTAAAACCATCCTTCAATAAATCTTATTTGAATTTCAAAGTGACAAATTTGTATGGTAAACTTTTTAAACTTTTTTCAATTATAATAACTGAGATCACATTTTCTTTATTAAAATTATTTTGGTATAAAACCATCCTTCAATAAATCTTATTTAAATTTCAAAGTGACAAATTTGTATGGTAAACTTTTTAAACTTTTTTCAATTATAATACATGAGATCACATTTTCTTTATTAAAATGTTATAAAATCTGGCCATTAATTAGGAAATCATTTTATCAAAAGTTTCAAATGTATCTTTGATTTCCAACTAATAAAAGTTTTTTTTTTAATTATAGAAATGTATTTGCAGCAAAGAATCCTATCAATTTTAATTTAGAAATTACTCATTAAGTGTATTAGTTTATTATTCTTAAATTATTTGAAACTAGCAAAACACATTTATTGTACATTACAAAATTATATTTGCAAAAATAAATTAAAAGTCAAAACTTAATTTTTTTTTTTAAATTTATATAAAAAGTATTTTTTTTCAAGAGAAAAAAACTAAAACTTATTATTTCTATGGAAATCAAAGTTATATATAATTAGATAGTAATCTCCATGTGACATGTATAACATATAACACTCATACATTCTTGTAAATACTTCCTTTTAGTTAATCTCACGATACTAGTGACTGAAATATATAATATCATGTCAAAATTCCTAAACATAGCATAACATTAAGATTAACCACTACCTAGTCCAAGAAACCTAGAAAATCAGAAGAGAATCCAACTCCACCAACTGAGATGATATAGATTCCTCAAAATGAATAATCCAATGAAAATTACCAACCGCAAGCTTTGAGAGGTAGTCAGCGTTAGTATTCATTTCATGATAGATGTGAGAATAGGTAACCTCCCAAAACTCCCCAATGAGTCTCCTAATCCTAGTCAACCAATGCTCTAACATTTTGGAATGTATCAGAGTCACCCCATTCAACTAATTATAAATATGTAGATAAATTAGGGGTATTCTTTCATATCCCATGAACGATGGTGCTATGGCATGATTTCACTAAGTGAATGACCCATGAACAATACACCTATTCACCATCTATTCTACACTATGTAAACTTGTTTGGCTTACATTTGTTAGGATTATAATCCTCCCTTGTCCAATTTGGTCATTTATTTCTAAATCGGGAGTCCTTTCAGTCTATTTTTAGTCACTAGGACCATTGGGTCCACTTGGCCTAATTGGGGCACATGTACCAGTTACTAAAGTGTGGGGAGCACTAATTGAGGCCAACTTCCACTGATTGCACTTACATGCATCAGTTTAGGAGCCTCCTAGATCAATCCCTACAAATTAGGAGCCACTGGGAGTGCTGATACCAACCTCCATTAGATGAGTTTAGTTGGTGACTAGTCAAGCTCAGTTAGGAGTCAGTTACATTCAGTTCTAGTCCCCTACATTCAATTCTACTAAGTTAGTGCTAGGATTGCATGGCTGCATGCACGTGAGGCACATTTACTCACCTACCTCAGTCAGTTAGACTAGTTAACACTGAATTAGACACTTGAGTTTGGATTGTGAACTCCGATAATGATTTAGACAAGGTCAGTTAACCATTCAGTCAAGTAGAGTCCAACCAATTCAAATTTCCACACGTGGATTTGAATTGCATAAGGCTATTTAGCCACTGTACTTCATTGTAACTAATTATCTAATTACTTTTGATTAATGAAAGCATTCACAGTTGCAAGACATTTTTACACTTTTTCATTCTTCAATTGCTGAGTAAATTGTATGATTTATCTTGTGAGTTGCGGGTTGGCCCACAGATCTATGTGCTCAATTTAAGATGGTATCATAGCCTCGGCGGACAAGGCACTTCTCCTACTACAGATTCGTACTTTGATCAAATATTTTCTTTTAGAAAAAATTCTCCTTCCAGTACTACACCAGAAGCGAAGAATTTACCACTTAATATCCTAAGTAAAGGAATTGTTGATCAAGCTTGCTTGATCAACTAAGTTGGGTGTGAAGGAAATTCCAAAAGTGTAGACTATCAACCTTACTTTATCTGTTTGATTGTGTGATTTACAGGTTTATTAGTCTCCTTCATTGCATTCTCTACAAGCAGCCCAGTCTCCTTCACTACATTCGCTACAGTAGCCCCGTTCTCTTCTTTGCATTCTAAATAGCTCCTCTAATGGAGCTTCTCACTCCTTTCAACTACCACCAGTGGAAGGAGGACATGGAGATGTAGCTACGCTCCAAAATACTCTTTAGACTCACAATGGAGACAGAGGCAGAGCCAATTCATTATGTTGACAAAGAAAAGTACTTGAGTAGGCTTGATGAAGCATATGGATGCTTGTGCCCATCAATATCTCGAGATATTCTCCTCCAAATCAATGGATTGAAGATCCCAAGTAGGTTTGGGATAAGCTTACTTCCTTATTTGACAAGAAGGATGATATGAGGATCTATCAGGTAGAGAATGAGCCGATTTCTCTTCATCCATCCAATTTCAAAACACTAAATGACTTATTCACCAAATTCAAGCATCTAGTGTTCCAATTGAAGCTATGCAAGGTTGAGAAGGAGGATCAACTCATCCTTTCCATTCTCTCAAAACTTGGTGTATACTACTGAGTCTTTGTATCAACATTTCATTCAGTGAAGCTCACTACTCCCTACTCTTAACTGTTTCATTGAATCTCTCACTCAGGAGCATGACAAGTTGATCCAAATGGGGATCATTCGATATTCCAGAGAACAAGCACTGGTTGCAAGAGGACCTAAGGTAGCTAATTATTAAGGGAAGAAAAAGGATAGGTCTCTTATGGAGAAAGAGTAGTCAAATGAGCCTTCAGATTCGAAGGGAAGCAAGAAGAATGGAAAAGGAATGACACTTTGTTCTTACTGTGGAAGGGGATTTCATTTAGAAAGCTCTTGTATGAGAAGAAGAATTGATGAGATGGCTCTTCTTCTGAAGAAACATAACATTATTGTAGCTTCTAGCGCAAGGAAGGCGACCATAGAGAAGAAACTAAAGAACATGAAGAGACATGCCATGCACTGAAGGCTAGCTGCTCAACAACACATTCCTTCCTCATTGATTCTAGAGCTTCCAATCATATGGTTGTATCCAGAGAATAATTATCTTCTTTGCAATATTTTGATGGTCCTAGTATTCAAATGGGAAATAACAGTAAAATTCAAGCCAAAGGGAAGGGTTATATCAAGCTTAAGCATGGAAAGTTCAAAGATGTGCTTTATGTGCCCTGCTTAGCTGAAAAATTTGTTATCTGTATACCAGATGACTCATGTTGGCTCTCCAAAGCAAGTGATATTTTGTCTCGACTCAGTGGAGATCACATATATCTCTACTGGGAACATCATAGCGAAGGTTGCTGCAAATCATGCCTCCAAGGCATATGATTTCTCACACTTCATTCCATTTTCAAAACTAGTGCACTCTCAGTAGCCACTTGCAAGGGAAGGTAAAAAAATTCCACCTACCTCTTTTATAGTTTCCACTAGCATTGCATATCCAACTGTATCCATTTATGAGATTGGGATTCAAGGTGATTCAAATCCAGATTCAGTCCCTACTTCCAAACTAGAACCTAGGAAGATGACTGGAAATCCATCTAACACTTAGAAGGATAAGAACCTTGCGCTATGTCATGCAATATTACCTCCTTCAGAGAGATGCAACAAAATCCCTATAAGATTCTACATGGAAAGGGCTCAATCACACTGCATTCAGAAGAATAGAGTGGATCATACACCTCCAGCAATAGGAAAAGGTTACATTCCTCCTTCCTTCCATCATCATTTTGGGAGAATATGGAGAAGTATACATGCCATGCCCCAGGATACCTGTGCATAGAACATCATGCATGTTGCTTTGCTACATCATAGAGATTGCAACAACATATTTTCAAGTTTTTCAGGCTTGAATCCTAATTCTATCTGCTTAGTTAGAGAGGGGGATTTTTTCCCATGTGGTTTTTCCCCAGCTCCTTGTATTGAGCAGTTACTTTACTTACTGTAACGGGTGACCTATGATCTTAGTTACAAGGGCCCACAAATTTTCCAAGTTAGCATTCAGGAGGTGTGTTAGGATTATAATCCTCCCTTGTCCAATTTGGTCATTTATGTCTAAATCAGAAGTCATGTCTAAATCAGGAGTTTGCATCCAATTGTCTAAATATTTGTTTGCATCCACACAAATATTTCCCTATCACTTTTATGTTTCTTTTGGGTTTGATTTCTTTTAAGGGCTGGCACCCCTTGATTTCATCAGATAACTTTAAAAATTTGTGTACACTTTAATATTGATATGATGTGTGGAATTTTAAATATTTTAACTGGTATATCTGTCTGGTGAATAGTTTCTCCACTGAGGATGTGCATAACAAAGTACATGCAAATATTATTTGGTGCTTTCAATATACGAGAAGGATATATGTGTTTATTTCATGTGATATTCACAATAAAATTAAGTAGCATTTGCACCAAGAGGTGCAAAGGAACGCCAGGAAGATGAACATATGGGAAGTGAAAAACAAGGTTAAGATAATAAGAATTTGTTTTTATATAAATATTATCAAAAAAATATTTTTATAACTATTTTGTTTAAACAATAGTACATTGGAAAACAGAACAATGCAATTTCTCAAAAAATAGAGCCTGCTGCAAATCACAATATATGACAAATTTATATAGAAACTTGTATGACATATTATAGCATATATAATGCATGTATCTTTGCTTTTCATAAGAGAATTATATCAACTGGTTTTTACAAATAACATGATATTGTAGTTTGTCCTGGGATGTGATAGAATATTGTAGACATGTCTCTCTTTTTTGCCTGACAAAAATAGAGAAATGCCAAGCATGATTTACAAAAAATAGTTTGGCATGGCATGGTAAAATCAAGTAAAAAAAAACAAGACTAAAGTGTTTTGTTATAACTGATGCTGCAACAATTATAAAAAGGAAAAGCATGTTTGATACAAACTGAACAATAATAATTTTGTTTGGGAACCAACAGGAAAAGATGGTGTTGCAGGTATTTCAGGCTAGCACTGAGATTTCATATACATTAATGTTCTATCCTTGTCTTGTGAAATGGAAATGACCCTTTCCCTTTTCTAAATTGAAAAGTTGGCTTTGAATCCCCTATTTTGAAAACATGTTGCATTTTAATTGCATATAGTTGTGCATAGTTGATTGTAGAAACTGCAAAAAAAAACACATAATGATCAAATAAAACAAATTTGACAAAATACATTTCAAATTCACTTTGAAACTGATAAATAAATCAAAATTAATTATGTTATACTTAGATAAGAAATATGCAAATTTCCATTGATGTCAATGTACTTTTTTTGCAAGCTCATTGGGAGATAGAAAAATTAATCCTTGCTAATTTGGATAGGATTTCTGCAATAGATCCGTGGAATTCTAGAAGGAAATAACAATGAATTAGGCAAATATTATGAAATAGTACCTGAAAGGGGTTGTTTAATCATCAGATATGCAACAATATGATATTTATCAATAGAAACAATTCAAAAACTTGCTGAGCAATACCAAAATTATACATGTTACAAAATTGCATACTGAAATTGCTAGAATACAAATGAAAAGGTTTGAACAAAATATAAGTAGAACATTTCTCAGAAAAAAAACGTAAATGCATTAGAAGAAAAACTTGTTTATTTTAACTGGTAAAAAAATATGAAACAAACGAACAATCTCATCACGATGTTTAGAGTCACCTAAATTAAAACTCCATATTATCTTCTTAGATATGTTTCCAAACATATTTTTAGAGTTTATGACGGGTTGACTAGGCTTTAAAGGAATATGATTACAGGACAGAGAGAGTAAATCTAAATCGATATAAGCTAAATATTCATGTGAGAAATATGGAAAACTTTCATATTATAGAGAGAATCATGGTAAAAGTTTGAGGGATATATTAATTTCTAGAAAGACACTTGTACTAAATGCCATTAAAAAATGCACAAATTGTCTTGAAGGTGGAAGGAAATATAAAAATATTTGGAAGTTTCTCTGCATATGAAAATTTTTAAGCAGTAACTTCATAATGTTCCATATCTCCCAAGTGGTGGAAACAACATGAGAAGTTTGTGTACAAACTTATGGTATTTTCATTGGTTAGGGTCTATCTCTGCAAGTTAAATGAAAAATTAAATGGCACACATTATATGTTTCCAATTATGACCATTCTACAACTTAAGGCATAGATAGCATAAGCAATATGGCACTACCTGTATTTGATAACTATATAGTAAAAATGTAGTTCAATATGCTTGTTTTAATAGTCGTAGTTTAGACTTTACACCCCATAAAATTGGGGACAACCTTCACTCTTCCGAAGATGCTCAAATATCATAGAACCCTACCTTCAAGGCCTTTCTAAGCATTTTCCACTGTAATTGTGTTTTGACAACTTGACTTAATTTCCATTTTCATTAGCAAATGCCCAATATGCAAAAACTAACAAAGGTCCTTTGCTTAGCAAATATATGCCACTACATGTATTCGCTTGCTCAAGAGTTATCTTAGGAAGATCCATGTATGGCCACACTGATTTGACTGCAAATCCATCCTTCTTCCTAACTTGATTCCATATATGTTCATATAAAACATAACATTGGCATTGTAGGGAACAAAGGGAAACTTTTTAATAATTACGTTCCTCTATTTTAGTTTGATATGAACTGAGATTTAAGTAGATAAACATGTATTTTTTCCTTAAGTAAATGAGCAAAATACAAAAAAAATGAGATAGTCATATTGTTTTATTTATGAATTCATATTCTATATCTCTAGAACATTTAGGACTATCTCCTCTACTATTTGATTTATATGAATTCTGCATAACATATTATTGAGCTAACTAATCAAACACATGTATAGAATATATGAAGCAAGAAAAAGAACTGACCTAGTGTCGGTATTTGTGCATGCAAAGAAATTCCAACAACACATGGATGCTTTCTTTGTCATGGAACTCCTTTGAGGATAAATGTTGGTTCAAAATTTGAACTCCACCACCAATGGAAGATGGCCTAGTTGGGTGCATAAATAATACATTGAATGGGACAAGGTATAGGTCTAAGATATAGTCATCTTTAATGCTGCAATAAGCAGTGAGTTCATTAATTTCTTATCCAAGTAAAAATAAAAGTGAATCTATTTGTTCATTTGTGAAAGTATGTAGAGAACATTAAATATAACAAAGCATGGTAAGATCTATATGTAAGATTTGTACAAAACATGAAAGAGTAAGGAGTAACGAGTGATAGTGTGAAAAGTGACCTATATGAATCGAAACAAATTAGGCTTGGATTTTTTATTTTTGAGTGTGAGGTAGTTTATGGGAATTCCAATTGTTATTGTATCTACAAAATGAAATCTCTATGAAATGATGCCACAATAGAAAGATGAACACGTTAATGAGAGTAGGAAATTTAAATAAGTTCCTTACCATGGTTCACGTGTGAGAGTTAATAGAGTATGACTTCCAACTTGAAAGAAGTCTCCAAGAGAATCTTTTCATTCTATCCCTTGGACAAAAACTCAAATGTGTAACAATGAATCTATGATGAACTTTCTATTTTTCGGGAATGCCCGTAAGATCAAACAAACACTGTTGTGAATCACGATTGAGAACATATAGACTTGTTTTCAAGCAATCAGAAGTTCCATTTTTGTGAAAATTAGATATTGCTTTTGTTTTTTACTCAAAGGTGATATGTTTAAAAAGGGTTTTAAGTATATAAGAAAAAAATTGTTTTAAGAGGATAGTACTGAGAACAAAAAAGTACAGTAGAGAACTGTAAATTGAATCAAGTAAAAGACAATTTTCATCTCTTTCAACTTTAACACTTTCAAATATGATTTACTTAAAATTGAAATACATATTAAACAAGTGGAAACATATAATCAACAAAGTAGAAGAAACAATAATATTAATTAGACAAAATTGTAGCAGCAGTAACATAGTTAACATGCAACACAAAAAATATAAACTTGGTGAATTGGGACCT
The DNA here is from genome assembly GCA_001517045.1 of Pseudotsuga menziesii. Lineage (NCBI taxonomy): Eukaryota > Viridiplantae > Streptophyta > Pinopsida > Pinales > Pinaceae > Pseudotsuga > Pseudotsuga menziesii. Next base: position 104,058 of record LPNX010522871.1, on the reverse strand, counting down.
TCCTTAGATTCATAAAGTAAGTTTTCACAATAGTCTATGCCTCTTAGGGAAGGTAACAAACGAAGAAAAAGTGACCCTTACACAAGGGCCTACACATACTTGAGAGAGAGAGAGATAGGAAAATATCCAGGATAGGTTTAGAAAGATAGAGGAATAGGTACAACAACCAAGACGCAACAACAAAACTTTAATGAAGACAGTAAAAGGGAGAAAGACACTTTACAACATTTCTATTTAAACAAGGGAAATCTCGAAACAAAATCAAAGTAGAATTGCAAGGAAAAACAGTCCTTAAAAAATGCAGTGGTAGTGACTTTAAGGTAATAACAGACATCAAAGTGGTTATTTGCTCGATATTGATTCAGATGGAGAACTCTGCGGTAGACAGATTAGTAGGGCTTTGTTGGAGGGAGGAGTCTTGACGAAAGCATGGTAGAGGGTAGTAGGGGAGGGGAAGGATTCTCCTGAGTATTTGAATCAACCAATTTTAGGATCGGATATTTTGCAATTGACCTGGATCTGAATATGGATGAGAAACTGGTGGTTAGGAAGCCAGGGCAGTGCATGCCTAAAGTAACCCTGATTCCAACCATGCAGGATAGACCATCCATGATCTAGGAGAAGATCTAGTTCATTCAATATTACATGCTTATTGGGAAATTTGTGGGTTTACAACCGTCAGAAGAAAAAAAACCCTATTTTGGTGGATCAACTTGTCAGGGAAACCAAAGGGGTATTATGACCTCTAGTTGGGATCCAAAGGTTTTTTCACCATTTATTTCATAACACTTGAGGAAAGGAACATGATCCTAGATGGGTGGTCTCTTTTTACGGACCTGGAAGGAGAAGTTCTATCCGGACAATGAATACATGGAAGTGGCACATGTATGGATCAGACTGTATTCCTTTCCAAGCGAGTATTGGGACATAGAAATATTGGAAGATCTAGGGAATGCATTGGGTAAATTCATCAAAATATTAGAACAAACCTAGGCTCAATGATATATGACATATGAATGGATCCGTGTTTATATGGATCTGTCCAAAGAACTGCCATAAGTAATATGAATGACATGGGAAGATGAAGATTGGGTTCAAACCCTAGACTATGAGTAGATACCCTTCTGATGTCGAATATGTCATGAATATGGACATCTGTTTAGGGATTTTCCCATGAATAACCCTATGTTAAGTGGGAGGAAGGAGGAGGAACAAAAGGATCATGGCTTTACTAGGGTCCCATAGAGGAAAAGAAGAGGTAGGAAGTAGGAAAACCAGGACATCCACAAGAAGCCAATGGTCTCCAACAAATTTGAGATCTTGGAAGATATCACGGAGGATAATGAAGGAAAAAATACAAGGGAGAAACAACAAGAAAAATCCCCTCAAGAGACAGTGGAAAAGGCTGCCCATATGGAAGAGGAATTGACTCAAGGAAAGCCAATGGAGGAAGACCACAAGACAATAGAAGAAGCATAGGATATGGATATTGGAGACCTAGATCTAGAGGGGATTCAGAAGGCCTATGCAGATGTAGGGAAGGGATATGGTTCGAAGGAACTATAAGCTTTTCTCATTTTCAACCATCGGTTTAAATGTCAAAAATATCTCAGTTTAATGCCTAGCCCATAAATGCATAAGGCTGGAAAAAACATAACTTTTCAGACTTAAATAAACACTGGTGTAACTCAATCTTTCATGACAGAAAATAAATAAATCCACATAGTGAAATTTTCATACACAGGTAATTTTTGGCAACATGCCCAGGAAAAACCCATAAGTGGAAAACCTGTTAGGAGAGAGAGAGTATTTTTAATATCATAAAATTTACAGCAAAAATCAAAAAAATTTATACCAACTTATCTCAACCCGAAAGAGAAAAAAATTTCCTCGTTTTATGTGCCAAACATGAAAAATCAAACTCAAATTTTTTCATGTTTTCTGCATCGATTTCTGTGCCATTGTATGGACTGTACCATATGGACTGACTGTATAAACCTAGAAATCCCTGCCCAGGGAAAAAAATTTCTCAAAAATTGTCCCTGCTATACTGAAAATCATATCATATGGACTGTATGGACCAGCAATAAATGTTGTTTTCCTCTCCTCAATTTATGTGCCCTCTCTGTTGTTGTCCTTTCCCTCGATTTGTGTGCTGCAATTTTTTTATCTCTTTCTTAGAAAAAATGGAAACTTTCTCTCTCAGCTCTCTCCTTCACTTCAATCTGCAAAAGTGAGTGAAATCACCTTTCTTTGTCTTTTTGGTGAGAACCCTAGGGTTCATCTAATCCAATAGTGGAGATTATATTTGATCGGTGGATGAGATTAAACACTCATATTTAAATCTCAGAAATATAAATTTCACTCACCCACTTAAATTTATCAAAAAGTGACTTTATTCTCTAAAGTCATATTAAATGCTCATCTCACGTCATTTAATACAAGGGTCACTTTATTTCCCCCTTTTAAGTGACTAAGGATAAAGTCACCTAGGGGAACACTTTCCTAGGTAGAAAAATAAACACTCCCTCTTACCGAGGAAGGTGTTCTGCACCACTCCCAACTTGTTCCTGAAGAAGACAAACTTGCCCCTCCCCAAAGACTTCGTCAAAATGTATGCAACCTGCTCCTTAGTGGAAATGAATTATAAAGTCACTGCTCCTATCTAAACATAATCTTGGATTAAATGATACATGATCTCAATATGCTTTGACTAATCATTAAATACTGGATTCTCAGAGAGCTGAATGCAACTCTGATTGTCACCGTAGGCCTCAGCTCCTGACCAAATAAATTCACCAGCAACTTGTGAAGCCACAGTGCCTTGCACCTAGCCTGACTGGCTTCCATATACTCAGCCTTTGCAAAAATCAAAGCAACAGACTTTTGCTTCCGATTGGACCATGACACTCCTGTCGAGCCCAAACTGAAACAACAACCAGAAGTGCTCTTCTGGTCTGCCACACTTCCTGCCCAATCTGAGTCTGTGAAGCCAATCAACCTGATCCCATCTAACCTCCTGTAGTCTAGACCAAAATCCACTATCACTTCTATGTATCACAATACATGTTTTGTGGTTATCTAGTGCACTCTCCTAGGCTCAACCATGAACTGACTGAGAGTGTTCACTATAAAACACAAATATGGCCGACAGTTGACCAGATACATCAATGAACCATAGAGATGGCGGTATAAAGTAGGATCCACCAAATCTCCCTCGAAAGCATGAAGCTTCTTCCAATTGGTGACCATCGGTGTCAACATCGTCCTACAATCCTCCATACTAAATCTCCTCATAATATCAATAGCATACTTTCCCTATCCCAAGAAAATACGTCTAGGCTTCTTCCAAACCTCCAATCCCAAAAAATAGTGCGTCAACCCAATAACTGTCATCTTGTACTTTGAAGCAAGATCCTTCTTGCAATATGCAATGGGTCTCTCTCCCCCTGTGATAAATAGGTCATTAACATATAACATAAGAATAAGTGGATCATCTCCAACCATGATGAAATAGAGATTTAGATCTGCTTCACTCATTTGAAACCCCATCCTCTGCAAGTAAGAATCTATCCTGGAGAACCAAGATTTAGGAGCTTGCTTCAACCTGCAAACATGATACTCCCTCTCATGAATATAAAATCCTTGAGGCTGCTCAACATAAATCTCCTCTTGTATGATTCCATTGAGAAATGCGGTCTTCACATCCATCTGATGGATATTCCAACCCATTTCCACCGCAATGGAAATGAAATCCCTAATCGAATTATACCAAGAAACAAATGCAAAGGTATCATCATAATCCACTCCCTCAATCTGTGAAAACCCCTGTGCTACAAACCTGGCCTTGTACTTCTCCACACTCCCATGCGCAACATGCTTTAGCTTGTAAAGCTGTTGAGAAGTCACCACTGACTTCCCCTCGAGTCCTGGAACTATCTCCCATACATCGTTCTTCATGATGGAATGGTACTCATTCATCATGGAATATTTACAAACATGGTGTTGGGAGGCCTCCTTAAAAGTAGAAGGCTTTGAACCATGTAAAATAGCCATCAAAAGCATTCCCAGTATGTCATGCATATAAATAGACCTCACTGTCTGTCTAGGTGTCCCAAAATCTTGAGCTTCCTTCAAGGTGTCTCGAAGCCACTTAGGTGTCTTCTTCCTTGGAGGATTATCCCACACTAGTCTATCCTCATCTGAAGAACTACCAGAGATAGAAACCCCAGTAACCTGTGATCCAGAAGCTGGTGTACCAACAACTGGTGAACTCTGTGATCTTGATCCTCTATATGATGAACCTATAATATGAGACCCAAAACCTGGCCCCGAAGACCCTGTTGGTTGAACCACTGAACCTGGTGAACCTGTGCCTGCACTGTGTGGTCTAGTAACTCCAGAAATCTGTGATCCTATCTGATGTACTGATGGTACCTATGTAACTTGTTCAGGTGTAGGAACCTGCTACTCTCCCTGCTCCAAATCTCTTGAATTCCTGAAGGCTTGCTCCTCCTCAAACTTCACATCCCTCCTCACAACAACTTTCCTCTGAGAAGGAAGGTAAATATAGAAGGAATTCAAAGTCTCATCATAGCCCACAAATATTCCCTTCTCTGCAGTGGGATCCAACTTTGTCCTCTTCTCATAAGGGACATGAGAGTAAGTAAAACTACCAAATATACAAAAACGGCTTACCTCGAGCTTCTTTCCTAGGAAACAATTCTCAGGTGTCATGATCCCCATGACATGATGGGGACTCTTGTTCTGAATATATACAACTGTGTTGCATTCCTCATCCCAAAGAAAGAAAGGAAATGGCTGGTCATGTAACATAGCTCTGGCTGATCCAACAATAGACCTGTTCTTCCTCTCTGCCACTCCATTTTTCTCTAGAGTGTATGGAACTGTCAACTACCTCACGATACCCTCCTATCTACAATATCAATTAAACTCCTTGGAGGCATACTCACCCCCATTATCTGATCTGAGAACTCAGATATTCCTCCCTATCTGGTTTTCCACAAGAGATTTAAACTCTTGTGTTATCCACCTGAATGGCACCTCTCCGTCCGAGTGCCGACATCCCTCATGTTCGCACAAAAAAGGACATCTATGGATTGAGGTTTTCCCAAAACACTATAGATGGGCTTCTTATAAAATACATTCCCCATCCATCCAGCTGTTTACTTTGACTTTTTAGATATGTCAAGACATATCCGCAACACTATACATATGCAACTCGCAGATCATACATGAGTTGTCAGTCTTGATACCCGCGGATGCCTATATTTGACATTTAAAAATAAAACACGCGATTACTTGAGATTAGTTAAGCCATTTACCTTAATCTTCTTAACTGTCTCAACCTCCTCAACCTTCGAAACTGCCTTATTTCATCCATATAAATACAGGCTTTGGGGAGGGTGTTGGATATACACTTGGAGAGCAAAGTCATGCTGGTGGATTTTATACAAAAGTATTTGGAGTAGTGGAACTCAGAATCCTTTGGTTGCAGAGGAGTACTTGTCTCAAGCGTTGGGTTGTAATATGAACTCTTTCATTGTTGATAATAAAGAGAATCCTTCTTCAATATGTGTCTCATGTATCTTGGTTTGATAAATGTTTATGTTTCTTCATTTTATATATGATTTATCTAACCTGCTTATATATATATGAATCATCTTGTATCTGGAATATTGACTCTTGATAGGTGAAGGAGGAGCAACCTTGAAGAATTTGGAGGTGAAGCAGAACGGAAGAGGACAAACAAGGATCAACCTTCGTTAATAGAGTAAGTCTTTCTCATCCTCCTATTTCCTTTACTGCACTCTAGAAGTCAATTGTCTGCAAGTTAATTGAGTATGTTGGTAACCCCGGAACTTAGGTTATTAGGTGTGTAATCTTGTACAACAGAACTGGTGACTCCGCTGGGGATACCTAGACTGTTGTAGGTTGTTTCTGTTACCCCTGACCAGTCTTTGCTTTGAAGTCTGTGTGTGATCTTTTATCCTGGTTCATACTTGCCTCAGTATTTGAAAGTCTTGGGAATTTTTCTTGTTTTTTGAGAAAAATATTATACCTATCCACGAGTTGCTTTTCTGCATAGTCACGGATACAAACCTGCATCCGCGGGTTGCTGTACTGGACAGTCACGTATCATCCATGGGTTTCCCTTCTATATAGTCACGGATATGCTTGGAAGTATGGATTTTTAAATTAAGGTTTGCTTGTTCCTTTCTTTGTGTAATCCCTATTTATGAGTTGATTATCTTTATGAATGTTGTGTAGCTTGTCTGAGTGCCTTTGGTGATCACACTTTGTGATTTTTCGAAAGCCCTTGAGTCTTTTTTACTTGGATTATTTCCTGCTTGCATGCTCAAGTAGTTTGGCCTGTTTGGGTTGTAGGTTAAAGTGTCTCTGTCCAGATTAGTGATCAGGGTCTTGGGCTTTGTTTTTCCAGTCTGTCTTTTGACAGTGGCTGGTTGTCACTTGCCTTTATAAGTCTGCAGTGATTTTTGTCAGTGTGTGCACCCAAGCTAGGGTTCCTAGCCTTCCTTTGTTGATTGTCTTTTGGTTCTGTCAGCCTGTTTGCTTCAGTTTGTTGCTTTTAGACAGTTTATTTGATTCAAGTTTGCTCAAGTACAGTGCATTGTAGGTACGTGGTAGAATTTTGAGTATTTTTAAAAGTTAAAAGAAAACATTGTTAAGCTTTGCATCTTGATTCCGCATAAGTAGTGTTTGTTTCAGTTTAAAAATATTATTTCAAAAACTACAAAAAATATAGGCTTAGTTTCTTTTATCGTTGCATTCAATTCATCAATATATATTTGCAAAAAAGAAAAAGAAGTGTGTTTTTATAATGGTAATTTTGCTTTGAATACACCTTTATTTTCATTTATTTCTTATTTGAGTCAAAAACATGACAAGTACACCACTCCATTTCCTCTTGAGTAAGAAACAGCCCTTTAAAATGAACGCATCAATTAAAATTTACTAGTAATCTTTTTTTTTAGGGGCCTTTCACCTACTAGCTTAGGCTAGACTTGTGGGCTAGGAAGTGTAAACTTCCCACAAGTTATAAAAATCAGACGTAGTGGACCTTTCTTTAGGTAAATCCTTGACTTTATTGACTGTATCTGGGAAGCTCCTCTCAAACGGGAGTTAAGCACGAGGCCGTGTGGAGGCTTGGATAGAGGAGATAACCCTCCGAATCCTTGTCAAAGCGTAACTCAGGACTTTTACGCATCTGGGGATTCTGTCCTAGACAGAGTTTCAGGCTCAGCTACCCTGCCCATGCATACGAGTTCAGCTTGCAACTGTCCCCCCAGACTGTTGGTATTGCCAAGGTAGCCTTTAGTCTCTTGTATTTTAGGGTTCATACCTAGGTAAATCGGAAGGTTATTTTTGGTTCACCTTGAACAGGCTTGGAAGGTAACCCTTGTTGAAAGTGTAGGAGGACGGTTGGGTGATTCCTCCGCTTGTGCCTAAGAACCACTTCAAGGACGCCAAGTAATCATTCATCAGCTTTCTTAGGGAAAGTATATCTTTTACCCTGGTTTGATTGCTTGAGGATTTAGGATTTTTATAGTGTATGCTCTGTGGTTTTTCCTATGTTTAGTTGGCCTTAGGGTGTGATTTTTCAAATTTTCAATCGTGGAGGACCAACCTCCTAGAAGGTCAAGAAGGTTGAGAACCCTTCCTCCTCTCACCACATTGGAGCCTCCACCTTTACCCCAAAGGCAGAGATTAGACACAGACGGTTCGTTTGAACCTGTAGGAATAAGTGAAGTTCTTGGTGAACCAGAACTAATAGTTAACCGTTTTGATCTTGACATAGTTGAGATAGAAGAATTGCAGACTGACAAGTTTGCAAGAAACTTTAACACCCCCTTGACTGATTTAAACGATCCTGTGATCGTTCAGGTTAGACCTTTTGATTCACCTGTATTAGGTGTCCCTGTGGGTAGGATCATGTCTTCTGTGGAAGAAAGTTCTTTTGTGTTTACCTCAACCCTTCCGGTTGAAAGGGTACTACCTCCCCCGGTAAGTACCCCTAGATCTAGTTTAACTTCTACACCTTTGACTCCAGCGAGCCGAGTGGTCCAACCACCGGTTCATTCAAACATAGCAGGTACTTCTGGTAACATGGTTACTGGGATCCCCAGTATCCTTACTATTCCTTCTTCCTTTCCATATACTACCCAGAGTGGTCCGGTAGGATCCTCAGCATTTTTCCAAGGATTTCCTTGGAATGGGGGGCACATTCCCCCATCCAGTCCATACGTAGGGCCATCTCCTTCCTATGTAAGAGTGTAGTTTGGGAGCAACACCTCTTATGGGAAAAGCTTCCAAACCCCTATTTCGGTCCCATACACGAGCTCTCCCTTTTCGTTGTTTAGTGGAGGGATACCTGCTCCTGTCTTTCAGACCCCTGCTTCTATGGGGACGGCCCGAACTTCTTACACTGCACCTCCCACACACAATCCTGTGGCTTACAGATGGAATCTGTTTCAAAGCAACCATCCCATTTCCCAACCGGTGGCTGGGGGCAACCCCACTTTTTCCCATGGGCATTCGGGGGCAGGTCCCTCTAATCCCTAGGTTGGCACATTTAGTGCCCCGGTTAGGCCCAAACTTCCATTCTTGGCAACTTTAAACTTGCCAGAATTGTCAAAATTGATGAATGACCCGGTGAGGCATGACCCCTTGTGGCCACCTGTTCCCACCAAATTGCCATTGGACATCCCTAAGTTTGAAGGTAAAACTGGTGAAGATCCTGGGGCACATGCCACCACCTTCCATTTATGGTGTTCTTCAAATTCGCTGAATGAAGATTCAGTGAGGTTGAGGCTATTCCAGAGAACCTTGACAGGTACGGCGGTAAAATGGTATATTGAATTGCCTTCTGCTGCTTTTAGAAGTTTATGGGACTTGGTTAGTGCATTTCTCAGCCACTTTCAGCTTTCGGTATGATATGATTTCAGAATGGACTTGTTGTCTACTTTTAGACAAAACAAGGCTACCTACATCTTGGATCACATCCAAGAGTGGAGGAGGAAAAAGAGCCTTATAAAAGCCACTATCCCTCCTGAGTTCCTTTTAGAGTGGTTCCTTAAATCACTGTTGCCATACATATCTAAGGACATATCCACCTCAGGAGTGATGAATGAAGAATAAGCCATTCTCAGGGCCCAGCAACTGGATTTGATTTATTCACAATCTGGGATCTTATATGAGATCATCCCTGAGGCACCGAGGCCTTCGTACAAGGCGGAGAAGCCAAAGCCTAGACCCCAAGCCAATGGTGTGGTTGGGTCCGTTAACTCTCCCACCGTAGAGTCTTTGACTAAACAACTTCACCAGTTGTCTGTCAAATAGTCTACGGTGGAGGCAGCAAAGGCTGCCCCCTCCGCCTAGAGTGAAAATGTTTTTACACAAACCTCTCAGAAGGGAAATCAGCAGCCCGGTGAGAAGAAAAAGAAAGGTAAGAAGGGAGAGGGAAACCAAAACAAGCCAAAGCCCGCAAACAATGCTGATGGGGGGAAAAAGAAAAGAAGAAGGTCAAGTTCCCTTGTAAGTTGTGCCAAGAGGACCACCTTACTCACCTTTGTCCCCTTATGGATCAAGCCCAAAATCTACTTAAAGCTGAACAACCGGCTGTCCTGAAGGATCCTTTTCCCCAAGGACAGAAGTCTGCTTCAGTTTCTAACGTAGCAGGGGGCACTCAAGCTACCCCTGACCCAAATTATATCAACATGGTTCGATCTTCAACTTTGTTGCAGACAAGGAACAAAAACTATGAGAAAGAGACTCCTGAGAAGGGTAAAGCTGTAGGTGAAACTTCCAACCCTCTCACAATAGAGAAACCTGCTGAAATAATGCCGAAGATATAGAAAGGTGTCTTCAAGAAGACATTGCATAACCCTAATGCTAGGGCTGCTTCAAACTACTCTGTGGTTGAAGACTTAGCTCAAACCCCATGTGCAATGTCAGCTTTGGAGGTGTTACAGAGTTGTCCTGCCCAGCGGGATGCTCTCTTAGCAGCTTCAGGCAGCATGGACTCTTCGAGTCTCATGGTGAAATTTCATTTATCTGATGTTAAAATTCTCCTTCCTTACCATGTAGACCTATCAATAGATGTCTTCCATGGTAGTAATACCATCGGAAGGGCAGTTGTTGATGAGGGGGCCTCTACATGTGTTATGTCCTTGACCTGTTGGAAAGCTCTTGGATCCCCAGAGCTGGTCCCATCAAACACTATGCTTACTGCTTTTGATGGAAGATCCTTCCGTCCGCATGGTATCCTGCCGCTTTTGAGATTAAGTTGGCAGGAAAAGAAGTGTCTGTTGAAGTAGAAGTGATTGATGCTCCTTTGGACTACAATCTACTTCTGGGAAGGAATTGGACTTATGCGATGTCCGCTATTGCGTCGGCCATTTTTCATGTAGTGGTTTTTCCACATGAGGGCAAGCTGGTTACTATTGATCAACTTGATTTTACTCGAAAAGGTAGTTTAGATTCAAATGAGTCCACTGTGCCATTGATTGATCAGGTAAAACCTGCTGCATAGAGCTTGGGGGCTGGAATGTACACATCACTGATGGGCACATTTGATCTTCCAGCCCCGATTAATTACATTGGTTCTACTAGTGTGGGGAAGTCCATCGCCACGGTTGTCGATAGGACTGATCCTTGGGTTCTCCCAACTCCCCATGAACTGGAAGTGCCCTTATCGACAGTGGAGGTGGCTTATCAAGCTATCACTCAAGCCACTACTAATCCCATTCCAGATCCTCTAACAGTCTCAGATGATCTGGAAGAAGTCTATTTGCCCGCATGGGCAAAAAACTCTTCACATTCTATAGATTGCTTAGACACAGTTTTACCTTCCGATGAAGCTATTTTGGAAGCCATGAGTGGACGTGATAAGATTTGTGAGGATCTTCATCATCGATCCTATTTTCTTCTAGAACTAAGCAGGATAGAAAACCAAGAGTTTCGCATGAGACTGTCAGAAGATGTTCATATACCTATCAACCCTTTGCCTAGGGAAGGAGTGTCTGCCGAGGGGAATATGGAAAACATTTCCACCACTATACCTATTAACATATCTGTGAACCCAGATGTCGTGGAAAAAATCTATATAGGTGCAAACTGCTCTCCTGAGGAGATCACTATCTATACTGCCCTTTTTAAGGAATTCCGCGATGTCTTTGCTTGGTCATATGAGGAGATGCCAGGCATAGATCCATCTATTGTTGAACATGAAATCCGAACCTATCCTGATGCCAAGCCAGTTCGACAAAAATTAAGACCCGTGAACCCGCGCAAAGCAGCGGCTATGAAGGCAGAAGTTGAAAAGTTGTTGAAAGCTGGTTTCATATATCCCATAGCTTTGACTGAATGGGTGTCCAACCCTGTTCCTGTTGATAAAAAGAAAGGGACTATTCGCGTTTGTACAGACTTTAGAGACCTCAATAAATCCTGTCCTAAGGACAACTACCCCACACCATTTATTGATCAGATCATAGATGCATGTGCGGGAAGTGAGGTGTTTTCATTTATGGATGGTTTCTCCGGCTACAATCAAATCCAAATTAAACAGGAAGACCAACATAAAACTGCTTTCATTTTCCCTTGGGGTACATTTGCATATAATAAAATTCCCTTTGGATTGAAAAATGCTAGGGAAACCTTTCAACGAGCTATGAACTTTGCTTTCCATGACATTAAAGCCATTGTTGAACCATACCTGGATGATCTGCCCGCACATTCTCGAAAGAGGATCCAACATCCAGATCATTTACAGTTGATCTTTGAAAGATGCAGATATTATAAAATTTGCTTGAAACCCCACAAGTGTGTATTCTGCATCGAGTCAGGAATATTACTCGGATTCATTGTCTCTAGTAGAGGCATCCAGGTGGATCCTTTGAAAGTTGAGGCCATTGTAAATCTGCTTCCTCCTCGTTCTCTCAGGCAACTTCAAAGCCTGCAAGGAAAGTCTAACTTTATTCGACGTTTTATTGTTAATTATGCCAAGATCACTAAGGGTTTCATGCACCTGCTCAAACAGGACACCCCATTTGTATGGGATGAAACCGCACAACTTGCATTCGAGGCATTGAAAAAAGCTTTGCTGTCGGCACCTTTATTACGTCCACCATATTATTCTAGGGATTTTATATTATATATGGCCGGGTCGGAGTCAACCATTGGGGTAGTACTAGTCCAGGAAGACGATAAGCTCGTTGAGCATGTCGCGTATTATCTTAGCCGTGCTTTGGCGGGACCTGAGCTTCGATACTCCCACGTCGAGAAACTAGCCTTAACAACTGTTTATGCTGTGTAGAGGTTACGTCACTACATTTTACTGAGGACCACCATAGTAGTGGCGGATGTGAATCCATTCCAATATGTTTTATCTCGATGGATTGTTGGGGGGAAATTTAATAAGTGTATAGTCATTCTCCAAGAGTTTGACTTGGATTTCCAGTCCGCTAAGTCTAAGAAGTCCTTAGTTTTTGCTGAGCTCATAGCAGAATTTCCTACAGAAAAAGATGTAGTAGTTGAGGATGACTCATTCCTAGATGAGCACATCTTCCTGATATCCACCTCTGATCCTTGGTACGGAGATATTCTTATATATCTCTAGACTTTGAAGTACCCTGCAGCTTCCTCTAGGGAGGAATGACATAAGTTACGCCTTCATGCCAAGAACTACCTCATTATAGGAGATACATTATATCAATGAGGGGTAGATTCTGTGTTGCATCGTTGCCTTACTCATGAGGAAGCGAAGATTGTCCTAAATGATTCCGATAGCGGAGCATGTGGGGGTCATTTATCTGGGTTAGAAACGGCCCAAAAGATATTGCAAACCGGTTATTTCTGGCCCATGATCTTTAAAGATTGTGTGGAAGTAGTGAAGCACTGTCATCCATGTCAGCTTTACACCAGGAAGATGCGGTCGCATCCTGCTCCGTTATTTCCCATTGTCTTGGTAGGCCCCTTTATGAAATGGGGGATTGATTACGTGACATGCAACCCAGCCTCGGCTGGGGGGCATAAATACATCATTGTCACTGTTGACTATTTTACAAAATGGGCAGAGGCAATGCCTACTTTCAAAGCCAACGGGGAAGCATCACCTTTCTTTGTTTTCAATTAGATTATTGCACGATTCGGTATACCCAAAGTGATTGTCGCTGACCATGGCAGTCATTTTCAAAATAACATGATGACAGAATTGACTACTATGCTCGGATTCAGACAAGAACATTCTTCTCCATACTATCCACAAGCAAACGGTCAGGTCGAGGCTGTTAACAAGACTTTAAAAACTATCCTTAAACATACAATTGATGCAGCCCGCTCTAACTGGCACATCATTTTATATCTTGCTCTTTGGGCCTACCGAACTAACGTAAAGACTGCTACGGGTTTCTCACCTTTCCAACTCGTTCACGGGGTGGAAGCAGTTACTCTGATTGAATGTGAAATCCCGTCTCTATAGATAGCCATTCATGTGTTACCTGATATGACTGAGCTTGAAGAACGTATGGTACATTTAGAACACCTTGATGAACAATGTAGGGATGTGTTGACTACTAATCAGGCTCATAAAAATAGGGTTAAATCTTAGTATGATAAATCGGTCAAACCTAGGGTTTTCTCTAAAGGGGAACTTGTCTTGCTTTGGGACCAAGATAAAGAACCTCTGGGGGTAGGAAAATTCAAGGCAATGTGGTTAGGACCCTATGTCGTGTCAAAAGTATTAAGTAAGGGTGCATATGAGTTAGTTGATTTCGATGGGAATAAGCTTCCTGAGCCTAGAAATGGGCTCTACCTGAAGAAGTACTATGCTTAGGCTTAGCACTTTTTCTTGTATTTATTGTATGTATTTTTATGTACATTAGGTTGTCAGTTTTTTTTTTATATTATCTGCTGGTTGTTGCAGATGTCTTCTGAAATGTATGTAGGTTTTGCTGATGGCACCAGCTATCATACTTGTAACCTAGCTTCGGCAGCATGGGTTATCTATTCTCCCTCAGGACAGCTTGTTGCCGCGGGAGGCGCTTGTCTAGGTACTGCTTCGAATAATGTTACTGAGTATAGGGCTCTAA
>LPNX010522871.1:0-89716 GCA_001517045.1 Pseudotsuga menziesii | reverse complement strand
ATAAATATATATGTAAAATATCTATCTGTAGATAGGTCAGGTCTGATCCGTAGATCCCATCATATACAAAATATCCAAAAATGTGGATCATAGTCCATCAAAATTCCCTAGGCCTATGCTGGACTGCCCTTGTCACTTGGACCACCTTGGTCCCCATGATCTCTATGCACTCTGGCTTCCTCAGCCTCCACCGCATCTCTATATACGAGCACTTCTCTAGCCACTCGTCTGAAAAGACGAAGCCAAACCGGTGGAACTCCTACTACGAACTCCTGCATGGCTGCAGGGATATGCTCTATCTGTATGGTCGGTACTCGTTGGGTTAGCCTGGCCAGCTTCCCCTCTAGTACTCTGATCAATCCTGGATCCTCACCCATGACAGGACGCACGAACATATGAGGGTGCCCTTCAGGGCGGACTGGTCCAATATCTGCATTTTGACACACAAATAGGATTAAGACTTGTACATATGTATATATCTATGGTTTGAAAAATTCATAAAAATTTGATAATGATAAAAAATTAAAAATTACTTACCTAGCTCTCCCCATGCTCCTCCTGGAGGGAGGACAAGGTCGAGGTCACCTCGGAAGTCCATCCTAGCGTATGGAAACTGCTCCAGTGCCGGCAGCTGTCATTCCCACCAAGTATAAAAGTCAGCATCATATACACTGTGTACTATGTCTCCTCCTCCTTGATGGAGGAAGATGTCTCCCCACCTACTCAGCCTCGGCTAACGTGGAGATCTGACCTGTAAAGGTATGGCAGGGCTCATTGCTGGTACTCTCTTGAAGAAGAACACCACTAATATGCTTGCATATCCAAAATTCTTGCGTGTTCCTCTCTTGCAATCGGATAATTGTCTCCTCATGATGGAGGAAACTCCTGAGCACCAATCATAGAGAGCACCTCTGAAATAGTCAACTACCACCCTCATTTGATTCCTGGTGGCCAAATGTAAAGATGTTGATCCTGAAAGTCTCACAATGGTACTAGCTAATACCTAGAGAGTAAAATCTTAGATATCTGCAATTGGAACACTGGTTCCCCTTCTCTGAGTACCTGGTGTACAGAATATGTCTACATAGTTTTGGAAACTTAAGGGGTCACCGCCCCTACCAGTTCCCTCCAAGTTCACTGGTGCTCCCCATCGTGACAACCCGGTAATGAAATATATGTCTTCCACGATAAGCTCTAAGGTTTCCCTTTGTAGATTGAACATCCCCATATCATGATCCCAATAATTGACCATAAACTCAAGTATGCGGACATTGGTTCACATGGGTGATGTACAAAAGAATTTCAGTAGCCCACTGGTCCTCAATGGCTGTATGGTGGGCGCACTTTGGAGCGCCACATGGTCCATTATTTCGTGCTCCCTTTCCCTCCACTCCAGAACCATATTTTACCTAGCAAATACAAGCAATTGGATTTAGTATTTCCATATCAAAATTCAAAAATTTTTGCATATATGTAAGCTTTTGTCCTCCACGCAGTATCCGTGACTGTCTCTTTAGACAGGTCGCGTACCATCCGCGACTATCTAGTTAGGAAACCCGCGGATATAACGCGTATCCACGAGTTTCCATATCAACAACCCGCAGATGCGCACTGTTATAGTTTAGGATGCTATTAAATACTGAATTCACACCTAAAATTAACATTTGTTTAGATCAAATTGAAGAGCTTAGGGTGTAGGATAACCTACAGCTGGCGGATTTCGATTTCGTCGGTCCAATTGTCCACAACGATCGATCAAAGGTAGAGGGTAAATTTGCTTTTTATGGCTCAAAAGTTCAAATGGTGAGATTTGTTTTATTTTTCAACCTATTTATAGAAATTATATTTCATAAAGTGGGTCTTTTTCTATAGTTTGAAATGTCAATCAACTAATACTATACTTGTTGTGCCTTGGAACAGGTTTATCACTTTTTACAAAGTGTTGTTGATCCAATAGGGTGGTTTTGTTATTTCCAATACATGTTGGCATATTTTCACTCCACGTTAACCTTAGCATTCAACATTTTGCCACGGACTATGGTATTCTAAGCCATTAGTCCCTTGTATTTACCATTGTTCTTCCGTGGCTAGGACCCTTCTTTCATGAGTATCCTTCTTATATGCCTTTGTTATTCTTTGGTACTCATGCCGCCACTGTTCCAGGTTCAGGGGTATCCTCTTAGATATTTTTCACCCCAAATAGAGCTTCTTTTGAATCTCTTTTTACAAGCTATCCCTTTATAGGACTCCCCGCCCTTATGGAGTTTCTTTAGGCCCAAGTCTGACTCCTTCAAAACAGACTTGACTGCCGAGTTATCTCGTCCGTTCAAGCTCGTTAAGAATATGTGAATGGGCATCTGCATTGGTGGTAGGTTATCTCTTTCTCGGACCATGCGGAATAATACGAGAAAGGATCACTCTCTTTTCTTTTTGAATTGAGAAGAGTATTCTCAGGTATAGGTTTATCACTTTTCCGGACCTGAGGGACTAAATTTACGGAAAAGGAACACCCGGTTTGAGCTTAGTTTTCTCTTTTTCGTGCTCTAGACCCAAACATGAAAAAGATTCCAAGTGCACTTTGTGTCTTTGTCATGCTTGTTAAACATTTAAGAACAAAGCAACGAGTTTATTGTTGTAAGCCCCATTTCTCGTAACCAAATGGATCTTTCCGAGTGATCTTGCTTTCCTTCACACTCGTAAAACTCAAGCTATTTTATGCTGTTCTGGAAGGAGCGTTGGGTAGGTGGTAATTTAACCTTTTTCGTACCTCCCTGACTAAGTACGAAAAAGGTTCACCTTTTCTTCTTCGAAAGTTAAGAGAGTTCTTCTGTGGTTTGTTTTATACTTTTTCAGCCTTAGGAGACTAAATTGGACGAAAAAGGACCCCCCTGGAGTCTTCTTTGGAGTTTTCATACTCTCTAAATGTGAAAACAACAACTGAGCATGTACTATTTCGGGCTCATTAAATCCACAAATCAGTGACACTATCAAGCATTATTTTCCCATCTCTTCAAGCTTGTTAAAAAATGAAGAGGGAACCGAGTTGACTTTCCTGGACTCGTTAAAATTTAACAAGGAAGGTAAGGAAGAAGTTTTCTCTTGTTTTCAGTAATGGAAACATGTCATCCTTAAACATAGCACTCTTTGTTTTATGATATCCATGTTTCAGTGTTCACTAGTGTTCGGCTATCACTTTGAGTTTCTTACTCCTCCTCTTGTCTGTTATACCTGGGGAATCTGATCATGTCTCCTACATGACAGATAAGTCTAGTTGTTCTATCTATAAGTTATACACTACCTTGGGTCATCTCTGTGTTGTGCGCACTGTTCAAGGACTCTTCCCTATGTCTGATCTATAGCCTGATCCCATCATTGTTATATATGTTATCTATTTGTGTCTCCCTTCTTTTGCCCAGTTCCTAGTCACTCTTGTGATCCGTTGGAGGATCTATTGCCTTTCGTATCACAGCATGGTTCCATTTCAATATTTCTTGATGACGAAGACCTAGAGTTTTGATGATAGAACCTTAGGATTCATTTTCATCATTGGTGAATTCCATTTCTGCAAGTTAATTGAGTATGTTGGTAACCCCAGACCTTAGGTTATTAGGTGTGTAATCCTGTACAACATCTTGGAACCTCTGCAAGACCTCCTTAGATTTATTACTCTTCAGGAATTAGATCCATGTATTCTTGGAATGATCATCAATGGATGTCACATAGTACTCATATCCTCTCAAGGAAACAAATGAAATCAGTCCACACAAATATGAATGTATCAAGTCAAGAATCCTTACTGACCTGGTATCACTATTAGGAAAAGTAGTCTTGGTGTACTTTCCCAAAGCACACCCCTTGAGAAACATCACTATGCTCGAAGTTGAACTATGGTAAACATGTAACCATATGTCTCAACAACCCCAAAGCTGGATGATGCAAGTGAGCCATCCTCCTATGGAAAAGCTCACAAATCTCACTATCATTGTTATGTGTCAAGGCATGTTGAGGCTGAAATAAGATCCTGTATAATTTCCCACATATAAATCCAATGGAAACTGAAGCATATGGTCCAGCAGTCTTGGAAAACACACGCACATGTCCATCTAGGAAGACACCCCAAGACCCTGATCCTCAATCGTGGAAACTGAAACCAAGTTCTTCTTCAGCCCAGGTACATACAATATATCTCTCAACACCATGAGATTCATGGACTCCCTTTGAAAGGTAATGGTCCCTTGCCCAACTTCTCTAACTGCTTATGTTGAACCTCATTATGCTATCATTTTTGGCATTCAAATTATGCATTTAAATACATGTTTTGTTATTTTTTTGCATAATTTATGTCATGCAGATCGTTATTCAGCACAAGGTAAGAACAAATTTAATGTTTATCCAACTTTGGTTATTAATATCATTTTTATGATTTTATTAACTTAAATCTATATTATTTAAAGCATATTCAATATATTAATTAATATGTGTATTTCTTTGCAGGTTATGAAGTATGTTTGGGCGAATTTATAAACAAAACACATTCAACTTACCATTCATCCCGATCTGCGCAATCGGTGTCCAGCTCATCACGCAGCTCGTTGTCCAGCTTCTCGTCCAACTTGCTAATTAGGCTACACATTGTTAACATCCAATATCAGGCATTAAATGTTGAATAATTTTGCAAACCATTTTGTTGACCATGTGCCCAGGTGATAGCATAATCAGCAATATAGAAGGATCGTCAGTGCATTGATTTCTCCATTCTATTTTCACTACTCACGCATTCAAAGGAGGGAACATTCTAGAGGATTTTGGCTGTCATGATGCTATTGCTTATTACCATGTCACCATCCCACATGTTCAATTGAAGAAGTGACCTCATTCTAGAAACCTATCATGTGTGCTCTTCCCTGTTCACCACAATGCCATCTTCATGCTGAAGATGCCACGATCACGTTGAAGGAGGAAGATGCTTATGCGCTGGCCTATGAACAATTATTGCCTTTTATGATTGACTAAATTTAGAAGAGCAGTCAACCACTAAAGGGTTGACTTACTCAATCTCTTGAAAACAGTGTGTATATAAACACCTCCATGCAGAGAGATAGGGGATTGATCAATCCATTAGGTAGATAGTTAGTCTGTTTTGGGAGAAGAAGATTGTAACTATGTTCCTTATTTTTAATAGAAGCTCTTTGCCTTTCTGTTTGTGACTGTGTGTGAAATCATTTTCCAGACATTACCCATGACTACTGAGAGGTCCCCTCGACAATTCATGGTTTCTATTTACGTATGAGTTTTTGTTATCTCTTCATCACAGATAAGTAGTTTTATTTTTAATTTGTTTAGATTTGTTCTCTATTCTTTGTAACATGTATCTATTGTAGTTAATATAATTCACACTGTGTTGTTAATGTAGTTCTCATTTATAGAATTAAAATAACCGGTCACGTACAGCTTATTTCCAGTTTCCTTTTAGCTTTCCTTTCAAGTTAGTGCTTCATATTATGTCAGTCTTAGATATAATTTATAGTTAGAGATTAGTTTTGTTGTTTTTTGTCTAAACTATAAATTAGTTTAGCTATGTTTCAGTTTTCTTTATTTTATAATAGAAATAATCTCTTCATACCCATAGATTAGTAATCCCTTTTGATTATCTCAATTAATTAAGTTTAAATTATGTCTTTTATGCATTTTGTTTTCATATGCACAAAATCAGCTGGTAATTAAATCATTTAGGTTTGTTTTTATTATTCTTTGTATGGAGCCTCTCATTCGGACTGTGTGTTTGGAATGTTATTCGGACCTTCCTTCCAGACTGCCATCCAGCCTTCCATCCGACCTTTAGTGTTCTTAGTTTATTTTTAACCTATTTTTAGTTTTATTTCTTTGGCTTTTTGAATTCTGTTATGTTTTGGTAATTAGGTAATAGTTACATCAGCCTCTAGGACCTTAGGTTAGATTATTTTAAAGTACTCATTAAAAGCCCTTTTTGTATTTCTTTTCAATTAAAGCATGTTTTTGAATTATGATTTGATTTGCTTCTTTTGTCTTTGATTTCCTCATTTATCATCGCTGTAATATCTGATAATTGTATCTTTGGTTTAGTTTAATTCACCATTGTTTATATTGAATGTAGGGTTAGACATGTTAATTTCTGGAAAATACGCCAATACTCTGTAGATTGATACTAGCATAGGATTTATTCCTTTAATTGTATGTTTACTAAAAAACGCTTATGGGCTAAAGAATTAGAGAAGTCTTCTTAATTAAGTTTTCTTTATTAAGTTTTCTACTTGCTTCTTTATTTATTTTTCTACTTATTCATGAATTAGACCTTGCTTATTTATTTATTTTTTTCTACTTATTCATGAATTAGACCTTTCTCAGTTTCTGAAGTTGTTTATGAAAGTTTTCCCATTCTTAGATTAAGAAGAAGAAGAGTTAATTAATGAGTAGTCTGATAGTATCCTAATATGATGTTTTGCTTTAATCACATTAATAATTAAATTTTTAGGAGTTTGACTCGGTTTTTCAATATTTTGTTTATTAAAGTATTTCTACAATGCCCTAGGACCTCTCTACCTTCGCATATATTTTGTAGCAACTCTAAGCCTACCAACCTCGGTCGATAACTAAATATTAGGTGTATTTAAGATAGTAGAACACACCCAAACATTTTGGCGTTGTTGCCGGGGAGTTGTTCTGTAAGGTAGAAAAAAAAAATTGCTTATAAAGGCTGGTGATAGGTTGTTGGCGAGGGAGTGGTAAGACGAGAGGTAAGAAGATACACATCTATTATAACAGAAGCCCCCAAACCTAGCAGTAGAAGTAGTCTACGTTTTCCTTTAGTTTAGTATTTTATGAACAGAGTC
Organism: Pseudotsuga menziesii; assembly: GCA_001517045.1. Lineage (NCBI taxonomy): Eukaryota > Viridiplantae > Streptophyta > Pinopsida > Pinales > Pinaceae > Pseudotsuga > Pseudotsuga menziesii. The sequence continues at coordinate 82,847 of LPNX010522871.1, read as the reverse complement.
TAGATAGATAAGGATAGACAGGTTGCCTTTACGTTACATAGCAAGGGGAAGGGGAAACGGTAAGACTCAAAGACGACTTCACTACAGAATTTCCATAGTGTGACAGCCTGACGCATCCACTTTAGGGGGTCTCCCCAAATCCTTGTTGTTCCTTTTTTCACACAAGTATGTTTACTTTACCCAAAGTTTGATTTATTTCCCTTAAGCATTTTTTTCTGTTCGCAAATATAGATAGTTTAGTTTTTCGTAAGTTCAATTTGATGTATGGGTGCTTTTAGGTAATTTAATCGTATGTGAGTGTAGGACTTATTTCACAATTAAATCAATTAGTGGTGTTGTAAGCGCCACCCATATTGGGGAGCTTTAAGATAACACATGAAAAACTATTTATATTGTGGGAAGATATGGTAGGAAAGAAGGATGAAGAATTTGTTACCTTTGAATTCCCTATTAGAGATCCAGGAGGAGTGGCACAAATACAGTATGTTCCCCCATCCATTTTCCCAAATTTTCATGAACTAGAGAATGAAGACGCTGATGAATTTTTATTTCAATTGGAAATACTCTGTAGAGAATATAATGTTCAAAATCTGAATTTTTTCCCTCCTACTTTGAAAGGAGCAACCCTCCGATGGTTCATGAACCTAGGTGGGAATTGCATTCAAAATTGGGAAGACATGAAACATATGTTCTTGAAAAGATACCAAGATTATTGCAGGGTCAATGGGGACATCTTTGACATAACACAGGGAGAAGAAGAAACTTTGGAAAATTATGTTGAACGCTTTCAATACAACCTTCAAAGATCAAAACTAAGACAGTCAAGGAAGGATACCTTGAAAAGACTTTTACTTAAAGGCATAAAAAGTGAATATTTAGAAATTTGAAGTTTGATGGGAACAGGTGACGCATTTTAGTTATGATATGATAATTTTTGTGAATTATGTAGAAGGTATTCGAGAGGAAAATTCAAGATTAGTAACAATATACCCTCTTCTCAGCCTCATCTTAACCCCTGTCAACCTTGTTCACAAAGCCTTTCTATCCCATCTGATGATTATAGAAATACTCTCTCTTATGATGTAACACTTCCTGTTCTACAATATTTTCAACGTTATCCCATTTTCCAAGGAAGATCAACCACACAAGCTAGTTAATTACATCTGCCACAATCACCTTCTCATAAACCTCCTCTATGCCCTACGCAGATTCCTCTTCAATCCATTCCACATTCTCACAACAATAAAGTAGTACAATATGCTTACAGTGTTGAATTGCAAAATTTACCTACATTACCTACCTCACCAACATTATTGCAAGAAATTCATATGAGATTTGGAGAGGTTATAGATCAAGGTATTGTAGAAACTATGGAAGAAAGTGAAGTTTCTACTATTGATGTAATTGTAACTTCGGAATGTATTCACTTGTATTTCTTATCTATTATAACCCGATGTTTATTCTGGGATGTACTTGTGTCATGTCATGTCCCAATGCTCCTATCAGGAAGATCTATATTGTAAACAAGTCATGTCAAGTCATTATGGGTAACCCTCCTATTATCTAAGGGTTAAAGTCCCCGTAGTTTCGGGGCACTAGGGTTATTAGACTCTCCTAGAGAGGTCGGCCCTAGTAGGGTTTTAGTCATGTCAGGATTAGTATAAATAGAGATCTGGACTCTCTATTTAGGACACATCTCATACACATTCAAGTGTAGCACATAGTTGAGGAAGGAGAAGACACTAGGGCTAGATAGAAAGAAGGTTACTGCTGTCGGGAGATCACTTACTATTTTTGGTTTTACTTTGGTGCTGATTCTATCTTTGAGGAAGTTGTGGGGTTTTATCCATTTATGGTTTCCCCAAGGAAAAGCACTATGTTCATTGTCTCTTGTGTTTGATTGTTGTGCTTGTTGTTCTCTCAGTTAAAGATCCTAATGTTATGCTAGCTTAATGTTAAAAATCTAACATGGAATAAGAGCTAACCTGAGAACAAGACACTGTGCAGCTGCGGGAACTAGGGCTTCCTACTTTGTGGATCTCTCTCCATATATTTTAAGCAAAATAAGGTTGGAATAACTCTCCTCTTTAGGGCGCATCTTTCTGTCGAAGCAGAATCCAATTCTGAGGTTTTTCAGTTTTGGACTTGACACTGTTGCTAGAAATTAGGGCTTTTCATAGAAGATGAATTTTTCAGTGAGCCCAGGCCTGGATTGATCTCCTCCCTAAAATCAAATTTAGGAATAAAATTCAAAGCTATTGGTTTTTCAGACCTCCGGAAAAGCAAAACCCTAATTTGCTTCTGATCCAGCTCTATAGGATTTCAGCTCCAAATCCAGATCCGACATCTTGACCTGGTAAGATCTAAATATTTTTGTATTTCCATTTGAGGATCTTAGTTAAGATGTCTCATCATACCAAGCTTGATGAAAATCTTGAGGGAGCTGATAACTTCTGAGCTTGGAAGTATAGGATCTCCATGGTCCTGGAAGAAAATGAGTTGGACTCCAATATCAATGAGGAGGTTCCAGTTCCAGAGGGAGATGAGGATAAGGCCTTACATAAGAAGAAGTTGGTTATGGCAAAGAGAATCGTTGCTGATTCTATCAAGGATCATCTCATCCCATAGGTGTCCTCTCTCAAGACACCTAAAGCTATGTTTGATGCCCTAACCAAACTGTTTGAAGGGAATAACATCAATCGAAAGATGACTTTAAGGAATCAGTTGAAGAATGTAAAGATCCAGAATGCTGAGACCATCCAGTATTACTTCACAAGGGTCTCCCAGATCAAAGAACAACTAGAAGCTATAGATGAAGAAGTGGAGAATGCATAAATTGTGATGAAAACACTAAATGGCCTCCCTAGGTCATGGGATTCATTCATCCAAGGAATCTATACCATAAATAAGTTAGTCAAGTTCAGAAGACTATGGGAAGAAGCTCAGATAACAGCTCGAGAAGAGAATATGGGAAGTGAAGATAAATCCCTCACAGTTCACTCCAAGAAAGGCAGAAGAAACTCTCATCACTCCAAAGGTAAGAACTTTCACCATAAAGATAACATTAGAAAGGGCCTATCTAGATTGAGATGTTATACATGTGATGAAAGAGGACACTTTGCAAAAGGCTGTCCTAGAAACAAGATTAACTCTCATATGAAGAAGGGAAACAAGAGAAGACATCATGCTCATGCTGCATAGGATGATGAACCTTCCAAGAAGAAAATTAGATATGAAAGTGAAGATTCTTCCAGTGAAGATGAATATGTTTTGATTTCTGCTCTTATGGGAAACATTACTCATGGAAGTATTAATTGGCTTATAGACATTGAGGCTTCCAAGCATATGATAGGATTCAAGGAATCCTTTGTGAAACTATCAGAACATGAATCACCTCACAAGGTGAAGCTAGGAGATGATGACCAGTATCCAATAAAAGGTAGTGGGGAATCCTCCTATAAACTAGACTCTGGAAAGTCTATGACAATGAAGGAAGTATTGTTTGTGCCAGGACTCAAGAAGAACCTTCTCTCCATATCTGCATTAGATGCAAAAGGAATCAGGGTTGCATTCATAGATGGTTAAGTCATCATGTGGCCAAAAGGAAAGAATATCGATGATGCAGTAGTGATTGGAGAACAAGAAGGAGCTTTGTACAAATTGAAGGGCCATCCAGAACAAACATTGGTCCATGACATAGTAGATCCAAATGAACTTTGGCATAGAAGGCTTTCACATGTGCATTACAAAGCACTACCTATTGCAAGAAAAGTTGTTGAAGGTCATCCAGAAATCCAAGCAAAACATGATGGGGTCTGTAAAGGATGTGTGAAAGGAAAGAATACAAAGAAGACATTTCCAAGCAATGAAAGCAAAGAAAAAGGAATCTTGGAAATCATCCACTCCGATGTATGCGGTCCTATGTCATCAAGCTCACTAAGCGGGTATGCATATTATGTTTCTTTTATTGATGACTTTTCTAGGAAGACATGGGTTTACTTCATGAAGAACAAAGATGAAGTATTTAGCAAGTTCAAGGAATTCAAATCCTTGATCAAGAATCACACTGAAAAAAAGATCAAGACCTTTCGATCAGACAATGGCGGAGAATTCACTTCAAATGAATTCAAAGAGCTATTCAAAGACTCAAGGATTAAGAGGGAGTTGTCCAATCCTTATAATCCACAACAGAATGGGGTTGTAGAATGGAATAATAGAACTATCATGGAAGCTGCAAGAGCAATGCATCATGATCAAGATATTCCTATGCATCTCTGGGAAAAAGCTGCCAGAACAGCGGTGTATGTACAGAACCGTACTCCACATAGAGTACTCGAGAACAAGACTCCCGAAGAAGTCTTCTCTGGCAAGAGACCAGAAGTCAGCCATCTCAGAATATTCGGTTGTCCTGTGTATATACACATTCCAAGAGAGAAGAGAACAAAATTAGATCCTTCAGGTAAGAAGCGTATATTTGTGGGATATTCTGAAAGCTCGAAGGCTTAAAGAATATACTTCCTAGGATTCAAGAATATTGATATCAATAGGGATGTGAAATTTGATGAAGACACGGCTTACAAAAAATATAGAAAGAAACCTACTGAAGAATCTGAAGAAGTAGAATCACCCAGGATTCATGATGCAACCATGAATGACGAAGCTCAACAAGAAGATCAAGAATTTGAAGAACCACAAAGACCTATAGAACCACCTCAGGAAAAGAATCCTCACAAGAGGAAACCTTCTTGGGTACGAGAAGTTATACAAGATGCGGAAAGATATGGAGCTCCAGAAGAGAATCATAGAGAAAGAAAGAGGACTAGATCCTACTCCGGGTATGTAGCATTACTATGTGATTTCATTGATAAAGAACCTTCAAATTATGTAGAAGTAGTAGAATGGAAAGAATGGAAGGATGCTATGATTGAAGAGTATCAATCGATCATGAAGAATGATGTTTGGGATGTTGTCCCAAGACTAGAAGGGAAGTCAGTTGTAACTTCCAAATAGATCTACAAGATCAAGCATGCTACAGATGGTAGTATAGAGAAATATAAGGCAAGATTTGTTGCTCGTGGTTTCTCCCAGAAAGAAGGAATAGACTATGAAGAAAAATTTGCACCTGTAGCTAGATACACTTCCATCAGATCGGTACTTGCTCTGGCTGCAGTGATGAAATGGAGGATACACCAAATGGATTTCAAGACTGCTTTCTTGAATGGTGTAGTGGAACAGGAAGTGTATGTGGAGCAACCACTCGTTTTTGAGACACATGACAGAGAGTCTCACGTATGCAGATTGAAGAAAGCCCTGTACGGTTTGAAACAGGCACCCAGGATTTGGTATGGTAGAATTGATAGCTTTCTATCCAGTTTAGGCTTTACTAAGAGTAAAGCAGATTCCAACTTTTACTGCAAGGTTGAAGATGGAAACCTAGTGATGCTCCTATTGTATGTGGATGATCTATTTGTAACAGGTATGGATGGGTTGATTGCTGATACGAAGAGGAAGCTTGCTGCCGAGTTCAAAATGAAGGACTTGGGTATGATGCATTATTTTCTAGGCATGGAGGTGTGGCAGAATGCAGATGGGATTTCCTTAGGAAAAGGGAAATATATAGTAGATATCCTGAAGAGGTTTGGGATGATGGACTGTAAGGCTATGGCCACACCTATGGCATCAAACCTGAAGCTATTAAGTGATGCTTCATCAGAGATGGTTGATGCTACGATGTATCATCAGATGATTGGGTCCTTGATGTACCTGATGAACACGAGACCAGATATTTGCTTTGTTGTGAACACCTTGAGCCAGTTCCTGATAGATCCAAGACATGTTCACTTGATTACTGCAAAGCATATTCTGAGGTAGCTGAGGGGTACAGTTGATTATGGGATCAAGTATGAGTTGAATCATAAGATTAACCTGGAGGGTTATGTTGATTCATATTGGGCAGGCAGTGCCATTCATAAGAAGAGAAATTCAGGGTGTTGCTTTAGTATGGGATCCAGTGTGATATCTTGGTTTAGTAGGAAGAAATCATATGTGGCACTTAGTACAGCTGAGGTAGAGTATGTCGCAGCTTGTTCAGCTAGTTGTGAGGCAATATGGCTGTGGAAGCTACTGTCTGATTTATTTGATCTCCACTTGGATGCTGCTTGTACACATTGTGATAACCAGAGTTGTGAAGTTGTTAGAGAATCCAGTGTTCCATGACAAGTCGAAGCATATCGAGATCAAGTATCACTATATCAAGGATATGGTGCAGAGGGGAGCAGTAAAACTCCAGTATGTTGTGACGGAGGAACAGATAGCTGATGTGTCAACAAAGCCATTGGCTAGGGTGAAGTTTGAGTACTTCATGGAGAAGCTTGGTGTTCTCCAGATCGAGTTTTCCTCCAAGGGAAAATGATGAGACCCATAGCCATTCTGACATGGTGAGAGGATTGGTTCCTTCCATGGTCAGATGTAAGGGCTGAGCCATTCTGTCATGGTGAGAGGATTGGTTCCTTCCATGGTCAGATGTAAGGGCTGAGCCATTCTGTCATGGTGAGAGGATTGGTTCCTTCCATGTCAGAGATGAGTGCTAAATCCGTAAGCCATTCTGACAAGTAGGTCAGATGTAAGGGATAAGCGATTCTATCATGATGAGAGGATTGGTTCCTTCCATGTCAAATATGAGTGCTGAGACATTCTTATATGGCTGTAGGATTGGTTCCTACATGATCAGATATAAGGGCTATTGCCATTCTTGAAATGGAGCTTCCTGGTGACGTACTAGGAATACTTGGTCTAGGAATGATGGCCATTTTGATATGATTGTAGGATGTGTTCCTACATGATCAAATGTGAACACATGGTCATTCTTATGTGATTGAGGTATGTGTTCCTACTTGATCAGATATAAGGGTTGTTTCCATTATTGGAATGGAGCTACCTGGTGAGGTATCAGGAACCCTAAACCTGGGGTTGAGATCCTTTCCATCATGGTTGCAGGATGTGTTCTCGCATGGGTGGATGTAAGTGTAGAGCCTTTTTATCATGGTTGCAAGATGTGTTCCCGCATGGGTGAATGTAAGTACATAGCCCTTTCATCATGGTTGCAGGATGTGTTCCCGCATGGGTGAATGTAAGTGCAGAGCCCTTCCATCATGGTTGCAGGATGTGTTCCTGCATGGGTGGATGTAAGTGTAAAGCCCTTCCATCATGGTTGCAGGATGTGTTCCCGCATGGGTGGATGTAAGTGTAGAGCTCTTTCATCATGGTTGTAGGATGTGTTCCCGCATGGGTGAAAGAGCAGAGCCTTTTTAGCATGGTTGTAGGATGTGTTCCCGCATGGCTAAATGTGAGTGCCGGGCCTTTCTGATGTTATTATAGTATTGGTTCCTACATGATCAGAAGTGAGTGCTGGGTGTGCCTTTCTGATGAGTAGGTCAGATGTAAGTACTGGGCGGGCCATTCTGACTTGGTGTCAGATATAAGCACTGAAGAAGACCTACATGGAGGCTAGGCCTACAACCAGCATGAAAAAGGGCTAGCGCTGTAGAACTTCCTGTGACGAGAAGAATCATGAGATAGCACCCGTGATGATCCAATGATGATGATCTAGTAGTGACGATCCAGATCCAGTGATGATGACTAGTGATGATCTAGATCCAGTGATGATGTCCAGTGATGATCCAGATCGAGTGATGATGATCCAGATCGAGTGATGATCCAGATCCAGTGATGATCCAAATCCAAAGATGAAGATGACTTGAAGATAGATATGACGAGATGATCCAGAGAAGAAGACCAGTGATGAAAATTGTGTCGAGAGAATACCTTCCTAGTTAAGAGGGAGTGTTGATGTAATTGTAACTTCGGAATGTATTCACTTGTATTTCTTATCTATTGTAACCCAATGTTTATTCTGGGATGTACTTGTGTCATGTCATGTCTTGATGCTCCTATCGGGAGGATCTATATTGTAAACAACTCATGTCAAGTCATTGTGGGTAACCCTCCTATTGTCTAAGGGTTAAATTCCCCGTAGTTCCGGGGCACTAGGGTTATTAGACTCTCCTAGAGAGTTCGGCCCTAGTAGGGTTTTAGTCATGTCTAGATTAGTATAAATAGAGAGTTGGAATCTCTATTTAGGACACATCTCACACACACTCAAGTGTAGTGCATAGTTGAGGAAGGAGAAGACACTGGGGCTAGATAGAAAGAAGTTTACTACTGTCGGGGGATCACTTATTTTTTTTTGTTTTACTTTGGTGCTGATTCTATCTCTAAGGAAGTTGCGGGGTTTTCTCCATTTATGGTTTCCCTAAGGAAAAACACTGTGTTCATTGTCTCTTGTGTTTGATTGATGTGCTTGTTGTTCTCTCAGTTAAAGATCCTAATGTTATGCTAGCTTAATGTTAAAAATCTAACATCTACTTGGCCTTTTCCACAAGAAGACAAGATCAACCTGGAATGCCTCTCATTCAATGAGGGAGGGACATTAGAACCTAAATATTCCCTGTCACCAAACTTAGATTCTTTATACATCCTAGAGTTCAATGAAAGATCTCGTGACATAACAAATGAAGACGAAAACATAGAATACATAAGTCACATTGAAATATGGTTCCAAGATGGAACCAAGACACAGTACCATCCTCTTCTTCTATGTTTATTGCTGCTAAATCAAATAGCTCAGTTAATTCTTCATATCCTGGTAATCATTGTAATATTTTTCTTATATCTGGATAAAGGTATATTTCTAATTTTTCTTCGAACATGGTTACATTGGAAGAATTCATATACTTGAATTGTTTTCTTTATTTTTAGTAGAATAGGATATTATGTAAATATATTTTTGTTTTATTAAATAAATAAGAGTTACTACAGGTGACTCTTTTTTCTTTCCATAATGTTATATATGTTTTTATAAATAAATATGAATCATCTAACAAGTGGTTTTGCAGTTTGATTATAAGAATTTTATCTATAAGCAGCTCATGGAGTATTATCTGAAAGACAATTTATGATTGTAAGATATCTTAAACCTTTCTTAAAAATTGTAGCTTATAGAGATAATTAAAAACAATTATGTGTACATCATTCTTAACCGTTCCTTTTATGATTCAGATAGTTTTTGGTATTTTGATTCAGACATGTATATTTCTGATTTTCTATTTCAACCAGTTGATTGATACGACCTACTTTTATTATCATATTTTTCAAATCTTACTCTGTGCCTATGGATTACTAGTTCATTCTATCCTTATTATCAAAACTTGTCTCTTGAGTATCTTTGTGTGATAACTCGATAGTAGGTGGAATTTTTGCCTGTGGGGAACATTATTTATCTTTCACGAAAAAGAAGGATTGTAAGTTCAAAGAACAACTTTAAGTTATTCTCTTTTGACATGATTTATGATTAAGGCCAATATGAAAAGTATTTGTAAGTTTATTTTTGTAAAATTGAATTATGTGTTTTAGCAGGGCTTAGCATGCTCTAGTACAAATTGGATTCCATTTACTTAATATCATTATACAAGGCAAACCCATCAGGGTACTGAATAGGCCTCCTGGCAGTGGGTCAATGCTAAGTAAAAACTTAAAACAAGGAAGCTCGATAAATGCAAGTAAACCCATCGGGGTACTGAATAGGCCTACTGGCAGCAGGACTATGCTTGCATGGTACCAAGATAAACCCGTCGGTGTACTGAACATGCCTGCTGGAAGCGAGGCGATATTGGGTAAAAGAGATCTGGTTAATGCACTACTATGCACATGATTCAGAGAATAATGATAAATATGAAGAAAAATTTTCAAATTTTATTTTTAGGCCAATTGTTTTTAATGTCATTTGAGAATCGCTGTAAGTTGGGATTGGACCTAGACATCTAATTCAACAAATACCTAGGATGTCATTATCCTAGAAATGGTACCCATAGCTATAAAATCTCACACACTCCGAGGTAAACTCAAAATATCTTATGATGACAAAATATCTTTAAAATAAGGCATGGATGACTAGCTTTTCCTCTGTCATGTTTTCAGTTCTCTTATCAACATTTAAGTGGTCTTTCTATGCACTGTTTTTTTTTTTTCATGAATATACATATTTGAATCATTTCCAGTTACTAGTTAGTTTTCTTTTTACAAAATAATAAAACAACATGATAGGACTCTTTTTATATGGAACAATCGAATCTTCTTTCTCATGGCTTGAGGACACGCCATACATTTGGTTTAGGGGGGAGGATTAGGAAAAATTAGACTATTTTTATTTTCATTATTTATGACAGATCTATTTTCTTTGACAAAATGATAAGTGTTTTTCAGGATAAATTAGCAATGGAACTTGGTTATAGCATGAAGTCTATTTTTACAGAACATCAATATGAAGGACTATATGAAGGATCGAAGGATAATCCAAATGAAATACCAAATATTATGGCAATTATGATTAAAATTTTCTAACCAAATTTTGTTTTTGTTTTTACCTCGATGAGAATGCTTTGACCTTAAAGTTTTTTTTAGTTATCATTTCATTGTTAGTAACCCTATCATGTTACCCAATCATGCATGTAAACTATCAAATGATTGATTTTCTTGTTGATGATTCTTATTATAAATGCAAATTATAATTTTTTTGTCATATGTTCAACCTGTCCAAAGTTTTACTTTTGATATGGTTGAACTAATTAAAAACTTTATGAACTCACTCATTCATGCATATGCCTGTTGTTGGCTCACATTTCAAAGTTCGCTTTGACAATATGATGTCTTATCTTTTTCCTTTGCTTAGTGGGACTTGGCATTTCTTTGGTTTGGGGGAATGTTGACCTCATTTTGCTATCATTTTTGGAATTCAAATTATGCATTTAAATACATGCTTTGTTATGTTTTTGCATAATTTATGTCATGTAGATCGTTATTCAACACAAGGTAAGAACAAATTTAATGTTTATCCAACTTTGGTTATTAATATCATTTTTATGATTTTATTAACTTAAATATATATTATTTAAAGAATATTTGATATATTAATTAATATGTGTATTTGTTTACAGGTTATGTAGTATGTTTGGGTGAATTTATAAACAAAATGCATCATCTTACCATTCAGCCCGATCTGCGCAATCGGTGTCCATCTCATCACACAGCTCGTTGTCCAGCTTCTCGTCCAGCTTTCTAATTAGGATGCACGTTGTTAACATCCAATATCAGGCATTAAACATTGAATAATTTTGCAAACACTTTTGTTGACCACGTGCCCAGGTGATAGCATAATCAGCAATCTAGAAGGATCATCGGTGCATTGATTTCGCAATTATGTTTTCACTACTCACACATTCAAAGGAGGGAACATTCTAGAGGATTGTGGCTGTCATGATGTTGTTTCTTATTACCAGGTCACCATCCCACGTGTTCAATTGAAGAAGCGCCCTCATTATAGAAACCTATCATGTGTGCTCTTCCCTATTCACCACAATGCAATGTTCATGCTAAAGATGCCACGATCACGCTGAAGGACGTAGATGCTCATGCACTGAAATGTGAACAATTATTGCCTTTTATAATTGACTAAATTTAGAAGAGCATTCGACCACTAAAGGGTCGAATTGCTCAATCTCTTGAAAACAGTGTGTATATAAACACCTCCACACACAGAGATAGGGGATTGATCAATCCATTAGGTAGATAGTTAGTCTGTTTTGGGAGAAGAAGATTGTAACTATGTTCCTTATTTTTAATAGAAGCTCTATGCCTTGCTATTTATGACTGTGTGTGAAAGCATTCGCCAGGCATTACCCATGATTGCTGAGAGGGCCCCTTGACAATTCATGGTTTCTATTTCCGTGTGAGTTTTTGTTATCTCTTCATCACAAATAAGTAGTTTTATTTTTAATTTGTTTATATTTGTTTCTCTGTTCTCTGTAACATGTATCAGTGTCGTAGTTAATATAATTCACACTGTGTTGTTAATGTAGTTCTTGTTTATAGAATTAAAATGACCAGTCACGTACATCTTATTTCCAGTTTCATTTTAGCTTTCCTTTCAAGTTAGTGCTTAATATTATGTCAGTCTTAGATATATTTTATAGTTAGAGATTAGTTTTGCTTCTTTTTGTCTAAATTGTAAATTAGTTCAGCTATGTTTCAATTTGCTTTATTTTATAATAGAAATAATCTCTTCATACCCATAAATTAGTAATCCCTTTTGATTATCTCAATTAATTAAGTTTAAATTATGTCCTTTATGCATTTTGTTTTCATATGCACAAAATTAGTTGATAATTAAATCATTTAGGTCTATTTTTATTATTCTTTGTATGCAGCTTCTCATTCAGACTATGTGTTTGGACTGTCATTCAGACCTTCCTTCCATACTGCCATCCAGCCTTCCATCCGACCTTTAGTGTTCTTAGTTTATTTTTAACCTGTTTTCAGTTTTATTTCTTTGGATTTTTGAATTCTGTTATGTTTTGGTAATTAGGTAATAGTTACATCAGCCTCTAGGACCTTAGGTTAGATTATTTTAAAGTACTTATTAAAATCCCTTTTTGTATTTCTTTTCAATTAAAGCATTTTTTTGAATTATGATTTGATTTGCTTCTTTTGTCTTTGATTTCCTCATTTATCATCGCTGTAATATCTAATAATTGTATCTTCGGTTTAGTTTAATTCACCGTTGTTTATATTGAATGTAGGGTTAGACATGTTAATTTCTGAAAAATAGGCCAATACTTTGTAGATTGATACTAGCATAGGATTTATTCCTTTAATTGTATGTTTACTAAAAACTACTTATGGGCTAAAGAATTAGAGAAGTCTTCTTAATCAAGTTTTCTCTATTAAGTTTTCTACTTGCTTCTTTATTTATTTTTTTCTACTTATTCATGAATTAGACCTTTCTCAGTTTCTGAAGTTGTTTATGAAAGTTTTCCCATTCTTAGATTAAGAAGAAGAAGAGTTAAATAATGAGTAGTGTGATATTATCCTAGTATGATGTTTTTATTTAATCAAATTAATAATTAAAATTTTAGGATTTTGACTCATTTTTCATTTTGAAAGGTTTTTCAATCTTTTGTTTATTAAAGTATCTACAACACCCTAGGACCTCTCTACCTTCACATATATTTTGTAGCAATTCTAAGCCTACCAACCCTGATCGATAATTAAATATTAGGTGTATTTAAGATAGTAGAACACACTCAAATAGCTTAGTCGTCTCCCAACAACACCTCCACATCAGTCTCTATCTGTGAAAGCTCGGAGAACATATCACTAGCACTTGTCATGTGGCTCGAAGCTCCGCTATCAATATACCAAGTGCTAGAAGTAGATGCACTGTAGGAATGGTCAGTCACCAAGGAAAACTCCCTCTCTCTATCAATATCTGCACTAGTGATAATAGATTCTCTCTCTCTATCAATATGCCTAGTGCACATAGAAAAATATCTATGAAATCTCGCTGCAAAGTCATCGACCTCTGCTGAAGATGTTTTCTGTTGCTTTTTCTTCTTCTTCTTGTTCAGACACTACCCAACACAGTGTCCCATATTCTGACAAGCAAAACACTTTATAGTGCTCGGATCCTTCTTCTGCCCATCCTACTACTTGGCCCCACCCTTCTTGGGAGTCGGGACCCTTCTTGTTCTTCTTCTTCCCTTTTTTTATCAAATCCACATCGTCCCTACTAGTAGAAGCACTGTGCTGCAAAAGACCCCTCTAAGTCTCCCCCTAAACAAAATCATCACAAATCCTATCCCATGAAGGTAAGTTCTCCCTAGCCACCAAGCCCTGTACAAACACAGTCCAAGATTATGACACCCCATTCAATGTTTTCTGCACTAGCTAAGCACTAGGAACAACCACCCCAACTGCTTCAACCTCATCTCTCACCTGAGAGATCCTAGTAAGATAAGTCATAACAACCTCTCCTTTGACCATCTTGATACTCTTAAACTTCTCCCTCAAAACCATCTTCCTATTCTCGTTTGAACTCTGAAACAAGTCAGTCAAAGAACTCCACATTTCATGTGTAGGATCCTTCCCTAAAATGTGTGGAATCACATGGTCTTTAATAGCATCTAGGATAATCCTCCTAGACTTAATATCTTTCTTGTTGAAGGAAGAAAATGTTACTGCATCGGTGGAAGCAGGAATAGCAATGGGATTAGCTGTAGTATTTCTGACTACCTCCTCCCACAACTCATTTTCCTCCAACAAAAGAAAAATCCTAGCTTTCCATGAGGAAAAATTGCCAGCCCCATTAATCCTATCCTCCATTCTCAGCCCGGTTGAAGACATATTTCTCAAAGAAGAAGTTTCAACAAAATCCTCTTATTATCAAAAGAAAATCTCTGAAATCTGGAAATTACTTTTTTGTCTGCAAAAATTAATTTTCTGCCCCACTTAGCTCTGATACCATGTAAGTTTATATTAGTTCAGCCATCGTTTTAAGTGTAAAAAATATCTCAGTTTAATTCCCAACCCAAAAATGCATATGGCTGGAAAAAACATAAATTTTCAGACTTAAATAAACACTACTATAACTCAATACTTCATGATAGAAAATTGGTCGCTCATCAATATCCTTGGACATCCAAACTATGTCACGATGTTGTCAAACAAAAAAATTTATTCTATCGTAGCGGTGCAATCCACGATGGGTGCAGCCTCCGCGCACCTCGTCAAGTAGTCTATTGTTTTGATTATGTACCATGCACTAGTTCTCTTCCCAGGTGGGTTGATTGGACCCACAAAATCCACAGCCCATTTATCAAAAGGTTGCAAGGTTACTAATGGTACTGGTGGCATCTCATCCCTCCATGATGGTTTTCCAGTGCATTGACATACATCACAGCTCCGCACATAATCTGTCGCATCATTATGTAAGGTGGGCCACCAGAGCCCTATGCGAAGCACCTTTCTTGCAATAGCTCATCCTTCGTAGTGTCCACTAGTGAATATCGCATGTGCTTCTTCTAAAATATGTCCTTGTTCATGTGGTAGGACACAACGCCACAAAATCTCGCCTGAGCCAAGTTTATATAAATTCCCATCAATCAACTAAAAATATGAGGCCTTAACTACCAACTCCTTCTTCTGGCTTGTTGAAAAATATTCTGGCACGATTCCAGTCACCAAGAACTTGATTATTTGGTCATAATAATCATCCACTATGTCAACTCTGAACAGCTGCGCATCTGGCAGTCCCTCGTCAATGTTTGTTTGTTCTTTGCCTATCTTGTTCCGAGAAAGATGGTTGGGACCAGAATTCAAGAGACCCGGCTTCACAATTATTTCAAAATCAAACTCCTGAAAGAGAAGTAGACGGTAGCATTTCTTCCCCCCCAACACATGATTATTGACTAGGTACGTCAAAGCAGAATGGTCAGTAAACATCTTAAAATGACCGCCTAAAAGGTAATTCTTGAATTTTTGTAGTGCATATACCATCGCCAGACCTTCTCTCTCTGTGTTCATATAGTTATTCTCAACAAAGGATAGCTTCCAACTAGCAAAAGTGATCAGGTGATCCAAATCTCCTTCTCCTGACTGCACGAGCACTACTCCCAGCACAACAGACGATGTATCAACATGGACACAGAACTCCTTGTTCCAGTTTGGGAACACAAGTATGGATTTTGAATCCATATTTGCCTTCAAGGTGCCAAAGCTTCCTTGACATTTTGGATTCCATACGAATGTGACATCTTTCTTCAATATTTTCTCCGTTGGGGCCATTATCGCAGCATATCTTCTAATGAATTTGCAATAATACCCAATGTGCCCCAGTGTCTCCCTAAGCATCTTCACATTTTTTGGCAGTGGTAAGCTTAAAATAAGCGCTATATTCATAGGGTCAACCAACAATCCTTGCTTGCAAACAATTTGACCCAACAACATCCCAAAAGGTGCTCAAAAAATGTATTTCTTGGAGGTCAATGTGATCTAATGCTGTCTACATATTTCCAACATCAGTCACAGGTTTTCCAAATGATCCTTAATGAGACCATACACTGTCCAATCATCCATATAAACTTGTAGGAACTTCTGAATGAAATATTTGAATGCCGCGACAATAACCCGGGAAAATATTGCAGGTGCATTCTTCAACCCAAAAGGCATCAATGTGTATTGGAAAAAACCCCATTCAGTGACAAATGTTGCTTTATGTCGATATTATTTTTTGATTCTTATCTGGTGTTATCCAGAAAATCCATCTGTAAAAGATTACATCTCCCGACCGCCTACTCCTTTAAGGACTTCATCTGTGAATGGTGTTGAAAACATGTCATGCATACAAACATAATTCAATTTTCTGAGGTCGACACAGATTCGAACTTCACCAGTTTCCTTGACTTCGACCACCATAAGACTGATCCATTCCGATTCATCCATTGGATCAATGATTCTAGCATCCAACATTCTATCTAACTCATCTTTAACCCTCTCCTTGTATCGTGGATTCAAGCGATACGGTCTCTATCTTACTGGTTTCGTATCAGGATTTAATGGAATCTTCTTCTCTCCTAGATCACCCAGTATTCCTTTCATTTCAGAGAATTTGGTTGGAAACAGATTTTGGAATTCATGCAACATATCCATAATATTTTCCATAGTCTCTTCATCCCAGTATTCCCCAACACTTGCAAATTTTGGATTCTCCTCTGTCCCAATGTTAACTTTTCTAATATTCAGCGGCTAAGTCATGGGATCAGTTGGTATATCTGGTGCTGTGACATCCCTACTCCATTCTATCTCTGGAATATTGATATTTCGTATCTCATCATCATCCTCAAGTTCTCCAAACACATTGTAACATTCCATCATCGACTGCATGTGGAAATGTGCATGTGGGTCTAGTGGATATGAAACTAGAACTAATTTTAATACCACATCCCGGATGGTCTGAAGTGCATTGTTGACATCGAGATTGGCATCTGTGAAACTAAATGTATGAGAAAATAAAACCATCAGCTCTTCCCAAGTGATTATCTCTCTGCGCAAATCTGCCGATATATACCATGACCTTGGAAGTTTGTCCAAGGTGTTAATAAAGGCATGGACCCATTCATCCTTTGGTTGCAATTCCCATAATGTTTGGCATTCCATCAAATGGATGCTAGGGTCATTCTACCCATCATACTTCCTAGTGTGATACACTTCTGTGTCTCCAAAGTGAACTGTCATCAACCGTTGACACTACGCCCATCCAGTAATTGTCTTTTTATGGGTCACCCACCAGCACCAACAATCGTTGTGGTTCGGATACCTTCTCTTCAAACTCCATGTTATCAGGAATTCTCAACCAGTGCTAACATTGTTTGTTACTCTGTAATGTAAAACACAACTATAGAACAAAAAGACACAGCAACATAACCTTTCCTTGAATAATAAAATCAATTAACATAAAACACATTATACCTCAACCTTGGATCTGCTTGTCTTCTCTCCAAAAAGTCCTTACAACGGTCCAATATCTGCAAAATAGATCACAAGATAAACAAAAGGGATGAGAGCATCATGATAATTGAGTATCCATATTGGTGATTAAGGAATCCAATAATATTTAATTACAAAAACTACAATCAAATATAGGAAATGGAAATGTTTTTGTATTAATATATGGATGAGAAAGAAGTACAACCAAAATCCTTGATGTCGATGGCTTCTATCTCAATCAAGAATGTCTACAATCTCCTATGACTATGAAGACCTCTCCAAACACAAGCTACCTCTACTTTGCCTCAGATTCAGACTTCAAACTAGTAGCATAAGGATGCTTTTTTTGGCCTCCCCCACTCTCTTCATGAAGGCTCCATTTATAGCCCTAGAACTCAAGAGATGACTTGGCAAAAGGATAGGATGAGATTTGAATATAGGTGAGGGAGGTGAATGCCACCTCTCCCAGGTATATAGGAACTAATTCCACAAAGGCTTCCATATAGAAGCTTCTAGAAACATCTTTATTTTCCTTTTTACTGACCATCGGTGCTCTTAGCAGAACTGTCAAGAGCGTCAACCTAGGGTTTTTGCCAAAGAAAAGGAAAAATGGTGCCTTTTTCTCAATTGGTTCAGGCATTGACGACGCTCTGTGTAAAACACCAAAATGTGTCGTACCCTCTAGGTGAAGGAAAAAAGTGACCAAGGTGACTCATGCCAGGCTTTCTGGGAGGTTGAAAGGAAAAGAGAAATTCTCATGGAGGCTGCTAAGCAATGTGATATTTCCAGGTGCAACAGAATTCCCTCCAAAGTATGAAGCTAGAAGAAGGTGATAGGTGAAATAGTTTGCAAATTTTTCCATCTGATACAAAGGAAAAGAGAGATAGACTCATATAGGACCAGTAATTGATTTTATCCAACCCAATCATAGCTATGGACCAATACACTACAGATCTATGATGATGACCATGTCATGGCTACTAATGTCACACTGTAGATCCATGAATAACATCTACAAGATGTAGGACATAGCTATGAGATATACAAAGTAGATCTATGCCTCTCAATCTCAGATATAGAACATAGCCACCAAACATACAATGTGGATCCCTGTCATGACTATGAATGATCTCCAAATGCAACCTGAGCATAGGCAATGATGATGAGAAATCCTAACCACTTAGGGTCTTCATCCCGATGTCCAAATGATACAAATCTAACCATGTGATTACAATTTCTTGATGTCAAACATGTTAGAAACCACTTGATTACTAGTTAATAATGTAAACTGTTAACACGTGCAAGGGTAAACATCATTAATGTCAATGATTCCCAAGGTATCTCAGTACATACCATCGAATATGAATAAAGGACTTGATTTCGAACACTTGATGAGATATTCCAATCAAGAGTCAATGATGTAAACTCATGTTGAAAGAGAGGTAACCTGCCATTGAGGCATGCAGGCCCAAGGTACTGTTTAGGTTTCTAAGTCTAATTCTTGGATAATGATCTGAAGTCGACAGGAATAGATTTTTCACAGGACATCACTGACACAAAACTAGGAACAATTTGATTTGAAGTAACGGGCTGACTCAGACAATGACTAACTCTTAAGGACAAGTGAAGTTACTGATGAGCTATGATTCTGGGAGAGACATCCTTTGAAAAAATTGATGACACGACACATGACTTGGCAGCTTTGACTTAAACGAGAATAGAACTAGGGGTAATGCAAGGAATTTGACAAAGCATTCTTTGAATTGACTCAAAGGAGTCAAGTGACTCACAAAAGTGGATCGACTCAGAGACAAGCTGAAAAACCCAATTGTTCGGATATGCAAATGCAGACAGGTGCCATGTTCAAAGGTGGACTGTAGAGTACTTCCATATAAACAAATGAAAACCATTCCCCTTTCCTTTAATTTTCCCACCTCAAAAGGTGAGTGCTTATTTTCATTTTTACGAGTCCAAAGAGGGTAATAAACACTCGTTGAAGCTCATCAAGCAATGAGTCCATTCTCATATTTTTCACGAACCTAAGAAAGGAGGGGTTCATTGCCAAATAGGATCTTTCGTCGTGTAATTTTACGAGTCCGACGAAATCAAACTCATTTGTTGTTTCATGTTTAGAGAGTATGAAATGACTAAGAAGACTCCAAAAGGTACTTTTCCGTGAATAAGTCCAGTCGATCCGAAAAAGAGATAACCTACCCTCGACTAGTCGACCGTTCAGATTCTTTTACAAGCATGAACACAACAAGTTCACTTGGTAATATTTTTGTGTTTTGAGGAGACTAAAAAGAGCTTAAATATAACTCCCAAACTAGGTTCTGTTTTCATAATCCATTTTTTACGAGTCTGAAAAAGCGAAAAAGTATACACAACACATTTCTACTGGAATTTTAATGAGCATGTAAAAAGTGTAAACGACACTTAGTACTTTTTCAGTCCTGCTCTAAGCTCAAAAAAGACAAAAATAGCTTAAATCGTAACTATGACCCAATATTCACCTTAAAAAACTCAAAAAACAAAAAGCCACTTTTTCAAAACTATAGAAAGTAAAAAATAAAGACCCACTTTTACCAAAATAATTTGGATTTCAAAATTAAATAAATTACAATCCATCTTTGAAAACTCCAAATATTCTATAAATAGAAAGGGTTGGTAAGTTATTTTTACCACTTGTTTTTTACCATTTGGTGAGTTGTTGAAGTTTGGATTTGATAGCAAGAGTTCTTCCAGTCATTTGGTAAGGGTATTCCACGTAATTGCTACTTCATTGTCCATATAAGAGGTAAGCATTTGATCCTTCTCTCTTTCTATGTCCAATAAATGTCATTTTGTCTCTTTTGCATTATTTAATTCCAAGTTCTTAAAATGTTTTGTTATGGTTTGAAAGCAATATAGATTATAGATTTCCCTTTAGCAATGATAGGATAGAGGATTAATCATCCCAATAGGAATTTTGAACCACATTTAGAGAGCAAAATTTTCTTCATTTTGAGGTTTTGGCCAGCGCCCCCAACAACGTTCTATCAAGATGTGAAAGGAGTGTCGTCAAAATTCTGTCCACATCAGACAGGCACCTGACGCTTTGCATTCCAAAGGCATAAGCACCATGGTGCTCTATGTGAGAAGGCTAGCAGCGTCGGAGGGAAAAAGAGAACAAAAAACAAAACCCTAGACCATCAAAAAATAAATTTTTCATGTTTCTTATCTTGCTTTATAATTTATTATTCCATTAATCTTTCCTTCTTTTAGCCATGATATATTTTCTAATTATGAAATCGGCATGTTACAGGTATATCATGGTAATTTGGAAGGAAAGGGAACATGAAGTCTTAGATAACCAGGCTGCAAATGACCCAGCCACCATTGAGGCTCTACGAAACTACGGGCTCCGTAAGTATTTTCAGATACCTGGAATGAAAGAACATGTCTGATTACTAGAGTACATCATAGACATGTGGGATCCTGACCAAGAGAATTTTGTGGTGGAATTCCACATCCTGCCTATAGAGATCGAGGATATTTATTTTCTAACTGGTTTATCTATGAGAGGAAGCACAATAGTCCTATATGGAGCACGAGGGGGAGAAGGCTCCTTGGATGATATTATTGATCAACATTTCTCACTAGGTACAGAGTCCCAATTGGGAAAGCTATGGATCAAGTATCTAGTGGATCTCCCCTTGAGGATAGTAGTGTATACCATCGGCAAGGCAGCAGGTACTAGGGCTGCTCACCTTACCAGTAGATCACATATGCTATATTCTTTGTAGTGCATGGATCCTACTGTCTTCAATTGGTGTGAAGGCATGATGGCGTGTCTGAAGAATAAACTAAACAAGTGCAAAAGAGGAACGATGAAGCAATTTGGTCACGGAGCAGTGGTAGTGTCCTTTATATTATAGCGGGTACCTCACATGCGGCCTCAGGTGACCATTACCAGACTTGATCCTGAGGATCCGAGGATGCTCGCATGGGTGACAGCCATGCCTTTCCTTAGAGACGGAGGACCTAAAGTCACTTACAGTTTTGTCTTCTTTCACTGGTTGAGAAACCAATTACTTATGGTGGAGGACTATGCCTATGAGGGGGTAGATTTCCAAAATGACCCAGAGCTAGTCTTACCTGACGGGGAAGAATGGGATGACTAACGTAAGAAAGGACATTATCCACTTATGTTTTTTTTTTTTATATATTTATTTCATTTTTATTTTCTGTAGTATTGAGATAAAAATGTTTTTCATGCAGACATTGGGTCCATCTGTCCAGTTGGGATGTCACCTATTTCTAGGCGAGTAGGTACCAGGGATATGATGTTATACCGCTCTGAAGCTGAAAAAGAGCTCAGAAATCTCGAGGAGAACCTACAGCATTTGACTATGGGCATCCCAAACATGACTACTAACGAGGTACCTAGGCGTTATCGGTGCCATACTACAGGTGTCTCTGGACAATTCTCTAGGCTACTCTACAGAGTAGCCCAAGCCATTGCATGCTACCATGAGCACCATGAGGATTAGTCTGCCTTGATTTATACTTTTTGTATATGTATTACTGAAAGCTTCAAAGCTTCATATTTTTCCCTATGTATATGTATTCTGAACTTTTTATGGTCTTGAATGGGCACTGAAAGCTAGAGATGCTTCAACCCAAGTTTTGTATCTTGGTGCTACAACTTTTTATATGTATGAAAAACTTTTGATATTTACAATTGTGTGTTGAAAAATGTGATGTGTGGGATGATTTATGTACTTATGAATTTACATGTTTTTTATGCTTCAAATGGACTTTTAAGTATGAGCAATATGCCAATCCAAGACATAATTAGCTAGGGAATCTGCCACAGCATTTAAATATATTGGAATGTGATTATATGTAACTTGCTCAAAAGACCTCTCTAACAACCTAACTCTCTGGAAAGTACAAAGAAGCATGGGATTTCGAATGGTGTAGACTCGGTTAAGTTGTTGAACAACTAGTTCAGAGTCTAGGTAAACCCTAATTTCCCTTACATTATTAGCTAGGGCTTCCATCAACAATCCAATCACAGCTTGATATTCTGCCAGATTGTTGGTGGAGGGACCTAAAATAATACCCCCTAAACTCACCAACTCACTTGTAGGTGAATACAGTACCCAAGATGCTAGTGCAAGGTTAAGTGTATATCGATGAGCACCATTAGCAAAACCAATGAAGGAAGTCATCTGTCCATCAGACAAAAGACATGCATAAGTAGAGTTTTATGAAAAACACATTTTAAATCATGCAAAAGACACACCTCTCAAATATTAAGACACACATAAAACTATAAACAATATTTACAAAGACCCTATGTTAGATGACCTAGACATAGTATCTTTTGAGGTAAATCCCATCTTGGGACTCTCCCAAAGGTATCTCGTCATAATCAACCAATTCATATGCACCCTTCTCTAAAACACGGTTGATAACATAGTTCCCATGCCACATAGACTCATTTTTTCCTGCCCCCAGCTTGTCATGCTTCTGTTCATAGGTCAAAACTAGGTCTCCCTCATTGAAGGAATGGGGTTGAATAGTCCTATCATATTGAATTTTCATTCTTCATTTATGTGCCTCATTAGCTAAGGCAACATCACATCGAGTTTCATCAAGTTTGTTCAGATACAGGAATCTTTTTTTGTCGACAGTAGTGTTGGGAATAGTTCCACAACAAGCTTTGAAGAAGGGATTTCACACTCTATCGGGAGAGTAGCTTCTAGTCCGTATACTAATTGGAAGGGTGTAAAACCAGTGGAATTTTTTACAGTAGTCCTATAGGCCCAAAGTGTAGAGAAGAGCTGAAAATGAAAGTTTGACTTGGCTTTCCCTACCATCTGCTAAAGCATTGTTTTTAATACTTTGTTTATAGCTTCAACCTAGCCATTGGCCTGAGGATAGTATGGTGTAGAGTTATCGTGACAAAACCCTAATTTTACACTAAGCTCTGCCATCATCTTGTTTTGAAAATGTGACCCATGGTCGGTCACAATGGCCCTAGGAATCCTGAATCTCACAATGATATTGTTAAATAAGAATAATTCAGCAATCTTACCATCTTCGATGTATGTGGGAATTTTCTCATCCCATTTTGTAAAATAGTCTACAGCCACAATAATGTAGACATGCCCCCCAAATGAGGTAGGTCTACAGTGCACGAAGTCTATGCCCCATTTTGCAAAGGGACCAACTGCTACAACAGGATGAAATGGAGCTAGATGTGTGCATTTTTTGGAAGTGAACATCTAGCATGGTGGGAACTTCTTGACTGTTTCAATACAATATTTGAAAATAGAAGGCCAAAAGTACCTGACACGCAAGATTTTCTAGGAAGTATCCAACCCAGAGAGATGATCACCACAAGCTCCAGCATGGCAATCATTCATAATGATCTCAGCCTCTTCATGTGTAAGGAAGCATTGTAAGATAGAGTCAACACCACGGCGATATAGGGTATCATTCAGAATAAGATAGCTTTTGTCCTGGTGGTGAATGCGACGACGGTCGTCATGGGAAGTAGTGGGATGGTATCGTAAGGTCTGGAGATACAAAATGATATCTCCATACCATGGATCAGTCGTACTAATGAGAAACAATGATTCATGGGGAAATGAATCAAAGGGATCTGTAGTCTCAGTAGTACGGGGAAGGTCACATATAAGCTCTGCAAAAATGAGGGACTTCTTGGAATTAATTTTGGCAAATTCTAGCCCAAATTCTTAGAGAATTACGATCCAACGTGAATATTTTCCCCCAAGCACTTGATGTGTAAGAACGTAGTACATGGGGTTGGAATCCACATAAATAGTGGTGGTGCGAAGCAAAATATAATGACAAAACTTCTGGACCGCGATGACCATGGCTAGAGCAAGCTTCTCCACATGTGAGTATTGAGTTTCAGAGTTGACAAGACTCTTACTAGCGTAGTAAATCACATGTTCATGGTCATGTTCATCTGTTTGAACAAGGACCATGCCTATAGTAGACAAGGATGCAACCACATACAAGGAATAATCCTTAGCATAATTTGGTGGTTGCAACACTGGTGCATGGGTAAGTGCATGTTTAAGATTATCAAACATGTGTTGTGCAAAATCATCCTAGACAAAAACGGTATCTTTCTTGATCAACCTCATGAAACCATGTGTCCTTTTTGCATAATTGTAGAAAAATAACGTAGAAATTTTTCCTTCCCTTGCAAACTTTGGAGTTCAGTGATATTCGTGGGAGCAGGTAGGGCCAAGATAGCTTCAATTTTCAAGGGATCTATTCGGATGCCATCTTTTGAAACAATAAAACAAACAATTCAGCCAGCTTCTACACAAAAAACACATTTATGGGGATTTAGATGAATATTAAAATGACGACATCGAAGAAACACAGCTCTCAGATGATCGACATGAATATCTCGCTGATTGGAATTAGCAGGCAGGTCATCAAGATAGGGTTCCACAACATGTTTAATGTCATGAAAAGCATATGACATGGCACGTTGGAATGTCGTTCCAACGTTCTTTAAATTGAAAGGAATTTTACGATAAGCAAAAGTCCCCCAAGGGAAAATAAATGTTGTCTTGTGTTGGTTTGACAAGAGAATCTCAATCTGATTATAGCCAGAGAAGCCATCCATAAAGGAAAAAAAACACTTCTGGCACAGTTATCAATTATCTAATCGATATAGGGAGTGGGAAAGTTGTCTTTTGGACAAGCTCTATTCAAATCCCTAAAATCGATACAAACCCTAATAGTACCCTATTTTTTGTTCACAGGGACTATGTTGGACACCCATTTAGATAACGGTACAGGGTAAATGAAACCATCCCTAAGAAAATTTTCAACTTCTTCTTTAATAGCGGCTGATTTTCTTGGATGGACCTGTCACAGTTTCTGACGGACGGGCTTGGCATCATGGTAAGTTTTAATCTCATGAACAACGATAGAGGGATCAATCCCTAGAATTTCTTCACATGTCCATGCAAAGACATCTCTAAACTCCTTGAAAAGGACCGTGTATGTTTGAACCTCTTCAGGTGAAGAGTTTTGTCCTATGAAAATGTTCTCAGAAATACCTGGTTTCACTGATATGTCCACGGGCATAGTTTTTGTAATGTTTCATAAATTTCCTTCAGAATCGACACTATGAGTGAGGATCGGATATTGAGGGTTGAGGACTATATCAGATGAAACTGTAGAGGTGAAGTGGTATTCTACCATATGGAAAGGGGGAAGGAAAGAAGATCTGTGATGAAAATCTTCCCAAGGCATCTCCTCTAACGACATAACTTCCATAATATATTCGTCTGTAGGAAGTGTGTGGGAAAAAAATCTAGAGATTGGGGGGGTTTCGAGTAATTATGGCATGTGATAGTGGTTTAAGGCCACCAACAAATGGTCATTGATGGGGGAATCACTAGTAGCTTGGATTGCATTGTAAATTTCTTTGAAAGGGGAAAAGGATGTTGATTCATCAGCAATTGCTTTTCCTTTGTTTGTATGATAGGTAGAAATCATGTTAATAGATTCAATTTGCGAAGCAAGAGGAGGATCATATGAGGGAAAGACTCCCATTAGTGAATAATCTTTGATAAGACCTACTCCAATTTCCTTATACTGTGGGGTATTCAGGAGTGAAACGCTACTTGCATCGTTTGTAATGGCACTAGGTGTGATGAAATCTAACTGATCAACAGTAACAATCTTTCCTTGGAATGGGAACTAGACGATCCAAAAAATGGTCGATGCTATAGCTTGCATAGCATAAGACCAGTAACGACCTAGGAGTAAGTTGTAATCCAAAAGAGCATCGACGAATTCAATATGAATGGAGACTGACTTGCCCCCAAGTTCAACATGGATGGCAGGTAGTAATCCATAGGGTTGAAATACGCAACCATCAAAATCCTTAAGGGTGGTAGGTGAACGGTTGATTTATGGAGAACCAATGACTCTCCAACAAGATAATGACATAACTGATGTAGAGGCACCCTCATCCAAGAAGGTACAACAGATATTTTTTCCAGCAACCTTGGTAGAAATCTAGAAAGCTAACTGATGTGAGATTCCCGTCTTGAAATCATCCAGTTTGAAAGTGATGATATTACTATTCTCAAGATCCATAGCTCCAAGGGCAGTAAGCAAGTTTTTTCGTTGAGTTGGGAAAGTTTGAAGTAACTCTAAAGCCGACATAGCACATGGTGCTTGGGCCAACTCTTCGACAATATTATAATATTGGGTGGCACGAGTGTTAGGATTGATTATGGATTTACGTTGAGTGCCCTTTGGTGGATGAAAAATTGCTTCTGGAATAGGTTTTCCAATGTGAAGACCATTATTAGGAGGAGGTGTGGAAGTTGAGGGTTTTTCAGATGGAACATCATCAAGTTTATTTTCTAGAGGAGGGTCATAACTATGTGATCTTGTATTTAAATTAACCATTTCACTAGACATCATTCGAACTTCACCAGTGGAGGAAGAAGTTTCATTCAAGGAATTATGATCAATTAACTACTATTGGGAAGGGAAAGGATCTTTTAGAACTGTGGGGGTGGGTGAAGTTTTCAAAAACTTACTAACTTCCTCACAGCAAGGACATTCTTTTGTAAAATGGTCACTGCTATAGATTAAACAAGGATACTTTACCTTTCACTTACCTTTTGAATCAGCATCTGGATTCAGTGTTTTATTTCCTTCCTGTTGATTATCAAATTTTTTAGATTTATTTTTTCCTTGCTTCTTTCTACTAGAATATTCATTTGATTGGATCACGTTTACTTCAGCATAAGCAACAGGAGAGGTTGCAGGTTTGGTAGATGGTGCTGGTTGATTTGACGAAGTGGCGGTTTGATTTTGTTTCTTAGAATATTTGGTCATCGTTGGCGTTTGAACTGAACCAAGTATGCCATCAGCAGGTGGTTTAGTTGCTGGTCTTGATGGATCAGTTGTAGGTCGGGGAGCATGGGGAATCAGATCATACAGTGTACCTGACTGGGAATAAGCCAAGTCTAGGTACTGAGCATGGCTAATAGCTTGCTCCTTGGTAACAATGCCTCCCATGGCAACATCTCTAACAATAGGTGGAGGTAAAGACTTTGTAAGGCAATCATCGAGCAACTGATTAGGAATGGGGGCCTTAATTAACCTTCGTATTCATCTCCATTCATGGATATGATCGGAGATGTGAGTCGACGTGGTTTTTCAAAGAGAAGTAAAAAGTTATGTACCTGTTTCATATCGGATTGGCAATTGAAAGTGTGTTAAAAACACCATTGCTAAGGAATTGAAGTCCCAAAAAGAGTGTTGTGGTAACTTGATGTACCACTTTGTGGAAATACTAGTGAGGATTCTTTGAAAAAGCCTTAGACAGATTGAGCCGTCCATCAAAGAATTGGATGAACACCATAAGTGAAATGTCATCACATGGTTTTTTGGATCTTCACTGGGTTTTCCATCAATCTTGGGTATATCGGAAGGTAGCTTTATAGGAATGGAAGGCCAAGAGGGGTCATGATGGATTAGTTCATTTATCAATCTTTACAAGTCTGGCAGATCTAAAGTAGCTAGAAATGGTAATTGTTGATTTAGTTGTGGATATTGGTAGTACTAATAGCGAATTTGCTAACTAGTAGGACCATATGCATATTGATAGATGGGTATGGATGATTCCCCCGAATCTTGTCGAAAAGGTTGTTGATTTCCATAATTTCAATGAGAAGGTCGGCCACCCGAGGGAGGGGGTCCTCCTGAAGGTGGTGGTGGAGGTGGTCCTCCACCTCATGGTGGTGGTGGTGGGCCTCCTAGTGGTGGTCCTCCAAATGGTCCACCAGGTCCTCCAGGACCTCCGGGACCTCCAGGTGGTCTTCCGGATGGTGGTCCACCATAGCCTCCAACAATGTTAACAAAATCTCATCCATATGATGGGACATTTGACCAATTTGGTTGTCCCCAAGGTACAAAATCATTCTCAGGGTAGGGAATTCCAGGATAAGTAGCCACCAGTGATGGTTGTTGGTAAACTTGATTAACCGTAGGTGGTTGAGTTCCTGGATAAGTATATTCCCAAGAAGCTAGATGTTACGGAGAGAAATTTCTACGGCTTGGGGTACCACAATAGATAGCTTGACTCCAGAAAACAATCCTTTCCAATATGCAAGAGAAATCAAATATCTAACACTAAAGGATCAAAACTCGTTCCTTATTATGGACGGTTGAAGTAGATCCTCGTTGAGCTTTCCAACTCCAGCTTGAATTGTTAGATTACTTCCTCAACAATCAGTAAAAACAAGACAAGCATGCTATATATATTGGTGTTAGATCTACTCTAGCATATATAATCAATAACATAAAAGCATTTGAAATCTTCCATGGATAAAATATTCATTCAAACATACATTATTGGACAGGAAAAGATATTTCTATTAATATAAAATCAGAGATTACAATGAATACAACCTCTGTCGGCACATCTGCAAATCGGAGAAACTGAATCCCCCACTTGGGTCTCCACCACCTCAATCCTCCATCTCTCGATAGCAAGCTCACAAGCAAAAGGCAAGCTTGGGAAGAACACCAAAGTGCTCAAAGGGACAAAGGGATGCAGTCTCAAGCACAAGTTTCGGGAACAATGGACTATAGTTTCTTTGCTCTCAATTCTCATATATCTCTCATTGTATCCAAAGGGTTCCTTATATAGCTCTTCAATGGGGCAATGAAGGGTCGAAAC
Organism: Pseudotsuga menziesii; assembly: GCA_001517045.1. Classification (NCBI taxonomy): domain Eukaryota; kingdom Viridiplantae; phylum Streptophyta; class Pinopsida; order Pinales; family Pinaceae; genus Pseudotsuga; species Pseudotsuga menziesii. Next base: position 53,662 of record LPNX010522871.1, on the reverse strand, counting down.
CGAGCGATCTCAAGGCATATGGAAGGCCAGGACACAAGTGAGTCAGATCCATGTCAAGGAAAACTCCGAAAGAATTTAGCCTTTTGCACACATCTTGATGTACGCAGTTTTAGGGGTCAAACCCACGTATATACACGAGAAAGGGTTTAAAAGTCATGTATGGCCATTTAAGCATGTTTTTAGGGACGATCTTGGAAACATCAAAAGTATAAAAAAGGTCCATGGGGTCCAAAGAGTCCACAGAGGGATAGGGGAAGGCCATACAAGTGCGATTCACTAGGTGTGGTAAAATCAGCTATAACACTAGATTATTGACAGGTTGTGCCCCTAAGGGTTGACTTATACTAGATAGGGGGGTACAACATTGGTATTGGTAGGAGGGATAACGAATGCAGGTTGTGCTACAACTACAACTTGTCTTGAACTAGCAATAATTCCATTGACAGATGACGTAACTCATGCTGGGGGTTGCCCCCTGGTGTGAGAATTTATTGACATTACTGGATTTGAGGATTTCCCCCCAACCATGAGAGTTGTGGAATGTATAGTAATGGGTCCAGGATGTGAAACTGTAGGGTTGTGATTTGGACCTGGATTACCCTGAAATGGAACTTCTTCAATAGGAGCTATCAATTGAGCTAGTGAACGATATCCTTCAGGCCATGGGTTGTGAGAAGTCTCACCATAGGTTGGATGACCATCAGAAGAAGCTTTAATTTAAGCTAAAGGCCAAGAATCTGTATTAGGGGGTAAACAAGCTATTATAGCTTCATGACGAGACACGGGCGGAGGAATGATTCTTTATACTCTCTTTGAAAAGTTACAAGCTCGATCGAGAGATGCATTAATTCTTCTCTGTTCCTCCTCTCCCAAAGGAGGGTTCCCTGGTGAAGGTCTAATAACCCTGAATTCAGCAATATCTTGGCCCATAGAATTCCTCCAAAAGGAGCATCCTGGACATAATATGGGGGGGCAGGAGTATCGACATGGCTTTCCAATGGCGGATGTACATAAACAGCGGCTGCAGGAGGAATTGAATGAAAGGATTTGTGTAAATAGTGAAATCTTCTCTAGTTCCACTAGCTAAGGCAGTTCCTATAGGAATATTAGTAGAATCTGGTTGTTCCACGGTTACTACTTCTTGTCCTTCCATGGTAGGAGGAGAGTCGGGAGATAAACCCTGCAATCTATGAAATTGACATCTCACAAGTTGCTCAGCCATCGTGGTGGATGAAGTTACCTAATCTAGGTCAAAAAGGGAGTAAAAGCACACAAACAAAACCTACGCAGAGCTAAAGGTCATAAGCAGATTTAAGTGATAGGACGGGTTCAGAATAGTCGATCTCTCACTAGGATTGTCAAGTAGGTGCAACTCGTGATATACCTCCATTAGAGGAATTTTCAACTCAAAATGGGCCTCCTAAAAAAAATTATCAAAATAATAGTTAAAATAATAAAACAATATTTATTAATTTTGGAAAAAGAAAAGAAAAAAACTACTTTTTTGTTTGTATTTTCGACATATCTCCCCGTGTTTTTACTCAAATTTTGATCGAGAGAGCTCATTGGATTTGGAATTTAATTTTGCATCCAACGAGTACCCACTCGGCATACTTTCAATGGACCCCGATACCCCAAACAAGAAATACCTGAAAAAAAATGTGATGATGACATCATCATCACGTTTTTTCAGGTATTTCTTGTTTTGGGGTATCGAGGTCTGTCAAAAGTATGCCGAGTGGGTACTCGTCGGATGCAGAATTTATTTCCACATCCAATGAGCTCTCTAGATCAAAATTTGAGTAAAAATGCGGGGAGATATGTCAAAAATACAAACAAAAAAAGTAGTTTTTTTTATGATACCTATCCCCAAATTTATATTAAAAAGGTGTTTAAGACCTATACGGTATTTCAAATTTAATGCAATTTCATTGGATAACACATGATGACATGGAATTTGAGTTAAAGTTAAAAGGCCCATTTTGAGTTTAAATTTCCTCTAATGAGGGGTGCCTGCGTAGTAGTCTTCCCGAATGTTGTTTTCGGTGTATTGCTCCACACAAGACGACCAAAGGGTTTTTCTGAGATGGTTAGGGTATCCTAGTGGGGTATCCCGATATACGCAAGATACGTGGGAGCTCAAATCAGTAGTAGTGTTGTCTAATGCACAACCGTTCACAAGGGGCCTTCCAATATACAATCGAGTACGTGAAGTACCTTTCTATATACCTCAAGGGTATGTGAAAGGTCGTTCGATATACCAATGGTACGTGGAAGAACCACATGAGTCTCGAGTTGTAGTGTGGACAAATAACGACAACTCCTATGCTTAACGATGCCCAAACACATCACTAACCTATCACTCAACTTTCTATACAATTTTAGACCTAAATCTACCATTAATTTTATCTGGACGATTAGGTGAATTTTTTTGGAATTTTGTCTCCAATAATGCAAATTAATATAAATGTAAATGCACTTTTTGAGTTCAGTGAGAACTAACTAGGGTAAGGAAGAAACCTTTTTCTTTTGTTTTCAACAATATACTGAAAGAAGGCTGATTTCGACAATCAAAACAAAATCCATAAAGAGCACAAAGAAAGTCTTTTCAAACACAAAAAACTCTTTCAAACAAGCACTCTAACATTTCTGAAAAGGACAGAAAGAAAACTAAGCCTCTAGCGTGCATGCAAAACTAATTTTTGCTACAATGTCAAAAAGACCTATTTTTCTAAATCACACATGCAAAATGGAAATGGAAATTTTTGCAAGCATAAACAAGAGAAAAAATAAATGATTCTTTTTGTATTTTTCTAAAAAATATGAGGCACACAAAGCAGTCTTTTCCACAAAAGAAACTAATCTTCTAGGAAGAGGCTATAGGATTTATTTTCAAAGGGAAATTTTTAGATACTTCACTAAAAAACCAGAATCGAACTATGTTTCCAATTTCGTTTATGACAATGCAAAAGATAGAAATTTTTAGATCTGAGCTCAAACAGAGAATCAGACTCACAAAAACTAGTAAATCAGGAAACAAGCCGCATCAAGTAGACCAAACTGAAAAATCTCAAAGGATAGGACAAATTACAATTTTGAACAAAAAAATTGTAAACAGACAGTTTTTGAAGGCCTACCTCGGCACGCTAAAGGGCACTGCACCAGGGCATCCTAGGCTGCTATGGTTCTCCTAGATTTCTACAAAAAGGCATCGTCGAAGCTCTATCAAGCAAAAAAGAAGGCGGTGTCGGTGCTTTGGTCAAGAAGAGAAAAGGTGCCCTAGGATGAACCGACTCTCTGTCAACCAAAGGGAAACACGTCATCGAACAGTGGACTGAAAAGGCTAAAAACTTGCAGAAGAAACCAAAAAGACTGAGCTGACTAAAAAAGTGCAAGAACTTACTCAGAACAGAGCCAAAATATCAAATGCATAAGATGGATAACTCACCTTGTTAACTGAAACAACTGAAAGGAGAGAGAAATAACCTTCATAGATGGAATGGTTACCAAAGTTTGTATATCTGACTGGATATGCACCAGATTTGACTAGATCTTCCTTAGATCTGACTGGATTAGGCTAGATCCCCAGCGAAGTCACCAATTTTGTTATCATGAATTCTCAACCAGTGTTGACACTGCTTGTTCCTCTGTAATATAAAACACAACTACAAAACAAAAAGACATAGAAACATAACCTTTCCTTGAATAATCAAATCAATTAACATAAAACACATTATACCTCAACCTTGGATCTGCTTGTCTTCTCTCCAAAAATTCCTTACAACGGTCCAATATCTACAAAATAGATCACAAGAAAAACAAAAGGGATGAGAGCATCATGATAATTGAGTATCCATATTGGTGATCAAGGAATCCAATAATATTTAATTACAAACACTACAATCAAATATAGGAAAGGGAAATGTTTTTGTATTAATATATGGATGAGAAAGAAGTACAACCAAAATCCTTGATCGATGGATTCTATCTCAATCAATAATTTCTACAATCTCCTATCACTATGAAGACCTCTCCGAACACAAGCTACCTCTACTTTGCCTCTGATTCATACTTCAAGCCAGCAGCATAAGGATGTTTTTTTCTGGCCTCCCCCACTCTCTTCATGAAGGCTCCATTTATAGGCCTAGAACTCAAGAGATGACTTGGAAAAAGGATAGGATGAGATCCCTATAGGTGAGGGTGGTGAATTCCACGTCTCCTGGGCATATAGGAACTAATTCCATAAAGGATTCCGTATGGAAGCATCCAGAAACATCTTTTTTCCTTTTTACTAACCACCGGCGCTCTTAGAAGAACTGTCAAGAGCGCCGACCTAGGGTTTTTTCCAAATAAAAGGGAAAACGACACCTTTTTCTCAACTAGGTCAGGCGTCAGTGATGCTCTATGCAAAACACCAAAAATCATCGTCCCCTCTAGGTCAAGGAAAAAAGTGACCAAGGTGACTCATGCCAAGATTTCTAGGAGGCTAAAAGGCAAAGAGAAATTCTCATCGAGGCTGCTAAGCAATGTGAGATTTCCAGGTGCAACACTCCATTAAGAACATGAACAAATCAAGTAGCCCTTCATAAATTGGTAATTCAACAATATTAGTCGTGACGTGGCACAGGGACTGCATGATCAAACCACACTTCCTGAATGATACCTCATGCATGCGATTTTACCAGTTCTCTAACGCATCATCAGAATCGAAAGACATGGAACTAGTGTTGTGCCAACTGAGTTCTTCTTTAGCAATAAGGTGGATGTAATCTTCGGAAATGTTGTAAGCATGATCCCACCCCCTGACCAATTCATCTTTCACTAGTTCACTATATCTCCATCCCTCGTTTGGATCTATTGGAGCGATGACTCTAATGTATTGATTCTCAAATGTCATCATCTGCTTCTTGAAGTTAATGATTTCCATAGTATAATTGACCCATCTGATCCCCAGCAACGCGGGATAAGATCTTCCACCATCAACAACTTCAATTATGTCTAAGTTGGCATGGGTCTTCATACCTTCAACATCCACAACCAGGTTCGACACACATTCGATTGGTTGTACTTTAGCCTAATTAGCCAATCGGAACTGTACAGGGGACCAACCCGACATGGGCCTCCTCATTTTCTTCCAGTTTTTCTTTGTCAGAATATTCACATCATAGTCCCCAATATGAATGTTCATGTGCATCTCTTTGACTGTATTTTTCTTGTGTAAAGATTTCACTGCAGATTCCTATCACTCCTTACCCGGGTGGTGTAACAACTTTTCAATCTCGACCAGAGCATCAGGATCTCTTTCCAGGGACAAGAAACTCTAAAAGAAGATTTGGAAAGTACCATGTTGCAGCGATGGTCCTGCTTCCAATGAAGAATCAAAAGCAGAGGGAATTTCAAAAATAGGTGACTTACCAAGATTTCTTTCGATCGCATCCCGAGCTTTGAAGAATGTATCTTTTTCAGTTGTGATATAAAATGACACCTTCTTCTTCCCATCCAATCAATCCTGTGGTTTGGGCCCATCCTCTTCGGTCATCGCACCCCCGTGAGTGACAATAGAGACATCGACATCCTCTTTTCTGGGTTCTGCTGAGATTGTCACAACTATCGATCCTTGACTTTGGTTCATCGGTGGATTTTGGTTCATTGGTGGATTATGGTTCACCGGTGGGTTCATGGGTTGACTCACAATCTGATTCTGCAGTGCAATTGATTTTGAGCCTAGTTTTGTAATTGATTCTGGTTGCATATCTTATTTTGATTCTGGAACTAGTTCTGGTTCTGCAATTGAGGAACATTGCTAGCCTGTCGTCTTACGATTAGCTGTGGGAAGTTTTCAACAATATGATCAATTGTGGTGCATTTTGTACATGAACACTGTAAGTGTGGTAAATCTCTCTGGTAATGTCCAAATACCCCACAATTGTAACACTGGACAAGTCTGCGACCTCGTCCCCCTCCTCTTCCTCAGAATCCTCCTTGCTACCAGTACTGCAGCTGAGCCAATTGTTGTGGAGGGGGATTCAGATGCTACTGAACATAGTGTGTTGCTTGAACATATTGTTGCTGCGGTGGAGCCATCAAAATATGATTAGATTACAGCCGCAGTGCAAATTGTGGTTGTGGCGCAAACTATGGTTGCGGATGCGACAGAATAAACTACATCTATGGCGATGGTGTGTACTATGAATGAGGTGGTGGTTCTACCACCTGTGGCTACAATTGTGATTGATGTACTGCATGAGGATCTTCTCCCTTCACATAGTATGAGGCATACATCCTTTCCTGGAGTAGTTCATAAGCACGAAAGTTTTTATCTTCATGCCCGACCGAGCGACAAAAAGTGTAGTATAAGCTCCCTAGCTGCGTGACCATGTTTTTCATGTAGCTATATTCTTCGTGTTGATTCCCATATACTTGACATATGTGACACCATGGTACACTACTGCAACTCAGTGGGTTTGTTTCCCCAGATAGGAGATAGTTTCTGAAGTCAGCGAAAGTATCCTTAGTGTGTCCATCTACACGACAATGAGTGCACCGAAGATATTCATGATTTTCTTTCCCCTTCTTAATGTCTTGCAACTGAAGCATAAATTTTTCCATCTCTTCCTGAATTTGGTTCATGAAAGCTGCACTCTCGCCAATGGGTGAAGCTTCTAACTTTGTGGCACTACAACAAAAACCTGTGATTAGTGTCCCTTTTAGCTTCCTTTCTAGCATCCACTATCCCTTTTAGTGTATTTTTCATCATTTTTTGGACAAAGTGGATGCTTTTCCATGGGATGGCACTTTTAATGGCTTTATTTGCATCCCTTTTTAAAATTTGGCTCTATTTTGGACTCTAATTAGCATCCCAATTAGCGTCCCAATTATTGTCCTTATTAGCGTCCCAATTAGCATCCCAATTAGTGTCCTTATTAGCGTCCCAATTAGCATCTCCATCAGCATCCCAATTAGCATCCCAATTAGCGTCCCTTTTTAAAATTTGGGGCTATTGTGGACACTAATTAGCATCCCAATTAACGTCCCAATTAGCATCCCAATTAGCATCCCCATTAGAATCCCAATTAGCGTTCCAATTAGAATCCCAATTAGCATCCCAATTAGTGTCCCTTTTTAAAAGTTGGCATTATTTTGGATGCTAATTAGCATCCCAATTAACGTCCCAATTAGTGTCCCAATTAGCATCCCAATTAGAATCCTAATTAGTGTACCAATTAGCGTCCCAATTAGCATCCCAATTAGCATCCATTTTTAAAAGTTGGCATTATTTTGGATGATAATTAGCATCCCAAATAACATCCCAATTAATGTCCCAATTAGCATCCACAAAAGCATCCCATATAACGCCAATAATAGCCTCCAAAAAAACGTCCTGAATAGCATAGCACCATATATGAATCCAAGGTTAGTGACATGAATTGCACCATGAATTTCGACAAGAAAAACATTCAACATAGAGCCAGGAAATGCTACACCTGGAGTTGTTTTTCTAAATGCTAAGTACTGCTGTTGAGTTGATTTGCTAAATGCTAGTACCGCTGCTGAGTTCGATTCCCTTAAAATATAAGGTTTGACTATAACTGTCAACTAATATTATACCTAAAATTTGAGGATATATGCCCCACTATTTCCATAAATCTAGAGAGGATTTCTTGGAATCCTGTAGCTTTCAAGTGTTCAATCTATGACCCAAATATGCTTTAACATCCTATACTTTGATATTTGTCCCTCCTTTGTCCCTCCTTTGAATACCACCTGTTAAAATACTGCATGGAAATGCTCAATTTGATGCCCTTGAATATGGGGTTGATCTTTATTGTTGATCTTCAAAATATGGGATTTGAATGCTGGTAATGTGGACCTGCTACTTTGCTGGATGGAGGATTCAACACCATAGAGACTCAATGATATTTCCTTCTACAAACATCTATAAATCCCCATTGCTAATATTACTCTTGATTACTAGATATTTTTTAATATACTCTGTCACTTGTTCACAGTATTACATTTCTCAATATGCCATGAATTTTAAGAGCCGCTAATACGACAAAGGAATTTTCCTTGTTCAGATCGTTACTAAGAGCTGGTAGAGAATTCAACGTTCCAACACATAGGTATTGATAGGCTAAATATGCAAGTGGAAAAATATCAAATGTATTTTTGATAACCATTCAACAAGGAATCGATGCCAAAAGGATGGTTTCATATGTGAGAAGTATAACTCTTGCATATTCCTTAACTGTTAGCAAATTCCATTTCAAAGCTCCTCCTTCAGGTGTAGGATGCAAGAAATTCAACTCTATATTTTCACCTTCAAGTCTTATTTGGTGTCCAATGACCATAAGGTCATTTTTACAAGTATGAAATGCAAGAGCCAAACCCTTTATTGAGCTTGCCATTACAGGCAATTTTCCCAATATATTCCAAATATGGTATCCTTGTTATATTTCTTGACTTCATTTTGCTAGTGCTTGATTGCATAAAACTTGATTATTTATCATTACAACCAAGTATGTTGTTGGTTCACTAATTTTGTCAAGAAATTATACTATGCTGCATGTAGAATGCACTTTACTGCTAAAGGGAACCATTTGATACAACCATAACTTGACAAGAAACTTTTTAAATATCATTGTGCATATATATATATTCATATTCTAGTTTAGTGTAGAGATCTTCAACAAAATATGGTCATTTCCACAAATCCCATGATGACAAAGTGTATGCACAAAGCTAGAACACATGTAGATGTTGAAGTGTGTGGGGGGGTGTTGGGACATGATTGTGGGTACTGGAATGTGCATATTAACCTCGAATGTGTGCACATAGGGTCTAAAATTGTGACATCTCGTGACATGGAGTCACACGTAAACAACAAGTATATACTTGGGCACAAAATTGGCAGTGGTTATTTTGACGAGATATACTTAGGCTTTGCTCCATTTTTTATTTTGTTCACTCAATGAGTAATTGTTTTGTTGATCCCATAAAATATTAATCCATCAAGTCCCACAGACTTTGTATTCACCTAATTTTGTCTGAGAAACATTACATGTTGTTTGTGATCGGCATATTTTCTCTTTATCCATGACTCATGAGTGTCACCATATGGAAATTTCATATCTTAGAACACCAATGGTTCTTAGTTCTATATTACTTTTGCAGCAACACCTCATCTTGATGGGTATATACTTGATTCCATATCTATGATTTTTTGTATTCACCTGAGTTTGTCTGAGCAGCTTTACATGTTGGTTGTGATCGACATATTTTCTCTTTATCCATGACTCATGAGTGTCACCATATGGAAATTTCGTATTTTAGAAATACAAGATTCCTTTACCTTGAGATAATGGGTTACTTTCTTTGGGTGCGAGACACCAATGTATTTTTACCATTTGACATTTTAAATTCTGATAAATATTTGTAGGTAGTTCTCTTTAGTCCAATTCAGTTGGTCTATATGCTACTAAGGGGGTGAGGCTAACATTTGTCTAACTAATTTGGATATGTTGCCTCTCCCCATCTCTATTGTCTGTTTTACTCTCATATAATTAATGTCCCTTTTCTTATTATCTACAGCAAGCATGTCTTCTTTGGAAGAGTTGTTCAGGGAATAGATGTACTAAAGAAAATTGAGGGATTATCAACTACAGATCAAGGAAGACCTATTGTTCCAGTTAAGATTTCTAATTGTGGTGAAATATTTCCAGGAAAAGGTAAGAGTATAGTTGTAGTTGATGAAGGTGCATCCAAGTGCAATCCAAGCTTGAGAGATATAAGAATGATAAGGATTGGTAACCTAAGAAAAATAATACACAACTCAGAAAACATTAAAAAAAAATTCCCACATACCAAGCAAGTTAGCAAAGCTAGCATAACTCGGGTCAGGGCATCAAAACTTTTTGTTCAACACTTGTCGTGAAAGAATACATGTAATATGGGATGGAGGGGAAATGGAATCAAGCCTAAGTAAATTGAATCCATTCAACTCACTACATGTCTATCTCTCAACAATCCACCTTTTAAATTGAACCAAAATACCAAAAGAAGTTTATTAATGGCTAGATTTGAGAAAGTTCTAAGTGTGAGTAATTAAGGGCTCGGGGCTCTAAAATTTGTTGTGTTTTGTACCAGTCCACAATTCAGAGAATCGACAGGCACAGGTCGTAATTTAAGTTATTTAATAAAAACATCTAATGTGTATACCTCTATGTCAAAACTGTTTTCCATGTCGATGTAGGCCACTACCCTCTTTATTTTCTTACCAAAAGGCATGATAATGAGGAAGAAGACCTAAAATTATGGACTTCACCTTCAAATAATGCCTTGCAATCACATTGGTAAGGACTAATAAGAAGATCACAACAATCCAACTTGTCAAATGTTAGTTGATAGCGTTAATTAAATACTTATATGGTAAATTTAATATAAGACTTGCTTATAGTTGTCTCTTACTCTTTGTGTCTTGACACATTTAATAATTTATGGTTGTCTCTACACCTTACTCAATTCGTATTATAAGGTGCTGATGTGCATGCATAATAATCCTTCTTTATTACTATGAGATGAGGATTTAAAGGGAGAGGATGTAAAGACAAGTAATTTTATATGTATTTCGATGGCGCTGAGGACAAATGTTGTGAGAAACCACAATAAATGGAAGGACAGAGGGAGATTACATCACGATCATGCCACCCATCAAATTGAAGACTATTCTTGAGCCAACAATTTTTTTTTAAATTTTATTAATAACCATTGTTTCTCCATATTGTGTGCCCAATGACACCTCTCTATAGCAACATTTGCATAAATTGACCTATGCACAATTTGTGATCCCAACTACATGTCATTATTTGTATTTGCATGACATCGAGTGTTGTTTATAGTTGTCATGAGTCCATGATATTCATGCAAGAAATGAAGTCTTGTAGAGGAGTACTCATCAAACCAACCTTTTGAATTTCATTTTGATGAAAAAAAAGTGGACATTGGTAGCAAGGTTCACATAATCATACACTTGAGTGGTTGCCATTTGGGTTGTTTCAAGAATCTTCAGAGGAGATTTAGTGACTGTATTGTTGCATGGCATAAACTTTCACTGATACAGTGAGATACAGTGTAGAGAGTTCCTTCGAAAAATGCTAGTTCAAGAAACTTACTATTTTAAATTTTAGATTATTGATAGCTTCTTTTTGTGTCAGGAAAAATATTACATGGCTTAGCCCAAATATTACTATATTTACAAATTTAAAAAATTGCTAGTTTCCTTGATCAATTTTCAGTACAAGAGTTGGCTTTTACCAGTATGGATCCATCTTAGCTCTAGCCAGATATATTAAACACCAAGAGGGTAAAAAAAACCCATGTGCAAATCTATTGATGCTTAAACATTTCAGGGTTAAGATGGCTCCATGGTAATTTTTTGCTTTCATTTGAATAATTTTTATTTAAATATTGAAGTTTAGAGGTTACTTTCCAGCATTTTCTCTCACTGAGCTATCCCCAAATGTTTTGGACATTGATGGGTTATTCAAAATTTTGAGGATGTATAGAATTTGACTGTGAACACTCCATTTTCTTTAAAAAGGTCTCCATCTACTAGTAATGATATCCTTGATGTACAAACTCATGTAGGAGGCTAATATAGAAATGGTTCTAATCAGATGAGAATATAGTGAATCCTCGACACCGAATTTTGGATTGCTCTCATCAACAATAACTGGTTCCATTCTTACTGGGTTGATTTGATTGCCACCATCACCTTCCATTATGTGATTCACATATTGATTACTGTATCAATGGCCAAAATCGTTTTCCACAATCCACTATCAATAGAGAGACTTGGCTTCCCAACTTTTGCTACCATGTCATCGTGCTTACCTTTTTTAGCATTCTTTGGCTATCCGTAATTTATTTTTGAACACTCTGGTGTTTTTTTTAAGGGCTCCATGTTCTTGCACACAAAGACTCTGAAGCTTCTACATGGGCTCCGTGTAGATTTTAGTTAGATCCTTTAGGTCTATCATTTTAGAAAAAGGGTTAATCTTTTTATGCTCATGTATTTTTCTTTGTATATGCATATGATTGTGTAAATGCCACTGATATGATGGTGGAATAATGGTGCCTTTTTATTTTGAAATTCTTGGTTTTTTTTTGTGCCCAAATAGTGCCGAAAGAAACAGAGAGGGAAGTTGGAGTAAACAAAGGTGTCTCGGATAAGCAAATTCGGTTGAAAATATTTTCTCCAAATGTTCTTAATATAACTCTAGTGCAATTGCCTGGTATAAATAAGGTTCCAGTGGGAGATCAACCTTCTGATATTGAAGCACGGATTAGAACAATGATTTTGTCATATATCAAGCATGAAACATGCATCATTCTAGTAGTTTCATCTACAAATGCAGATTTGTCAAATTCTGATGTGCTCCAAATGGCCAGAATTGCTAATCTTGATGGTAAGTACATTAGTTTAGAATTGCTCTTGCTACAACTTTGAGCGACCTAGGTAACCCTATTCTGAACCCATCGAAGGCCTTCACACAATAAGCATTAGAATTTTAATGTGTTGTGCTCTAGCTACAACTTTGAGTGACCTAGGTAACCCTATTTTGAACCCATTGAAGCCCTTCACACAATAAGCATTAGAATTTTTATGCATTGTGCTCTAGATACAACTTTGAGCGACTATTGTGACAATGATCTAATTTTAAACTTGAACGAGCATGCTACATCCTTGTGTGGGGTTTGTACAACATGGATATTAATATTGATGTATCTTTTGAGCAGTTATTGAGATTACAAAATGCATCATGATTCGTTCAAGTTCGATAAAGTGAGACTAGTTATTTTTAGGCTCACCAGTCATAAAAAAATATAGGTGTCCATTTACCAAAATGTATTAGTGTCAATTTCTAAATATTTTGGTAATAAAGAAATTCACCTTCCGAAATGGATAAAAACACACAATTAAGTGTACATCTAACCTAAAGGTAGAACCTACTATACATACTCACTTGTGAAGCAATTTTCATCTCTACAAAAGAAAAATAGCATTGAAATGAAATAAGACCACAAACAAACATACATGCAATTAAAGATAAACCAATAATGCATTCATAAAGCAAGTATTATTTATTTATCATTTACTCTATAAAACAACCACGGACATCTATTTTATAAAGTATTCACATTGTAAATATATCCCAAAAAAAAACCCTTTATGAAAAAAAAAAACTCCTGCAAACAAACACTTCATAAATATGTATGTTTACACATTCTAACATTACATATTTTACTTTATTTAACCCTTCGCATTTCATTGCACATATAAACATATAACACATAATTAATTCTTCCCAACTCAAAACCTAATATATACCATAGAACTTAAATCCAAAGTCACACTTTCCACCATTTAAATTTAATGACAAAAATAGCTATTAACACCCAAACTATACTTCATGTATGACTCATTCACAATTATAAAAAAGAAAAGAGCAACATTGTGAGAGAGAAAGTAAATTTGAGGAAGTTTGTATGTGGGAGAAAGATTAGCGATCCTTTACATTGAGCCACAAAACCCCAACTAAATTTTGGAATGGTTGAGGTGATTGGATTGGTCGAAATGGGGATTGGAATGCTCTCATTTCAGACAGTGAGGAGATCAAAATCACTCATGGAGCGCTTATGGGTCATGCAGCAGCAACACGAGGGCTTGGGACTCAATGGCGAGGGATGGAGGTGAGAAATATCCTCATCTCCAGTGAGGGAAACAGAAGCGAGCGCAGAGAAGAGAACATCAATGGGAGGAGCGTGGCTGGAGATCCCCAAGCTGGAGGAAGATTTTGAGTAACGGTGGATAGCCACCTAGTCAATATTCTCAAGGGCATGACCATGCTCTAGGCCTACGAATTAGCGGGGGTCGATATCTCTCAATTTTGCTATCATTCCTGCCTATCCATCATCAGAAATTGCCCCATGTGTCTCGTTGAGGTTGAGAAGAGTCCCAAGCCCATGGCATCTTGCACTATGCCTACACTTCCTAGTAATTAAATGCCTTCGCTCTTTTCACTATGGTTTCCACCAATACCAAAGCTGTTAAATACTTCTTAAGGGTTTGAATCGGAAGGATGTTGATTTTAGGGTTTAATTGACAGGATTGAAAATAAATACTGATACCCCAATGGTGAATAAGGAAAGGGAAGGGGTGATGGAGTTTATTTTGATGAATCATCCGCTGGATTTCCCAATCTGTGACCAAGGAGGGGAGTGTGATCTACAGGATCGGTCTATGGCTTTCAGATCATATCGCGGGTGTTTCATCGAAACAAAGAGGTTTGTGTTGGATAAGAACCTCATCCCTCTCGTCATTACTGTCATGACAAGGTGTATACAATGTACAAGGTATGTTATCCCAATCCCATCCTCTGCCAGTCGGTGCCACTTTGATTAATTTTACAAATAAACCCACACTACCCCACATACACCCATAAGGAAAATTTAACCGTAGTCATTATTACAATTATTCATTGTTTTTTTATGAAGAAATATTATTTCTTCAATCTTACAGTCTTTGTTTTCTTCCTTTTACTTGAAACCGATTTGCTTAAATATTGTTTCATGTGAAATTGGAAGTCTTTGAGGACATTTTCAAGTATGGAGCTTTTCAATGTTTGTAGATTTTGTTTCATGTCTCTTTGGAATGGATTCACAATTAGTAATTTGCATGATTGTCCGTTCCCATCCTCAAATTATAGGATCTAATGCAACTAGGATTTTTTCTCCATTAACATATGCATCTAACTATTCCAAATTTGTAAGTTGCATATATTTGCAAGCCAACTGTGACACCTTTGGACTATAGGGGACCTACTAGAACCTGACCTAGTGCTAAGCAGTTTCAACCCTATCAAGTTCCGATCAATCCCTATTTTAACATATATGATCCTGCACATATTATGTGTTCTGTTCTTCTTTTCTGTTCGTTTCGAATATGGAGTTATGATGCATATTGGAAGATAAAAAAAAATTGGTATTCCTGCTCCTAATCAGTACTTCATAGGCCAAAAATACTGAAGAATACACAATAAATTTATAAAATAAATTATACATGGAAAATATTATGTGACAAAAACTATTTATTTATATGAGGGGAACTGCTCCATATTACAAAAGGGTGTCTTGCATGGCAACTTGTGAAGGAATTAAGAATAAATCAGAAACCCATAAGTGTGTGTATATAGTATATACACACAAAAGAGTTCCTTGCATTTGAGTGTCCTGCAGATCCTTTGAAATATGGTTTTAATGGCAGAGAGATTGTATTCTTTTTCCTGTGCCAAAATTATTTTGGAGCAGCTGCACAAACCTTTCCCATGTAATATATTTCTTTTGTCTGAGCTTTGATATCCTTCCACCTTTTCTGTTTTAATTTCTCTATAATATTCACAGTCCTGGTTTGATCTTTTATTGCCAGGATCTATTTTTCTTTTTGCAGCAATTTCATTTTGAAGTAATCTCTTTACCATCCGATCTGTTCTCACACTATGCAATCTGAATTCAACTTCATCAGATAGAAATTTACGCCCAATTTGTATTGGTTCGTACAAACTTGAGCTATTGGAATCACAAACATTACCATAGATGAAGATCCTACTGCATGAATAATATGGCTAGTAGGATGACCAATTTTGGCAGGAACCTTATCTATATATATCATATTAATGTCTGTTCCAGAATCTATCAGGGTGGGAAAGATAAAATATTCATTTTCAATCCTGATTCTGAGAGAGACAGTATATCTTTGGTGCGCAATTTCATTTACTCTGAAAGCATCAAAATTAGAAAGTTTAGGGCCTCTTATGTTAGTGAATTTTGACCCTTAATCTCTCAACTCTTGCTCCTATGTTTCTTCTTCCTCAATTTGGATGCTTGAATCTGAGCTTTCTGGATTCTATTTAGCTTTCGAGCTTTTCTATTATGGTTCAGAGTTCCTTGATCTTCTTTTTCAAATTGTTTTGTTCTCTTGCTAGGTCATGTAGTGTTACAGCTTTTTTTGGTCTGTCTCTAGAAATGGCATAGTATTTATTTCATAAGAAGGGAGAGTTGTTGCAAATAGATTCCAATTTGATTTTGCATGAAAATCGAACTTCCTTGATCTACTACTAGCCCTTGATTGTTGGTCTTCTTTCTCTTTTCTCTTTTGTAGGAATGATTTTGCAAAGGCTTTCTTCATTGTTTCTTTGGCTTGTCCTTCTTCCATTTCTTCTATTTGTCTCATCATCATTGAGGCATGATTGTTGGTCCTTATCATATTGCATTAGGAAGTGGAGGCCTTATATTCTTTCCCTTGCAAGATATGTAGCATAAACATTATCATCATCTTCATTGGGATTGCTACTAAAATTTTCTTCTGGGATTGAGCAATGGAAATATTCTGAATCAGAGCATTTGCATTGATGGTCCTCACCAGCTTTTAGTATTTGATCAAAATCTGTGCTTTCTTATGATGAAGAATAATTGCAGTTTACTTCTTTTGATGAAGAATATTTTTCTGCATTTTATGTATCTCCAAAGGCTCTGCTTTCTGGGCACTAGGTTACTCTGTATCCCTTCTTTTCGTACAGTGCACATTTATAATTTTTAATCATCTCTTTTGGGGACATATGTACCTTCTTTACTCTAGAGAAATTGGTTTGTTCTCTTGGATTTGCAGGGTTTGGGCATTTATTTGCATAATGCCCAAGTGTGCCACATTTGTAGTATTTTGGTTTTGGAGAATACTTCCATCTTAACTTTCCTCCAAACTCGTCCTTGTTTTTCATAGTATTAATTACTCTTACCAATCTTTCAGGAATACCATTTGCCATATTTTCTGGATTTCCTCCTTTTTCTATGGTACCTTTCTAATTCTTTTTTCTTCTTGTATTTCCTATATCTCTCAAGATATACATACTTGTAGTATTTCAATTTTTCCTTTTTTCTAGCCTTTTGTTCTCTATTTTCTTTGGGGGTAGTATGGTTCTTGCATTCTGTATTGTCTGCATACTCCTGCTTTTCTTCAAATATATTCTCGAATAGCTTTGATGGTTGTCCTCCTCATGCATATATCTCCTATACAGCTGAGTATGATGTCATAGCATTCATCCCAACTGTACTCTGTCAAGGATTGTTTACTTAAAGCACTTGTGAAAAATCCTTGGAATTTTTTTGGCAATGCAGAAATGTATTTTTCTTCCAAACTTCGCTATCACCATTTTCTACATCTTGTATTCTGATTACCCAATCTCGATGAAACAGTTCAAAATCTAGGAGGACTTTCATATTTAACAAGAATTGGGTGTTTTTAGCTTTCATATTTTATGTTATTCCTCCCCAGTATTTTATTATTTCTGCATTCATGCAACCTATTTGTTTTTATAAGTATAAATTATTTTGTATGATCTTGATACCACATGTCTCAAGGGATGGTTCATTAAATTATTTAATTTGAAAAGTGCTGGGAATAACCACACCAAATTGCAGAGATTACAAAGCTACTATCCAAATATATTGATGTTTCCATACTTAACAGTTCTTCACGGAGGTATGGTCGTCATTGCATAACCCAAAGTTCTCGATACATTCAGACCGAGATTGCATAGGAGTTTTATTCGTTTTAAGATGCATTGAGAATGATGTGGTCCCATGGACTCTATCTTGGCGAAGCATTGACTTTTAGCTTTAAAATTTGGAAACATGGTTGTTGAGTTTGAGATATGGTGGATTATATTGGACTAAAGCATCTTTGGAATAAACCATGAATGGGTAACAAGTATTCTAAGATATAGTTATAAAGTAATACTTTATAATAAGTAAACTATATGAAAATGACAACCATAGCTGAAATAATATCTTAAGTTTCAAAATAAATTAAATGGTGAATAGTAAAGAATAGATATTTGGTATGCCTCAGAAAGACAAGCATTAAATCCATATCTATTTTTTATGATAAGAATAAGAGGTATTATTCTTTGGTCTCATTGATTTATTAATATGTTTTAAATGAATGTTACACATGTAAATATTATGGAATATATATTATATATATTATGATTGAATATACGTCATGAAGTAAATAGATAAGATGCTATACTTTATAAAATTTATAAAGATGATGTTATATGTATGATTAGTATTTATGTTATAGATATTATATTTCATAAAAAATGCATATGAGTTATGAAGTGATTGATTATGACATAAATGTGAAGTGGATTTTATATTTTAGAATGGTATTTATAAAATATATGTAAAAACTTTCTAAGACATCAAAAATACTATCTCATGTTTCAGAGACTCTTATAGAGGGAGGAGAGGGATTTTTCATTTAATTGTGCCATGTTTCATATCTCCATAGTGATCATTCACTGATCTAGTGCCAGTAGGTGGCAAAGAATTTTTAGGTCAAAATTATTATGGTTGGATGGATCCACTTGAGGTATTTAGCATAGAGACTATGTTTGGTAAGGTGAATCCATGGTCAATTGGTGTTAAGCAATTATGCATGCCATGTTCCAAGTATTATATTAAAGGTGCTTTAGAACCTTTCATATTTACATACTATCTATTGGGTACATTTATCTTCCTACATTTACTTGTAGGTATATGAGAATCATCAACTATGCAGAGTCCATTTTCTCCTCTCTTTGGTGACATATAATTTAATCTATGTTCGGATTTGTGAATTTGTTGCTAGTCAAATAACATATGATTTTAAATAAAATCATATCATTCACAAAAGTAAATCAAAATAGGGGAAAAATTACCTACCTTATATTGAATTTATAAATATCAACTTGAGTAGGATGTGGAGGATGCGCCTGTCAAACCTAAATACCTAAATTGATGCATCTGTATAGACTGTCATCGAATACTACACAATATCTCTCTTAAAATTGCAAGTCAATATTAAAATCCTTGGAATTTTCTCTACAGATTAAACTGCATATAAGGTTACTTGCATATAAGGTTACTTCATAATGTTGCATAGCTCCTAAGTTGTGGAAACAAAATGCTAAGTCGTTGGGATACAAAGGTATGGTATTTGCATTGGTTAGGCTCTTAATTTAGAGCATGTAAGAGGAATGAACATGGTAGGATCGTAAGAGATATCATAGGTAAGAAGTGACTATGAAACCCCTCTTTCTTTTACTATTGGTCCCTGCATTTATGCACCTTCATAAAGGCGTTGAAACAATACCCATATTCAACACTTTTCAATTCCATTTATACGGGATTTAAGCTGTCGTTAAATGCTTATGTCTTCATGGCGTGGGATACTTATTATCAGTTCCCAATAAAATTCCAGCTACTTTTAGTTAATCCATTAACTCAATTTCTAGTGTAGGATATAATTATTTGTCTGTATGAGAGTTTCTCTTAGCTTCTCTCCATGCAGTCAGGTTTTTTTGTGAAGAAAACCATTTTATACAACAGATAACTGCAATGATAAACTAACCATTTTCTAGTACTACTTACAAATAAAAAAGTATTGATAGTTACTTGAGTGTCATATCCCTATGGTAGCTTATTGATGAAACTGTGTGCATTGGAATTCACTGCTCCAGCAACCACATCCTCCATACTTGATCCTTTCTTCCCAAACATGATATTCTCTTTAACGAAGGTTATAGACAGGGTTGGTTCTTAAATCACCAGTCCTATTTGATTTCTCCACCACTTTAACACTAGGTTCATAATATTGATGCCATCTACCATGATACCCCCTCCGACTCGATTTAAAACCTCTATAGCAAGGAAATCACAGTGGGATGAACATGTGATGTATCACTCAATAAAACTTTTCTTGATGTCTCCAAGTCATCTGTTGCATAAAAATAGCATAAGTAACATCAATACCACGTCAACATAGTTAGTTTGAGACATTTTACCTACCTCATTGGAAACTTATTCATCATATGGAAAAGAACCTACACCTTCAAGTACATTGGTTATTTACTTAGACTCTTTATGTTTAAGTGCAATCGCTGAACCAACAACCAATTTTCCATTCTTGTTTCCTTCCACCAAAATGAGAAGATCTCATTAGATCTTTATTTTCCAAGGACATCAAACCTAGAAAGAGACATCTCTTTGTATAAATTATGTATGTTTTAAATGTTTAACTTTTTTTTTATGTGCATGTTATTTTGTAGTTCCAACTTCTCAAGAAAACAGGACAAAAGAAAAAATGTCTCGAACTGAAGGGTGTGGAGTAAGACACTAGTAAAACAGGGGATTCATAGTCTATTTCCAATTGCTAATGTTTTTAATTTAGTACAGCCAATTATTAGAATTGAAAGGCATATATAGTGTGGGATTGACTCGGTGTGACGTAATTATCCTCTAAGTGTGGTTCCAATCTTGTGCAAGTTGACACACATCAACCCCTATCTCTTTCACAGGGATGCAACTTGGTCATCAACACCAAAGAATTTGAACTGAGGTGTTGTTGCCAGGTTCTTTGATGATATGAGGATTGTGAGTTCTTTAGCCTATACAACAAATTTTTTTGGTCAAATTGTACTCTTACATTTTATTGTTTTTTGTGAATGATAAATGGTACTCTTACATTTTATTGTACTCGTAGCCTACTTCAGCATGTTGGGAACCTTTCTACATTTCTCCACCATAAACCAACCTTGGTCCTCCAATCTGGGCTCATTTTAGACTATAAATTAGCAGTAACAAGCCATAATATTTGAATATATGTTGAATATGAGGGTTGAAATACATTTATAGGCATCTTTCATACCTAAAAGGTGATGAACAACAACATAAAACTATCTTTGGTAAGTTCCATGCCAATTTTGATCATTAAAACTCCAATTCTGGGCATGAGAAGACACCGTAAAAATCTTCAATCCTCATTTACAAACTATTTGGATGAGTAGGAGTCCCCAATTCTCTTTTACAGACTATTTGGAGGGGTTTTGAGTGCATTTTGTTCCCTCGAACAACAATATACAAATTTCATATAGGCTTTTGAAGTAGGAAAGGTGCCAAAAGTAGAAACAATAGTCATAAAAGCCTTAAAAATCCATGTTTGATGTGCATTAATAATTCATGTGTATGAAATCAAATCCCTATAGGGAGGTGATTTACCTTTGTGACCATTCGTGCCTTGTTTGGAGTATCCTTCAACTTTCCTGGAGCACTCATGGCATGTTTGGATAGGTTTGCATGGAGGATTTTGAAGCAATTGTTGCAGCAACCTTTGGATCCTTCATTCAATTTGAATCCTTGAATCATTAGACAAGTGGAATCCAACAAAGCGTTTGCTCCATATATCTATGGTATTTAACCTAATAAAGATGCACAAAACCTATTTTTTGGATCTAAGGAGTATTCCACAAGTTTCAATTGATATTGCATCCAATTATTGTGTTCATATTGTGACTTGATAAAGTGTTATTGGAATCCCATATTTTGGATATAGTATGAAATTAATAGCCTTTAGTTAGAATCAATAATGAGTTGGTTTTTACATGGATCTCGACTAGTTGGGTGCCAAATGAGGCAAATATTTGGTCCTTGATGTTGATCGAGGATAGAAAGAAAACACAAATTCCACCTTGAACAATACAAAAGCAGAAGGCTGAACGCATTAGCAAATTTATCAAAGTATTTTCTATGAGTTAGTCTTCACCCCTTTATTTATTTCATCTTTGGCTGAATTTTATTTTCTTATACCTCTGGCTAAGATTATCAAGAATTACTTGTAAAAGTTATTTTGTGATCTATATTTCATAGGTTTAGAATCCTAGGCCTATGAAGCTAGACTTACTTAACCTGTTTGCTTTTCTTTATATGTTTGCATCCCAAAATGCGGTCGAAACCACTAAAATAAGGAAATGAATCAATGTTATTTGGAATGAACTTGGTAGTAAAAGGATTACTCAAGTCAAAGGTTTGAGTTAAGGATGTTAGTAAAGATCATCATTTGTTGACAAGTAGTGTTTCTAAAGGTTTGATATTATATCTTTCAAGATAAATATATTCTACTTCAAGTATGGGCTGGTTTGAGTCCAATATATCCTTTCTTTTAGATAAGCATGTTGGTTAATGCCTTAATAGTAAATACCAATTATGATAAGAGTCTATGTTTAAAAGCTTATATGATAATCTGGTAATAACCTTGTTTTATTGTTTATATTTTATAAAAGAGGGTTTGGAGGTATGGCAATAACTTCTCTATTGTTTATATTTTATAAAAGAGGGTTTGGTAGTGATTCATGTTTGTATTTTGGTCTACATGTTTAACTTGAGATGAAATGAGAATTATGTGGGTAAATATTTTACTGTAGTAACTGCATTTGAATTTCAATCATTCTTTAAGTGCATGTAAGGATATTCAACTTCACTTTAGATGATTTAATGACTGAAGATGTGGTAATTTTGGATTGATAATATGAAATTTATGTTTGGGTTGGCCAACGGGTTGACTCAAAATCTAAACAATAGGTTCTAAATATTGGCGAGTGTGTCTTAGCATATATTGGAGGGGAGTGAGTCAGTTATTTTCACAGGTTTTTTCTCCTGGGACTCATCAAAATCAACAGTAAGATTTTAAAATTTGAATTTTTAGATGGAATTTTCTAATCGATGCTTAAGTTGCAAATAAAGCTGTATGTTATCTTGAATTCCCTTGTTGCATTTTTTTTTTTTATTCTTCTCTTTTCATTTATTCTTTTATTCTACTACCTCATTTTTTTACACTTCAATGCCAAGTTGTAATACATAGTGTACTCCTCTCAATCATAAACATTAATTTCATGGCTGATAGTCAAAAATCCCTCGAGTACTCTATATTTAGGCTCTAGTCACAGGGTATTAAGAGGGTTCAATTTAAATGAGATGAATATTTATGATGTTGCTATTACAACATGCCAATACCAACATATGATGGTTGTTTTTAGAATGTAGGAAATCTGAGTTGATCGATTGACCAATCCAAGCCCCAAGCTTTGATTGACAGCTTTCAATGGCATTGACAAGCCTACCTCCTTTCTCTTAATTCTTATATAAAACATATGGAACTATCTACTGATTTTGAGATGAATGAGTATTATAACTCCAATCTCCATGATCTACATATGAATGAGTTAAATAAGTTTCTTGTGCTCATTGCTTTTTAAAAAAATATAAAAACTACAAATACTATTCTTGTATATGAAGTTGCAGGGTGCTAGCTCAATGGTAGAGCATCTACATTATATAATGTAGAATATTGGTGGTTCGATTCCACCGTGTCCTCTCAAATATTGTCTTAATAACACCCCCCCTATATATATGTGTGTATGTGTGTGTCTTTTATATATATTTTAGAAATAGTGGTACTAATGTGAGGCTAAATTTCCCTTTTTCTTGTAGTGTGTGGTGCTAATAAGGAAGCAAAAACATGAGCTAAAACAGAAGCCCAGTATGTTCTACATCTAGAAGCAACATTGGTTGCAAAACTTGGTGCTAAAATGTGGTGCAAAATGGGATGCTAAAGTGGTAGCAAAAATGGATGCAAATATGGTGCTAACAGGGATGCCATTTAGGAAGCAAAAGCAAACGCTCTCTAGGGAATCAATAATAGACGATCTATAGGAAGCAAAATAAGACGTTATTTAGGAAGCAAAGTTGGACGTTATTTTGGAAGTTAAACGCGGTGCAAAATGAGATGTTATTTAGGAAGCAAAGTTGGACATTATTTTGGAAGTAAAACGTGGAAGCAAAATAGTACGTTATTTAGGAAGCAAAGTTGGACATTATTTTGGAAGTAAAAGGTGGTGCAAAATGGGATGCTAAAGTGGTAGCAAAAATGGATGCAAATATGGTGCTAACTGGGATGCCATTTAGGAAGCAAAAGTGGACGCTCTCTAGGAAGCAATAAGAGGCACTCTATAGGAAGAAACATTAGACGTTATTTAGGAAGAAAAGTTGGACGATATTTTGGAAGAAAAAAAATAGATGCTATTTTGGATGCCATAAAGGATGCTATCTAGGACACAAAAAAGGACGCTTTAAGTTTTTTCCATGATGCGCCCCATTTAGCGTTTAGTTTAACCACTCAATGTAAAAAAAATTACACTAAAAAGAGACGTTAAATGGGATGCTAATTCCAGGATTTGTTGTAGTGTGGCAATCTCCAAAGCCTCTCTCTGGGTCATGATCTTCTGTTGCATCAGTGGTTGTCAGATATTAGGTACTAGCATTGCAATTAACCATTCTTTGTGCTAAACATTGCTCATATCAAAACTAACTCTCACCATCAGTGTCTTAAATCTTTGGTCAAAGTCCCAAACAGTTTCATTAGGAAACTCATTAATCTCCTTTCATTATGTAATATACTTTCCTTCAGATTTTGGTTTCCGAAATTCTTCAATCATTCCTTTCCTGACTTCATCCAATGTTTTTGTAAGGGTCCCCGTAGGAACTTGTATAAATTTTACATACCAATCCAGCGCACAACCCCGAAGAGTAGTCGCTAGTTGGCCTTTCTTAACGTCGTCATCCATGGCCTGTCAAACAGTCCATACTGCCTCACATAAGAACCAATATTGCTTGGGATCATGAGTACCATTTCCATGGAACAAAGGTAACTTTGTATCATCTCTTGCCATCATGGGACTTCTTCCTACAGATCTTGATCTACTACTAGAATGTTGTTGGCATGTCAAGCAAGCTGACATGGAATTTTTGTTTCTTCGCAAATGTGGATTAGTGCGCAGAGGCATGGGTATGTTGTTGCTGGGGTTTGATATTATAGTTATTATGTGCATATTCTGGGTCTGGTCATCCTATTTGTCACTGTAGGGTTTCTTCGTCCCGTATGGTCTTCCTTCGTGGTCTTGTGTTTCGATCGCAGCAAGACCTTCCCCTGTCCTCTGCCTCTTCTCTTGTAGAAACCTCTCTCCTCCCCTCGTAAGACCATTTTCTATCTTGGATTCCCTCACGGTATCGTCAAAACTTGCACCCATCTACCCCTTATCTTCCCATTCGTCTCCCCCCTCTTTTCGCAGTATCCACTGCCTCCACACACCAGAGTTCTACTACTCGAGTTGCATATTCAGTATACCCTTTTCACAAACAAGCATCTTAATTAACAATTGCAAAGACAACAAGAACCTACCTCTGGGTCTGTTGAAAAAATACCTTTCTGCTTCACTGTAGGACTTGGTAGTGTCGACTGTGAATTCAGTGATATATCCTTCTAGGATACTATCCAGCTAGACATCAATAGCCCATGATTCTTTATTGTCAGTTTCCTGCAGGTCATGGATCGATTCAGGGGTCCAGGATATTGGCTCTCCTCCTTGGAAATTTTTCTTCTTGTACATGAACCGCGCCAACCACTCGTACAGTATGATGGGAAACTCATAGAAAAAGTACTCGTGAGGATCGTCATGTATGTATCTTTCCAACCACTTTTCCATCATCAGTCCAAGGTTCTGATTTTCTACTTCAGCAAATTCTCAGAGATTCTCATCAAACCAATCTTTAATTTTCGATAACGTCAGATGCCACATATCCTCCTCTCAATTGCAACAAGGTCCCAGAAATGGAACCATTTTTTGGTGCAAACCCAACCAACAAAAACCCAGTTTACAGGGGTTCCCACTCTTTCGACACTCAACTCATCACGGTCTCCCTAAGCACCGGCCCAGACAGGTTTTACCCTATCTAGAAACACTCACGAAGCAGATGAAGTCTCACCCGAGATGTTCAAGGGAGGGCTGATGAAACCAAGTTTCTACATAATAGAAGAGGACTACGAGCATCGATAATTCATCGAATTAATTAACGGATCTGACCAGTTACTTCATCATCAACAGGGGCATTCCTCGCATCATTCATTCATAACAGAAATAACCATGATGTTGCGCAAACAGATCTAACATGATAACATTATTCATCAGCAAGAAACATCGCATCATAGATCCATGTTGCACACATTCACCATTGGATTCACAGAAACAGAATTACAAAAAGAGGAAAAACGATAACAGTAGTTCAGATCAATCTTCGTCTTCTCATATTATTTCTGCGCAATCAATCATAGATTTAAAATAGACAACATTTCACTTGAGCCTTAAGCTCTCACTTCTCATTCTATGATATGATCATTCGATCTTACATTTGCAATTATTCTTCTATTTATAGGCTTGTGCCTTTACATTCATGATCTACTTGGACGATTTTATAACTAATTCTTAACTAAATCTACCAACTAATGACCAATATCCACAAAATATGGTGAAAAAGTACAAAAAGTGACACAAATAATAAAAAATAGTCTATCTTCTGCTTTGTGCACCATCTTTTCCTTGTGTGGTGTCTTCTGAGCTTGCGTGGAACTCATGGTGCCACGCAACTGACTTGTCCAAAACCCCTTCCAACAAAGATCACTTAAATTAAAATTTATAGTTTAGTTATTTATGCCTTTTATTGGTGTATAAGCCCTACATTTTTTATATTTATGTTGGTTAATTTTGCATGGTAGTGTACAGTTAAAAGAATTTAATTTTATTGAAGAACCATTTTTTCCCCTGATATTATTTTGGTCTTTCCAAACATGCCCACTGTGCTTAAATTTAAAAGGGACAACATGAACATTAACATGAAAGCTTCTTCACAAACAATTGACTTGTATGTGCATTCAAATCTTATGGTTTATTTGTTATGGTTCCTAGTAGGTGGTAGATATTTCTCTTTAAGGAATTATAGCACATGATCTTGGCAAACTTATTCATCTTCAAAAACTATAATCAACTACAAGTTTGGGGAAGTTTTGGTTTTTTATTTTTTCCTGATATAATAGTTTAGTTTTATGAAGCTATCACCTTGTCTCTTATTCAATTTGCATGCATGTTTAGCCAAACACTTATAGTTTTGGGATGTCCTTCATGATTTCTCCCCCCTAGGAAACTTTTTATTTTTTAATGAGTAAAAATATTTATTTGTCACAAAATGTTTACAAGAACATCTAGGTCATCTCTATAATTCCTATAGGTGCTCTAAACGTTTTTAAACATTTGCTAGTTCCCATGATTTTCCCATATACATGAGGACTTCTTTTACAAAAAGGTTGAATCTAACATATTTACTATTTACCCAGAATTGCTTACTTAACTATAAAGACAGAATACTATGGAAATAGGTTTCATATACTACAAAATACAAAGGAACTAGAAAAGTTAAAACTACAAATGCATAATGTGATAACTTAATTGTCATGTGAGTTATGCCCCTTATGCCAACTGTTGTTGAGGACTGATTCAATAAATACCCTAGAATAATGTATTTACCTCACAACGAGTCCCCTCCATATCACATTTACCTCACAACGAGTCCCCTCCATATCACATTTACCTCACAATGAGTTGTCTAGGAAACTGGTGGTTCGTTCAACAGTTTGATGGTTCAATGAATCAACAATCAAGGTTCAATTTCATCAAGTAAACTAGCCATCACCTTTAAGAATTTGTTGGAGCATTTACCATTCATATTTAAACTCACCATTTTACAGTTTGTATTCCACAGTTCCAGGTTACCAAGTATGGTCAATTTTCTAGTTCAATTTTAGTTCAAGGTTTTGTTTTCCACTTTACAGTTTAAATTTCAAAGTTTAAACTTTAGAATCTCTCCCTTCCCTACCTGATTTCATAGTTAGCATCATACATACCTACAAAAATTGACCCAGAACTGTAGTTGTAGACTTGAAACAAGTAATCTTAAACTAAGTTACTAAATCTTGAGTCTTGTTACCACTTGGAATTAAATTGGGCCCTAGGGATCAATATTTATAATTTAAATTTTAAGGTTTTTTGGTGGAATATTATCCATTGGTGAACAACAGGTTTTAACTTTTATATTTTAGTGGTGAAAACATATATTCAATTACCTTGGTCCTTAACCTAACTGTTGATTTTTAGACCTATTTGTTTTTTATCTGTGCAGAAAGAGTGTTGATTTTATTTTTATACCAGTTTTCCCTTGATTTATGGAGAAAAGAGTGTTAATTTTAGATAAAGAGGATGCTTCCCTTTGAGGAGGATGTATTTATTTTTCTCATAGTACTTGATGTTATGGATTTTGTTTGACATAACTCTACACGAACAAATTTTTTATGGAAACCCACTGCATTGAGAGAAAATGCATGTGTATTTTTCTTAACCATGTATCTTGACCCTACTTCTCTTAACCCTACGTCTTGATAAAGTTTAGGTTGTTATTGATTCATCTCGCACTTCTTTTATGTATTCTTAAAACCCAGTTTAACAATTAAATTCCAAAAACCTGGAGGATGGGCACTTTGAAATTAATTAATTGTTTTCTTTGGGTCTTCCTTTTTGTAAATGGGATAATATTTTGTTTTCTTAATTACTAATAATAATTTCTATTATTTGTTATAAATTGATGAGGATTGCCTATATTTTGGAGGATTGTTACAGATTTCTAAGATGCCATTTTATAGTGTATTTTTAATACTATTTTCTCTTTAAATTGTCTTATGCTCAAATGAGAGTCCCTGCTATATATTATTATTATTATTATTATTGGTAAATAAAAACTTTATCTATATTTTTGAAAAAATATACAAAGCTAGCAAAAAGCTCTTATACGAATCTACCAAAGACCCTGGTTAATCAGAGATCATAGATTTATAAGGGTATATGGTTCAACATGACTATGGGAGTTGTCAAAATTACCCCATATTTTCATTTATTGGGGTTTTACCTTTAATCTATTTAGAATCAACCAAAAAATTTAAGAGATTCTACCCTTTATTTTTTACTAGTATTTTTATAAGGCCCTTAAGGAAATTGTTTCTGGAACAAATTTAGTATTAACTTTGATTATGATCTTCCCTTACTTTCTCTCTCTTAAAATTTCTCTTACATATCTTGATCTTGAGGAAAGGGAAGATTTTGAGGCTGATCATTAGGATATTTTGCTGAGAGGGTAAACCATAGGATTTTTGCTAGTTGGTTTCAACCTGTAAAAAAATTTGTTGAACGAAGTTTGGGACTTGATTTCTTTGCTTCTAACTTTGTCTTCCTATTGACATATTCTGCTGAGAGGGTGAATAATAGTATTAGTGTAGGTTGATTTCAAGATTCATGGGAATCTGTTGAATGAACTTTGGTCCTTCATATCTATTCACTTCTGAAGTTGACTTCTTGTAGACTTTTTGTCCTCTGATTTGTCACTTTTTTAGCAGAGGGAATTAGGATTTGGGAGTGTGCTTTTGTGAGAGAATCTTTCTCTTTATTTCCTTGGGTATGAGCTAAGTATGATTCTCACAAGGCCTAAAACAAGTTGATATCCTTTGATTTAGATTTAAAATATTTCTTTGGATTTACTTCCTTTGGGAGTCCTCCAACCTTCTTTTTTACTGTTTTCAAGTCTGAAGATGTTTCAAGATTTGATGAGGGAGGTGATATTATTATTAATAATTATATATAGCATACTAGGATATGTTGTATTTCCTTGATTTTTTTTTCATATTGATATTTTTATTTGTATATTGCATCACAGCAATAGGAGTTGGATGAACACTTTTATATTTTTACTTGATTGTAGAATCCATAATGAATATCATGAAAGGTTGTTTACTTATAAATTTTGAAGATTGATAGTTGTAAAATAATTTTTGGTACAATTATTTTCAACATTTGGATTTGTTCATAAGATTTCTACTTTTGAGAAGACCTACAGGTTTTTAGGTTTGGCACTAAAACAATGTCGCGTGACCGTAAAATTTGTCTTTTTTATGCACCAAGTATTACTATGTTGCACATACAACAAGAATACTTATTTCTAGAAAATTATTTATATAAAATACTTTTGTGGTCAAGATATGGTGCAGTTTAGTGATGCAGACACTGTTGCTTCTACAAAAAATTCATGGATGGACAAAGGATACGAATGTGATAATGTATTTATTCTGTGTATATCAAGTGAAACGTGTATATGCAACTGTAGCAATGACTTCAAAATTTTATGATGCTTCCTTGTAGATGAAAGCAATCTTGACATTGATATTTGACTAACATTTCTATGTTTTGTGTTTGAAAATTAGATATTTGCTTCCATAACATGTAGTATCATGCCACCTATGGATATCATTTTTCATGCAAAATGACTTAGATGTCAAATCTCATAGTTATTGGAGCAAGTTGCTAAACATGTATTCATCTATGGAAAACATTCCATTTTTCCATAGTAATATATTTCCATTGTAGGATACTTTGTTAGGGATCTATTGAATACAAGCCTAAAAATGACATTATAAATTTAAGTTATTTAGTCTAATTTTAAAGTTCTTGTATCTATAGTTTAAAATGATAGTTACAAGGTACATGTAGAATTGGAAGCATGCATGATGTAAACATATTAAATAGAATGCACCACTTGTGAGGGTGCATTTGTGGATTAAGTGAGATCATTATAAGCAAGAGGAGGGCACAATCCCTTACAATAGTAAGAGGGAAACAAACTGAGCATTTTCATTGAAGTTGGAACTAAAGGTTAGGGAAGTAAGTTACATCCAATTATTGGCCCACACTGAGAAGTTTATTGTCACTAAGGGAAATCACCTTAGTCATCTAAGTACAATTGCTAACACACATATTCACCTATAGTTGATTAAAGGAAGAATCGTTGTTTATAACAGCCATCTACATGAAGTCTAACCTTTCCCAAACACTAATGTCAACTCCCACAATCATCTACAGTTGGTTGAAGAGTGTTCTACTTCCTACAATAGTCATATATAGGGTTAGAGGACTTGGTCATCAAACTATTTAATGAAACTTATCAGCCAAAAAGGCCTTAATACAAGTAGTAGAAATCCAAACACTTAGCAACACTTCCAACTCATCTGAAAGAGGTCGAGCCCTTAGCATCAATTTTGTAGATGTCATGAAGGAGCTTAGGGAGACTCTGAATAAGAAACAACACAAGTTCGTAGAGTTTTTTGGGTCTCCCTCCAGTAATTCCACTCCAAATTGACAACAGTCCATATTGGTTTAGGTGCAAGGTAATATGATACAATCCTCTCCAAATTGGTTCAATGTACGTTAATAATGTTGGAGACATTTACCACCATACACACTCTTTTTGGTCAATTTGGCATAGTTAAACCACTATCCTAAGTATTATTGACTTAATTGACATCAAAGGAGCACTAGATGACATCAGCTAGATCACATGCACAGCTACCTTCAGTCAAGGAGGCTAACTTAGCCTTCTCCTACATTTCGGGGAGGCTAACTGGAGCACTCCAGGGGTGATCTGAGTGTCATTAATGCCCCATATTGCTAATTGATGGTTACAATCAGTTAAATAGAGCAGTGAAGGTTCCCTCCTTCATTAAATTGATTATTTATTTATTATTTAATAAACTGGAGTCAACAAAGGCGCCTCCAACCACTTCTGATGTTCAGTTACACTTCAGTTAACCTCATCGGTGTTCATTGGAGTCATTGAAGTGCTACCACTTGTTGGTTGGCTTGCTGTGACATGTGTCTGACCTACTTTTAGTTAGACTCGGTCATTTATTGCACTTCAACTTCAGTTAGGGCTCAATTGAGTCAATTAGGGTTTTGATCAGTGGTTAACTGGAGTGTTGACTATGGCTAACATTCAGTTAATCTAGAATCACTCATTCAATTCGAATGACCTCCTTGGGAATTAGAATTGCTTTGGCATTCATGCTTGTAGCATGATCTTGTATTGTATTACTCATTCTTTGTGTGAATATACAGAGCAGCTACTCATTTTGTAGCACTATTACACCATTTTCATGTCTTATTGTTATTAATCTTTGATGAGACTGTGTTCTAGTCCCTAGATTACTGTGGTAGATTAATATGGTATCAGAGCTCATGAAGGGATGAAGCTCAGATCTCTCAAAAACAAGGTTTTTGACAGATCTTGCATGAAAATTGAGTAATAGCTCAAAAATCCAGCACTGCACCAGAAGCCAAGGCTTACCACTTAATACCCCAAGTAAAGAACTTGTTGATCAAGATTGCTTGATTGACTATGCTAGGTGTGATGAAAGCCTAAAATGTGCAGGCTGTTTGACCTTACATTGCCCCTTTTCTTTTGATTTTTAGGTTTTTGACAGGTGAAAGCATTCTCTCCAGCAGATTCAGATGACTTTTTTCGTAGATATTTTGACTCCATTCAATTTCCACTCATGGAAAGGAGACATGGAGATCCATCTATGCTCCAGAGGACTCTATAGGGTCACCATGGACACTAAAGAAGAGCCTGGTTCTGCAATAGACAAATCTAGATTCTTGAACAAGAAGGATGAAGCATTCGGATTCTTGTGCCTCTATGTTTCCCAGGATCTTCTTTTCCATCTTTCGGGATTGAAGACTCCAAAAGAAATTTGGGACAAATTGGAAGCCCTATATGGAAAGTAGGATGATTTGAGAGTTTACCAGCTTGAAAATGAATTGATGTCTCTCCAGCCCTCCAATTTCGAGACCTTGAATGACTTTTTCACAAAGTTCAAGCACATTGTCTTACTGTTGAAGCAATGCAAAGTGGATAAAGAGGATGATCAGCTTATTCTCGCCATATTATCCAAAATTGGAGCTGATTATTCAGTTTTTGTCTCTACATTCCGTGCGGGGAAGCTCACAACCCCTGGATGGAAGATGCCTACACTCAATGCCTTCATTGATTCCCTAACAAGTGAACATGATAAGCTTATCCAGATGGGGATCATTATATCCTCCCGTTATCAACCCCTCCATGTCTTAGGGACCAAAGATATGAAGGGTAAAGGAAAGCAGTAGAAGAACCCAAAAACTAAATTCAAAGATCCTAATCCTAAATTTGAAGACTAGTAGCATGAAGAGTCTTCCGACTCAAAGAAGAACAAAGGGAAAGGGCATTGTGGAAAGGAAAAAGTCAAGTGTTCATACTGCGGGAAGGGCTTCCACCTTGAACATTCCTACATGAAGAAGAATATTGACGAAGCTACCTCTCTCCTTGAGAGAAATCACATCAATATTCTGGAAATATTTCAGAGGAGAGATCAGCAAGATCGGGAACCACAGCATGAAAAATGTCATGCCCTCATGGCAAGCACTTCGAAGTCCAAACCACTCTTGATTGATTCTGGAGCTTTGAACCACATGATGGCTGAAAGAGACTCCTTTACATCCTTGGAGACTGACAAATCCATCCCCATCCACATGGGAGATGACTCCACCATCATTTCAAAAGGACAAGGTACGGTTGATCTTGAGAATGGCTATTTTTCAAATGTTTTGTATGTACCATCTCTGGCATCAAATCTCCTTAGTGTCTATCAGATGACACATACAGGAGTGCCTAAGAGAGTATCTTTCAGCCCAAATGATGTTGAGATAACAGAACTTGCATCCAGGAAACTCATTGCTAAAGGCCTTGCAAACCATCATGCAAAAGCCTATGAGTTCTCCCACTTTGTGGCAGATGCAAAGCCCAACGCTCTGCTAACTCATGGAAATGAAGTTAGTAGGATGTGGCATGAAAGGTTTGGCCATCTAAATTTCAAATATTTGTAGCAATTACATAAAAAATCCATGGTTGAAGGGCTCCCCGTTCATCAAGGAAACCACTGGAAATTGCAAGGGCTATGTGGTTGGAAAACACCCTAAGCACAAGTTCGATCGGAGCAAGGAAAACTGAGCTACATGCATATTGGGGCTGATACATTCTGATATCAGCGTTCCAATGCCTATCACATCCATGAATGGATCAAGGTATCTTCTTATTTTTATTGATGATTTTTCAAGGTACACATGGGTCT
Organism: Pseudotsuga menziesii; assembly: GCA_001517045.1. Lineage (NCBI taxonomy): Eukaryota > Viridiplantae > Streptophyta > Pinopsida > Pinales > Pinaceae > Pseudotsuga > Pseudotsuga menziesii. The sequence goes on along the minus strand of LPNX010522871.1, from coordinate 19,803 downwards.
TCTTTCTCAAAAATAAGTCTAAAGTATGTGAAAAATTCTCTGAACTGAAGGCCTTGATTGAGAATGCCTCTGGGCTTAAGATAAATATATTGAGATTTGATAATGGTGGGGAGTATTTCAATAATTATTTTCTACACATATGCTCCCAAAGTGGTATTCAGGTCTAACATTCAATTCCCTGCACTCCCCAGCAGAACGGAGTAGCAGAAAGGAAGAATCGGTCTCTCAAGGAGATGACCACCTGTATGTTGGAATCAAAGAAGTTGGCTGCAAATTTGTGGGCTGAAGCCATGCATGCTATAGCATACATTTAGAATAGGGTGCCACACTCATCCCTAAAAATGAATACCCCTTTCAAAGCATACTTTGGACACAAGCCGGATGTGTCGAACCTACGGGTGTTTGGGTCCACTGCATGCACCAGGATTCCACTTGATAAAAGAAGGGCTTTGCAACCGCAAAGCATCGAATGTATGTTTATTGGGTATCCTGATGAATCAAAAGGTTTCAAGCTACTAGAAATCAAAACAAAACAGATCATCATCGAAAGGATTTTCAAGTTCGATGAGCCTCTTCAGGTGGTGGAACTAGTGAATGAGAAAACTGCTGAATTTCCTTCCTATTCTACTGAATATTTGGATGATGAAATTGTGGGTAATGACCCTGATTTGGATCCTCTGATTTCTGAAATCAGTTTTCAAAAAACATAAGATGCTGAATCAGAACCTGAAGTACAAAATCATCTTCCCACATGGGCCCGACAGACACTCTCCTCTACAAGAGATAACATTGGAAATCCGGATGATCCAAGGAGAACCCAGTCTGATTTCCAAAAAGCAAGTATTGCGCTCTCTTGTCCTGATAATTTTCTGTCTGAAAATTGCTATTTGATGATTATTTCAGACCCAAAATCCTACTACCATGCATGAAAGGATCCGAGATGGAAAGTTGACATGGATGAAGAGATGAATTATCTTCAGAAAAACACTACTTGGGAGCTAGTTTCTCTTCCTCCGGGAAGGAAATTGGTTCAATGCAAGTGGGTGTTTTGGACCAAGGTTGCTATTGATGGAAGAACCTGCAAATATAAGGCAATTCTGGTGGCAAAATTTTTCTCTCAGGTCCAAGGTGTGGACTACCATGAGACCTTTGCACCGGTTGCAAAAATGGACTCCATCCGCCCAGTTTTGGCAATTTCGGCATCTAAGCACTAGGAAGTGCATCATATGGATGTTAAGTCATCCTTTCTGCATGGATATATTCATGAGGAGATATACATGAAGCATCCCAAGGGCTACATCTCTGATCCATCTTTGGTTTGCATGCTAAATAAATCACTATACGGGTTAAAACAAGCCCCAAGAGAGTGGTATTCCAAGATGGATGCCTTCCTTCTCTCGCAAAACTTCCAAAGGTGTATATCAAATCCAAATGTGTATCTACAGCAGTTTGATGGTCATTTGGGTATTATTGTTTTATATTTTTATGACTTACTGATTACAGGTAGCACAGTTGCTTCTATTTCATCCATCAAAACTGCTCTCCACAATGCCTTTGAAATGAGTGATTTGGGGCTCCTAAAACAATTTTTGGGGCTCGAAATTGAGCAAAATTATGATGGGATAATGATCACTCAATAAAAATACATATCAGACCTATTAGTCAAGTTTAACATGGCTAAATGTAGGCCTACACCATTCCCTTTCCTTTCAGGGATTAGCCTTGAAGAAGGAAAAAGCACACCTCCCATGGACTGCACTATCTATCGACAGCTGATTGGAAACTTGTTGTACTTGACACATTCTCAGCCTGATATATATTATGCCATGAATTCTGTATCAAGATACATGCAGCAGCCTCATGATCTTCATTGGAAGGCAGCTAAGAGGATCCTCTAGTATATTCTAGGAACCAGGACCTACGGCATTCACTATGTTGCAGACTCCGAACTAGAGCTGGTTGGATACACAGATTCCGATTTGGTGGATGATTCTATTGATCAGAATTCTACTTCTAGATATGTATTCATGTTTGGTGGTGGCCCCATTTGCTGGTCTGGAAAAAAGCAAGCTGCCATAGCATTATCTTCAGCAGAGGCTGAGTATCGAGGAGCGGTGAATGCTTGCATCCAAGTAGTTTGGTTTCAAGGCATTCTTTCAGAGTTTGATCTTGGTAGTACTTTGTCCACTGTCCTCTTTTGTGACAATCAAAGTGCTATTAATATATCCACAGATCCAGTTACCAAGCAGAGGACCAAGCATGTAGATATCCACATGCACTATATCAGGGAGCTAGTGCATGACAGGACCATCATTCTGCAATACTGCCCAACTGATGAGCATATTGCAGACATCTTCACCAATAGATTTTCAAAAAATAAGTTAACTTACCTCCGTTCACTGTTGGGGGTGAGTTCATCAGGGTGATCAGACTACTTTCAGTGTTCAGCTTGAGGGGGGGGGTTGGTTTCCCACTGGATTTTCCCTCTTTTCCTCACTTAGCTTGTTTTTTAGCATTGTTTCAGTTTCAGCATTGTATAGGGTGACCTATGGCCTTATTTTCCAGGGCCCTAGCATTTTTATGCATTTTATGTTTTCTACTCCTCCTGAGTATAGCTTAAGGGGGAGTGTTGGAGACATTTACCACCATACACACTCTTTTTGGTCAATTTGGCCTAGTTAAACCACTATCCTAAGTATTATTGACTTAATTGACATCAGAGGAGCACTAGATGACATCATCTAGATCATACCCATGCCTATCTTCAGTCAAGGAGGCTAACTTAGCCTTCTCCTACATTCGGGGAGGCTAACTGGAGCACTTCGGGGGTGATCTGAGTGTCATTAATGCCCCATATTGCTAACTGATGGTTACAATCAGTTAAACAGAGCAGTGAAGGCACCCTCCTTCAGTAAATTGATTATTTATTGATTATTTAATGAAGTAGAGTCAACAGAGGCGCCTCCAACCACTTCTGATGTTTAGTTACACTTCAGTTAACTTCATCGGGGTTCATTGGAGTCATTGAAGCGCTACCACTTATTGGTTGGCTTGTTGTGACATGTGTCTGACCTACTTTCAATTAGACTTGGTCATTTATTGCACTTCGACTTCAGTTAGGGCTTAGTTGACTCAATTAGGTTTTTTATCAGTGGTTAACTGGAGTGTTGACTATGCATTACATTCAGTTAAGCTAGACTCACTCATTCAATTCGAATGACCTCATTGGGAATTCAAATTGTTTTGTCATTCATGCTTGTAGCATGATCTTGTATTGTATTACTCATTCTTTGTGTGAATATACAAAGCGGCTACTCATTTTGTAGCACTATTACACCATTTTCATGTCTTATTGTTATTAATCTTTGATGAGACTGTGTTCTAGTCCCTAGATTACTGTGGCAGATTAATAAATAGTAAACTTTTCTTGCTTGGTTTTCTCCCAAGTTAATTGTATATGATATAGTCTTCTCCGAATTGGTTCAATGCAAGTTAATATTATATAATGCAATTTAAGGGAATTATCACTGTCCTTCATTTGTTTAGATTAATTATATGCTAGATGAGAAGTTGTTTTTTTCTCCTATTGTGAATACTGTATATACTTGGGGATATTGGAAAAGTTGACTGTATTTCTATATGAAGGTTTGGGGAATATGCCTTTATTGGATAAGGCACAAGCCCCAAAGTTTCTGAATTTTATAGAAATTAATTTTTCTCACTACAGTGATTTGAAGGAACTTCCAAAGAAAAATATGTAATTTAAGTTTCCTTCAGAATTTGTTTATCACTAATTTTCATCTTCCATCTTATCCAAAACTTACCTCATGACTTAGGGAATTTAAGATCACCTAGGGTGATCATATTGTTTGCATGTCCAAGCTTGTCAATACTTCCTCCTTCTATTTGTGAACTTCAGCAACCCAAATTTCTTGATATTTCATTATGCAGGTCTTTGAAGGACCTTCCCATGGAAATTTGAGCAGATGTCAATCTTAAAGGTTTTGGAAAAGAAGGGGTGCTCTAGGCTGAAGAATATTTTAAAAGAGTTAACTAAACCAAAATCATTAATACATGTCATCTGTGATGATAACATTGGACCACAATGATTGGCTATCAAAGTGTTTTCCATGCCTAATCTCATAGTTCAAAGTGTGCCAAGGTTTGTTCCAAACATAGAACTAGAAAAACAATAGTTATGTTTGGCTTAAAAATTCAGATTTGTCACATCAAATCTACTAAATAGATTTAACAATACAATCAATCATATAATACCAACGCTTTGAATTCCATTGAAGGAGGATTTTCCTGGAGTCCCCTTAAGAGTTTTGATGAAGAAAAAAAATTCTCTAACTAAAGGGCTAAGCATGACTAATATGGCAGATTGCAATTCCAAGTGGAAACTTCTCATATTGTTATGGTTGAATTGTTTGTGCCTATAATAGATCCAAGGGAAAACATAGACATGGTTTTCCATGTTGTGTTTAGCTGCTCGTGAATTCTTTATTAAAATATTAGCCTTGGAATTTTTCCTACTAGTATATTATAGGCTATTGATATCATGGTTTCCATTCATCTTCTTAGAATCACAATTCATTACTTTTGGCTACTAATAGGATACATTCTAATTTATAGCCTTATAAATATGATACTATCATTAATCATATTGCAATATAATAATAAAATGGTCATCTATAAGTACCTCTTCCTCATATTTGGTAGTAAGACAATGCCTAGCATTAGTCTCACTTCCCATGTTTATTTCACTCATAGATCAATAATGGTGCCATCCAAAGATACAAACCTATTATACATGTTAGTGGGTGTAAATACATGTGTTATGCCACTTTCACTCATACTTTGCATGGGGATGTAGCCCCATTTCTTGAGTTGGCTGGGATACTTGGTTTCGTCCTTCTCCCTAACATGTACTTGTTTAGCTTTTAAATGTTTCTCTCTGTTTGTCTTTATCTAATGAAATTAATTTTTTCTCTTTGTTTGTTTTAAGAGCTCTCTTTATGTAGCTAGTAGAGATGGTGCATCAATACAAAGATATTGATCATCTATTCTTTCATAGTTGTTTTTTATTGAACTAATCTTTCTTCAATTGAGATATGAATTAGTGATTTCTTTGCTAGTAAAAAATTATTCCTTGCAAAACAATGAGTGAAAAAGTTGCTTCTTGTTGATATTGTTTTAGTCTCAATTGAAAATGGAAACATGGACATGGATGGGGACTATCAAGAAGCTTTTGGGATATGTTTGAAACTCAACATTACTGTTTGGGACTTTCTCCTACTAGTGACTCCCTCTCTTCTTGTTATCTTTAGTGTATCTTTTCATTATTGATAAATAACACTACCAACTAATTTCTTTCTTTTGGTTTCATATGAGAGTGCTTGCTTGTGGGTTTTTGCAAGCATTCTAATGTTGTAAGAATCCACGTTATAAAAAGAGTTGCATTGATGCCTATTTTGTTAGTTTTTTGGATCCATCTCTCTAAGTGTTTGTTGGCCCTAAGAGAAGATAGGAAGAATTCAGATATAATTCTTCTCAGAATGTGAAGAATCCAGTCACGCGAAAGAGGAAGTCGAGATGGAAGAAGATATAAGACAGAAGACACAGCGGAGAAGGAAAGATGCAATAGAATAATTCTTAAACGAATAATTCTACAACATAAGGGAAAGATGCAATAAGATCAACCACGATGAAAGGAACCGTGATAGGAAACATGCAGTAGCTGAAAAAGACAGCTCAATATATCGTGGGTAAGAAGAGCTAGAGTCACACGTGCTTTAGGGAATAAGGCATATTGGTATTTGGGTCGATAGTGCCTACTGGAAATTGTAACGGTAATGTATGAGAATAAGAATGGCATCCTATCAGCTAACATAATGAAGTCGACCGATAAGGACATGTAAATAGTCTATAAAAGGAAGAACCCAGGATGTGTGCGGGTTGGTTCCTAGTCAGTCAGTGGATTCTGTTACTTCCTAGTAAGTTGGTTTGTTTTTTACTTCCTAGTTGGTATGTGTTTGGTATAAGGGTCGAATAGTCGAAGATTCATAGAGTTGTAGAGAAGAGTGAGTCAATCAAGTCTATGTGTAGATCGATGATAGAGTTGAAGAGAAGAGTAATTCGATCCAGATGTGTACGGATCGATAGTAAAGTGAAGGGGAAAAAAATTCAGAGATGTGCAACAAGAGAGCATGAGAGGAGAGAGAAATATGTATAGATTGTATAAAAATATCTAGAATAGATTCTACAAGATGAATGCGCAGATGAAAGGTGCATATATTTCTAATGCCGGATCAAGAGCACCTTTGTGGTTTTTCTCGGATGGGTTTCCACATTAAATATTGTATCAATGTGTATTTGATGAATGTATTTGTGCCACATGAATGTATGATGTGAATAAGTGTTTATGTATTTTCTTATAAATAGTTCTTGTATGCATATATCGCATTGTTTCTAGTTGGAATCACTAATAAGGTATTATATTGACTCTTGTAATCTATCTTGATGAATAAGTAGAGTAATATCTTGAATGTGCATAATAAATATAAGTAAGACACCCACCAGCTTCAGTCGAGTGAGTTGTTAAGGTGTTTTAAGAGGATAAATACCCACCTAACTGCAGAAACCTAGTTCTAGCAATTGCCCATAAGAGATATATCAGGTGAGACTGCATCTGTGTCGTAGATGTTGCTGGATGATCCTTGCTCTGTCAATCTAATATGTTGGGCTTTGTTGTCATACAAAGAAGGTCTAAACCTGGGTTAAAGGGAGAAATGATAACTATTGGTTCTCTTGTCAATACCATGAATCATTGTGGTGAGAGATATGTTTTGGCACCCGACGAAGCCGGAAATTCAAGAGTGGGTGGATTTTAAAGAATTAGAGTTTGCACGAGAAGAAAGTGAAGGATTGCGATTAAATCCGACAAAGTGGTTGGAGCGATACCTCTATACGGATATTCATGAATTTTTCTTTTCCAACTTTACTATTGTGTTGTATGACTGGTTATTGAAGCTAACAAACCAACAAAAAAATTTCCAAGGAGGAGAACTGACAGAGTGGAATCCTCAATTGATTTAGCGACTGAAGAGTATTAGCAACCCTATGTCGAGGGATGTTGATTTTTGGGTAGACAATATTTTGGAGGGATACATTACTGAGTTTCTTGTCGACATAATTACATTATATAGTGCGCTGGAAAGAAATTTTTTCCAAGGACCACGAGGAAGATACTTGATATCTTTAAGAACTTGGATAAAGATGCTTGTATGCAGAAAATGAATCCTGAGAATATATTTCGACGAGTAAAGAATTGTATATAAAGACCTAGGTCATGTCCACGGGGTCTTCACTTAGTGAAACCATCTCATAGTGCCTTCGTTCATGGGATATTAAATAATACCCCTAATTTCACTAGATATTGATATTTACTTACAAAAATCATTTTATTGAGCCCCCATCCCAATACATATTTCCAATTAAAAAACTCCTATTTTTACAATATATTCCTTATTTTTACTAGAAACCTCGTTTTATACCCCCCCAATATCATATTCGCCGCCCCCCAATATCATATTCGCCGCCCCCCAATACCTACAATATATTGATCTTATTTTTCACAATTAAAAACCCCCCTTTGTGAATGAGCGTGGTTATGTCACAGAAGAAGAATGCAAAAAATGGAGCAAAGTAAGATGAGATGTTCCCTGGTGATAGCGGAACTACACTAGAAGATGGACGTCTAAGAAGTGGAGGGATATTTCAGTCAGGAAAAAGAAGAAGAACTGTGCAAGAAGAGGAAGTTGCAGTATGACCAGAGGAGAAGACTACAAGTTGACGTCACACTCTGACGAAGGTTCTTGTAATGAAGAAGAGGAATATCAACATATATCAGAAAGAGAAGAATAAGAAGCAAAATCTCCATATACATAGTACGAGTATGACACACCTACGACCCCATAGAATCTCCCTATACATAGTACGAGTATGACACACCTACGACCCCATGTACATATCCAGAGGTAAGATCCAGAAACTCGTCTCCTACTAGATTTGTAAATACAGATAACAACAATAGTGGAAATAGCGGATAAGGGAATCCTGTTAGCCAAATTTTTTGTCCAAAAGTACCAAGAGTCAATATAATGCCTAGAAATGATATTAATTTGTCGATATTCAATGGAAATGGGTTAGAAGACCCATAGAAACATTGGTTTCTATGTGAATTCGTATGGACGGTGTGACAAGTACAAGATGATGCAGTAAAGAAGGCACATATGATCATGACTATGATGGATCATGCGCTCGACTGGTATATGAATTTTTCTATGGTTTCAACAGGAGTCGCATAGAAAACGCTCGATCAAATTCGAGCGGGGTTAATAGATGAATTCAGAAATACTAAATATGAATCTCAATATATTATAGAGATTAAAGAGATTAAGCAATTGCCTATAGAATTTGTGTGGGACTTTGACTAGAGATTTAAGATATTAATGACTAAAGTAAGCTTTAAGATGTTGGATGTATAACACAAGAAATTTTTCACTGCAGCACAATTTCCACACATCTGAATTTAGTTGAGGCAACAGAAGATTGTGTCGCAAACTGAAGCTATGGAGATAACAATGAAGTTGGAATCCTCATCGATTGGAGAGACTGGTGCAGGAATGATGTATATTTAGTCGCAACTAGCTAAACTTACATTGCAACTGTAGGATATTAAGAAGGGGAATGAATGCCAAGAATAAATTTGGTGTACCGGATGAAGAACTGAATGACACCACAAGGACAATTTCCCGACGTTCATGAACTATTTTGAAGAAGGAGCAGCGAGTCCGATAAATGCACAAGGGATTCCTTGGTGTAGAATATGCCATACTAGAGGCCATCGATCAGAATAGTGTTTGTACTTGCATAATATTGTAAGTACGTTGACTAGTATGTACTATAAATTTTGTAAATCTGTAGGCCATGATGAGAAGGATTGCAGAGCTTTCCAGATGTTGCAGGAGAAAATGGCAGATACCTATTTGATGAAGAATGAAGAGAATATGCAAGTTGAGCAAGAACAAGCTCAATATCCACCAGCCCAATATCAACAAAATCCATATCCTCAACCCCAATATCAAGAAAATCAGTATCCGCAGCAATAATACCCTCAAGAAAGGGGGATTGGAAATTTTTGTGGTCAATAACAACAACAAGGAGGAGGATTTGGTCGTGGAAGAGGCCAAATCATATGTTATAATTGTGGACAAATAGGACATTTTTCTAGGTACTGTGCGATCCCTGCAAAGACATGTCCTTATTGTAAATCCTTTGATCATACTTTTAACAATGTCCATAGCTTATTGCAAAGTGACAGGCTAGAAATGTGGGAAATCCAAAACCTCTGTAAAATCCCAATCCAAATACAAAGCAGAATATCCAGATGATTTATGCAAAGATGAGATAAGAAAATATTTTTGATGTAACAAGAGGAGGTGTTGCAACTGAATAAGACCAAGATACACAGCATGGCCAACCATAGGTGCGACCAACAGCAAAAAATAAAGTGTCATTCGATGTCCAAAGAGAAAAGGAAGTATTATTGGATGTGTGACCAGGATTCATCGACAAGAATCAAGCATCAACATCTGCTCCTACACTACCAAGAAGACCAATAAGAGAGATGCTTAAAGGATTCGATCATCTATTTCGAAAGAAACCGACAAGAAAGGTTAGTAAACTTTAATAATTTTTCAAAATTTTCTTATCGCTAATACACGATAAATATTTTATCACAGAATTGCCTCCTCTAATAGAATAACATCAAGAAGAAGTGCGACCAGACAAAATAATAAACCATGTGGGAAAAAGATTAAAGATGGGTCACGAGTAAAGAATGACTTCCCATATAGGAGATTATGATCTGGATTACATTATCCCATATTTGGGACCTGGCGTCAACATTCTAATAAGACAAACATCGGAAAGTATGGGAAAAACACAATTGGATTGGTCTCCAATTTAGCTCAGATTAGGAAATCAGTCGAAATTCCTACTTATCGATCGACAGACACAAATTCCTATTGAGGTAGAAGTCCTAAGAACGTATGTTGATTTTGAAGTAATCGACAGTGCCGATGACACAAACCCATATCCTGCACTTTTGGGGATCGACTGGATGATCGATAATTAGACCATCACCAATTTTAAGAAAAGAATATTATTATTTGAATATTTAGAGCTAAGGGTGGTCGCATCAATTGATCTACTAGAAGGTCAGAGATACGTTGAGCCAGTAAATAGTGAAGGACAATGCAACTATATTGACCATATTTATAACATCATGTCAATGAGGGACAACTATGTAAATCCAACAACTAACTGAAAGCTTAGTTGGCGAATTATTATCTCCTATACATCATATTTTGGTGAAGCATTGGAAAACTGCCAGAATCATATGCACGAAGTATCCATGAGAAAGTGCACATGGATTACACGATCTGTGCGACAAGTAGGAACTGAGGAAAATGAACTACCTACCTATGAAGGTTTACCTAACCTTTCATTTTTTTAACATATTTTAAATAAAAAGTAACAGAACATCAGTGTTTGTACTCCCTAGACTTTGTGTTGAAATCTACACCCGCTAGATGGTGGGTTTCACATAAAGAATCTATCTCAAAATGGCCACAATATCGAATATTATTATAGATAAGGTTTGGAGAAGAGATTAGTTATACTGGTGAAAATTATACATGATTGACTAATCCTGTCGAACATATTGAGTATTGTCATGCGACATGGGAGGCATGTCCGTGACAAGAATGGGTTCATCAGTTCATACACACGTTAGACATAATACCAAGAAGTTGGTATACATCAGTTGAAATTATGAGACAAGGAACTATTGAATGGGATGAATTAACCACTAGATTCATACACACATTTGAATTTGTTGATGATCATATGTCTATTGATGTTGCATTCCAAGTAATCAAGATAAATCTATTTGAATATATCCTTGTCCCAATGACAAACTTCAATTAGTGCAACGCAACAATTCAGCACTGGATGGAGTGCTACAATGTGACGTGAGAACCTAACAATGATGACCCAATCGATGTAAACATACTTGAGTCTGAAGGTATGTGCGTGGTGGAAGGATTTGGTATTTCTAGTGACCAATTTCTAAATCCACTAAAACTAAAAAAAAGTAAATATTGGCACCCCAGAGAATCCAAAATTTGCCAATATTGGAGATTACTGGGATGATGAGACTGTTGGGAAAATCACAGATCTATTGCATGAGTTTCAAGAGTTGTTCCCTACGAAATTCTCATAGATGAAAGGGATTGTCAGAGACCTTGGAGAAATGAAGATACCTTTAAATCCCAACACAAAACCTATCAAGCAGTGACCATACCAATTGAATCCATGGTATAATAAAACGTCAAGGCAGATCTGGACCGAATGTTGGATAAAAGTATCATAGAACCTGTAGAAGAATCATAATGGATCATTCTGATAGTAGTGCAAGATAAAAAAGACTACTGTTGAAGTGCGTATTTGCATCAACCTAAGAAAATTGAACAATGCTTGCTTACATGACCCATTTCCAACTCCATTTACAGATGAGGTACTGGACAGTGTCGAGGGTCAAGAAATTTACTCATTCACTAATGGGTTCTTTGGCTACCATCAAATCAGAAATGTAAATGAAGACCGACATAAGACCACCTTTGCAATGGAGTGGGGTTGTTTCCAATACACGATAATTCCCTTTGGACTCAAGAATGATCCTTTTATTTTTTCCAAGATAGTAGTGGCTACTGTCAAAAAATTAATTCATAAATTTTTTGAGGTCTACTTCGACGATTGGACAGTATTTGGGATGATTAAGGATCATATTGAGAACCTCGGGATGATGTTGGAACATTATTGCCAATATCAAATTTCATTGAACTTAAATAAATGTATCTTTTCTACCCCATTTGGAATTATGTTCGGCCATGTAGTTTGTCGTGATGGAATCTTGGTCGACCCTACCAAAATTGTGATTATTGTCAACCTACCACCACCTATAATAGTGAAGCAATTGAGAGCTACATTGGGACATACAAGATACTACATAAAATCTATCAAAGGATATGTGGAGTTGACTACTCCGATGGAGAAGTTATTGAAGAAAGATGTTAAGTTCCAATGGACGGAGATTTTCCAAGAGATTCTGGAAACTTTAAAGAACAAGATGGTTATAGCGCCCATACTTGTATTTCCAGACTGGAAAAATAAATTTCATGTACATGTCAATGCGACATATTTTTCACTTGGCATGGTACTAGAGTAGGCTACCGAATGGTCGATTGATCATCCTATTTCCTTTTCCAACAGAAAATTGTCAACAACAAAGAAGAAGTATACCATGACAGAAAGAGAAGGATTAGCTATGGTATACACTTTGTAGAAATTTAGACACTACTTGCTGGGTGGAAATTTTAAAATGTACACAGACTATTCAACATGGAAATACCTGGTTAATAAGTGAGTGTTGGGGGGGATATTTTTCAATGGCTTCTCCTTTTTTTAGGAATTTGACTTTGAATTCATTGTTAAACCTAGTCGATTGAATTCAATACTAGACCATCTGCCAAGGATTGAAAGTGGCGACGAACTTGGTAATCTCGACGATAGTCTCCCTGATGTACAACTATTTGCGATAACAATGTTTGATGACTAGTACCAAGACATCATACAATTTTTGAGTATGGGTTATCCGCCAGATAAATTTACTACAGCACAGAAGACACAGTTAGTTGTGCAAGCTGCAGACTTCTATTTTATCGTTGGACAATTATATAAATTGGGCCCTGATCAGATTATCCGTCGCTGCATCTTGGAACATGAGCGACCGATGATACTAAATGAAGCACATGATGGTGTCATTGGAGGGAACTTTGTTGGAAAAGATACAGTGTGAAAGATATTTCAAGTGGAATTGTGGTGCCCCACCATGCATGCGGATTCCTAAGAATACTATCGCAACTGTGATATATGTCAAAGAATTGGAAATTCGTCGTGACGAGCTGAAATGCCATTAGTACCATAAATAACTCTGTAGGCATTCAATAAATGGTTCATTGATTTTGTGGGCCCTATTAGTCCAATAGGGAAGCACACAAGTGCTAGATATATAATTACTGCAACCGATTGCCTAAACAGATGGGTAGAAGCAGCACCAGTAAAAGATTGTACTGATGTGACCGCTACTAAGTTTTTATTTGAAAATGTCGTGACTAGATTTGGCTTCCTGAAAAAATTGATAAGAGACTAAGGCACACACTTTGTCAACCAATTGATTGAGGAAATGACAGTAGAATTCTACATCCCGCATAGAAACACAACGCCATATCACCCTAAAGAAAATGGTGTTGTCGAAGCATTTAACAAAATCCTGGAGAATGCATTGACAAAGATTTGCAATGTCCAAAGAGATGACTGGGATCATAAAATTTCTGTAGTACTGTGGGCATATCAGATGACTTGTAAGAAGTTGACAGGCCAAAATCCATTTCTTCTAGTATATGGACAAGAAGTTGTGATCCCCATGGAATACATTATACCCAACCTAAGTATTGTTGCGATCATGGAGATGACAGATGTTGGTGTTGTCAAGGGAAGATTGTCACAACTAATACAGTTGGAAGAAGATCGTTTTGTTGCAGGATATCATCAAAATGTTGAGAAATAATGAAAAAAAGTATGGCATGATCACCACATCAAGAATAAACAATTTCAAGTCGAAGGACTTGTTCTTTTGCATAACAACAAATTCTTCAAGCATCCGGGTAAGCTAAAAACACACTAGTTAGGACCGTATATTATCACGCATATCACTGACAGAGGTGCAATGTAATTGAAAAAGTTGGATGGAAAACCTGTCAAAGGAATGATAAATAGAAGTCAGATAAATCCTTATCAAGATAGTCGTGACTCGTTCGAATGAAAAAAAAAAAAGAGAAAATAAAGAGAAACAAAAACAAAAACCCTCTAAAATTTTTTATTTTAATCGCAGGAGATCAGTTGTCATAAAGAAAAAGGAAATACCATCACAGATGGCTAGTATGTCGTAGATAGAGGAAAATTGTCGCAGACTCTTTGTCTATCATGAAAGTAGAAAGAAAGATGAAGACAATCCATTTGTAGCAATAAAATGAATCTATCAAAGGAAGGATATTGGTCGCAAGATGAATTTGAGTCACAGAAATGACAATTGTCCATCATTAATTTGAAAATCCCAAGAGATTTTGCCAGTGTACTTTTTGGGTAACTTCGTTCATTAGTGCACCATAAATACCACTAGTGTGATAGATGAATGGTGGTTTATTTGTAATCATTCGAACGTTCGTCCCACGTGACAAAAATGAAATCTATATTTCCATTGATTGTCTACACGTGTGAAGGACTGACTGATCAAATGGGTAGACGTTATCAAGCTTCACGCCCAAGTTTCATTTCATTTTGTTGTGTTCGAGAAGAGAAATTATATTCTGCAACTATAAGAGTCAAACTGAGTTTTTCGAAGAGAATGGTTACTTTGATTTCCAGTACAAGCATAGTTGTAGAATCTGTCATTGAGAATGTGTCACCCACGCTCATTATGGAAGACATTGTTGGATATGTTCCACCATAGGTAGGGGTTGCACTAGAAACTGAACAAGTTCCAGTCATCCCTGAAGTAAGGTCACGACCCGACCCACCTCGTTTTTCAATGACGAAACGTTCTAGTACCCACAAGAAGAAATTCGTCTCAACACTAATGATGGAAGATGAAGATGTAGAGGTTGAAATTCGGAAACTAGACGATATTCCACCTAAACCATCGGACACACTCATGGGTAGACCCACCAGAATGCAAAGTATCCATTGGTAAAATATGTTGGTCTGAAATAGAATTCGGATAATGGTGAACAGCGATGAGAGCCTACAACATCACCATCAACTATACAAGAAGAACAAGATATATTTGGCGATGATTACTTGAAGGAATAATATGAGATGGTAGATTTCATCGATGATGAAGAAGTAGTTGATGAAAACGTTCTTCTTGTGGGGTGGAAGAAGTCAAAGAAAATAATGTCCAAGCAAGCATCTGGGATTTTGTCTTCAGCTTTCCAAGGATTTTAGGATATAATTGATGATGTTGGTGATATTTTCTCTATTGTTGATCCTACCACTCCAAAGCAGTAAATTTTCAAGCCATGAAAGAAGGATAACAATAGCAAAAGCTGCGAAGAAGATAGAAGAGGAAGAGGCACTATGTGCCAAGTCCATCAAACAAGTTTCTCAGACTTAGGAAGCATTGATAGATGATGTGGATCTAGAAAGAGTCACCGAGTAGCTACACACTGTCGATACGAAGGAAACTCAGATGAAAAATGAAATGAAGAAACTACCCTTAGCAGAGAAAATGGCTAAGGCTGCTAAAATAAAGAAACTTCAACAACAAGTCGTAGAAATGCAAACTCAACAATATAAGAGGACTGACAAAGTCGTAAAGTTGTAGGTCGAAGCAGAAAGAATTGAAAACATCATTTAGCCTGTACATCAGAAGGTGCAATGAGCAGTAGAATCCGCACACTAGTGGAAAATGAGAGATTAGTGACCACGAGACCAAAAATTTTGGTCACCACAGTTTTTTTAAAGGGATAAATGACCAAAAATGATAATTCTAAGTGAGCTAACTAAAAACGACCAAGATAAATGACCACTTTTGGTCACGGGATAAAAACCAACTAAAAATGACCAAATTTGGTCATGAGATATCTAGACTACAAATGACCAGATTGCAATTGGTCATTTATTTGGTCATTTTTAATTGTGTTACTCTAGCAATGGAAAAAATTACAAATTTGACAATTAATTTGTACATTTTACTAAATTCTAACACTGCAGATGGAAATGGGTCTCTGAATCCATCTACAGTGTTATAATCTAGTAAATTAATGTAGTATCACAACTCAACATGAATTGACCAAATACATATAAAATAAAAATAATTGGTTGAATATAATATATCAATTATAAATATATATTTCAGGTTATATATGTCAAACACTACATGTTCTCTATTGATATTTGTATTTCTATAGCTATCTAAGCTACACTATAGATTTGGCTTCTGTATATGCTATGCTATAAGGTCTTTTGAACTATGCTTTAGAACATAACAATAGTAACGCCATATTTTTTCTAATGACGTTTGAAAATTTTCATAGCGTTGGTCTTGTTTTTTATCATGATCTTTAATAATATAGGAACACCATATTCCTGTTCTTGAAAATTTTCATACCTCCAATTAAAAAATGTACAAGATCTAAAAAATAATAAAATAATTACAAAAACTTTATTGATACTAATTATATCAATATTAACAAATCAATTTAATAATTGATTTACTATTTACAAATTAATGAAAATTGAATATTATGTCAAAAAAACTTTTCCAGCCATATAATAACATAAATTATTAAAAATATATATGATAAATATAATAAGGGTGATTAATGGTTATTATAATAATTATAATGTAAGGATTATAATTAACAAAAGTAAGGTTTTAGAGTCGTTGATTAACTTGATCATTTTGTACCGAGTGTAATATATAGTTTTATATTAATTTATATATATAATATTAATTCATATAATATAATATAATTAAATATTATTTAAAATATATGTAATTATAACTATCATACATATAAATTATAGTATATAATAGGTATATAATATTAATTTTTTTTGTAATATATAATATTAATTAAAATATAATGAATAATCTTAAAAAAATAATTATACAAAATACAAAAACTAAGATATTAAAAAGATATGTCCATTGAAAACTTTTGGCGGGAAAATGTATATCTTTCAGTTGATACCTTTGGAGGAAAAATGTATCTCTTTCGGTTGAGGTTGTAAGTGTGAATTATTCTTCTAGTTTTAAGTTTTAATTGATGGGAGAAGAAAAAGTCCATTAAAACCATTGTCCTCTTCAGATCTTGATACAGGAAAAGGTGCTATCCATTAATGAAGAACCCTCAATATTTTTTCACCAGAGTTTTTTTTAATTTTCTATTGATAAATAGACACATGTCTTCAGCTTGTCAGGTAATTCTTGAAATTCTCTATTGCTAGGCATATTTCATTTATCTTCCGATCATGCTTCCATAAGCAGCATTGAGTAAGCAGCAGTAGCAGGCGGAAGCATGACTCCATTCCATAAGAAGCAGAATCCCTTTTGTTATTCCTCCATCACCAAGCCATACGAAGACGAAGCTAGATCGTATTAGCAATGGCCGCGCCATCAGAGGACGAAGCTGAAAACGAGAGGTGTTTTAGCGGGGCGGAGGACGAAGCTGAACACGAGAGGTGTTTTAGCGGGGCGTAGCCATTACTTCAATCGATGATTCCCATGCATAGCATAGAATGAGACACAAATTCTCCCTAGAAGNCCCATGCATAGCATAGAATGAGACACAAATTGTCCCTAGAAGCAGGTAATTCTTGAAATTCTCTATTGTGAGGCATATCAAGTCTTGATACAGGCTGAATCTCAGCCCATCAAAGAAGAACAGAGGACGAAGCTGAACACGAGAGGTGTTTTAGCGGGGCGTAGCCATTACTTCAATCGATGATTCCCATGCATAGCATAGAATGAGACACAAATTGTCCCTAGAAGCAGATAATTCTTGAAATTATCTATTGTGAGGCATATCAAGTCTTGATACAGGCTGAAGCTCAGCCCATCAAAGAAGAACAGGTTAGTGATTTTTTCTATTTTCTATTGGTATAAAAAATCCATCTTCAATTGTTGAAATTATCAGATTTGGGTTCATTGAGGGTTTCCTCAGTGGTGTTATTAGTTTTGAAATGGATTTTAATATATATTTTATATCCTCATTGTTAGTTAGCTTATATCACTAGATCCTAAAACCTGGCCTGTGGCTAAGGCTTCGATGCGTAAAGGTTGTCATGCTACGCACTCGTTAGGAAGTTTGGTCTCCAGGAGTCAGGGTTTCGACTCTAGCAAGGGCGATTATGTGTCATTGAGGAATTTCTTGGACGCCCAGTATTTTGGAGAGATTGGAATTGGAACCCCAACTCAGAAATTTACTGTCATATTTGATACAGGCAGCTCAAATCTTTGGGTGTCGTTGTATAAATGTTACTTGACTATTTTGTATTGTCAGTTTGGGTTGGTTAGGGTTTAAATTTAGTGATTTCATCAATTTAGAAGTAGTTTGATGAGAATAGGCTTTCATATATTTTCTTGTTGATATGCACTGTTAATTTGGGCTTAATTTGGGCGTAGGTTAGTCTGTATATTGTTTTTTTATCAGCAGAGTTTCCTGAGGAATTTCTTGGACGCCCAATATTTTGGAGAGATTGGAATTGGAGCCCCAGCTCAGAAATTTACTGTCATATTTGATTTCATCAATTTAGAAATAGTTCAATAAGCTTAGGCTTTCATATATTTTCTTGTTGACATGTACTGTTAATTTGGGCGTAGGTTAGTCTGTATATTGTTTTTTTATCAGCAGAGTTACCTGAGGAATTTCTTGGCCGCTCAGTTTGGGTTGGTTAGGGTTTATATTGTTTTTTTTTAATCAAGGCGATTATGTGTCATTGAGGAATTTCTTGGACGCCCAGTATTTTGGAGACATTGGAATTGGAACGCCAGCTGTGATTGCGTCCTGCCCAGTCTGATCACTGCCAACCAGTCAGTCTGTGATTGCGTCCTGCCCAGTCTGATCACTGCCAACCAGTGTTCAGTGCCATTTATGAGAACTTTGAATGGAACTAGGCAGCTGGTCACCTGGAGTCTTGTGGAAAGGGAAGTGGAAATTGGAATGGAGTTTGGAGCCTATTACCGAGACCCTTGAGCTTTGAGCTAGAAAAAACAAAACCAAATGGAATGGGCAAGTCACAGATTGGAAATTTCGATCTCTACTGGCAAATTACAATGTCAATTTAATGTTGCATTCATCGTTCACTCGCTGCAGTTCCTTGGTGTTAATGTGTAATGGTGGATTTTGTATAGTTGTGTGGTCTCATTGTTTTTTGCATTGCAACTTTGGTAATTTCGGCATGGCAGCTCGAGGTAAACTCTGTTGTAGTTTTTCTTCAAGATTTTTTTACCTTGGATATTTTAGGGTTTGCTCTGATTTGGGCATTTGCAGGTATGGTTGGGTTTGGTCTGATTTGGGCATTTGCAGATATGGTTGCTGCTGGGGCGAGGGTTCATTCTTGTTCAGGGGTGGTGTCTTAAGCTATCTTGCTTCCACAATTATAGTTTGCTTAAGTAAATGGTTTTCTTTTTCTCAATAATTATAAATTGTAATCTGTAACCCTAAAATATTTTCTTTGGCTCTAAGAATTTATGAATTCATCTATGAAATTTAATTAAGGTAAAACCTTGATTACTAGATAAATTTTGATTTTTTTTAAAATTACAACCCTGATAACTATAACTAGATAACATTTAGTAAAAAGAATAATGAACGATCAATTTACTATTACATTTTCAAATGAAAAGAATGATTATTTTTGCATGTGAGCATTGAAGGGTTCACTATCTAGTAGCCCTTCAAAGAGAAATGGGACCCTGCCCTTCAAATTTGATCCCTGTCTGGGAGTCAAGGTTTTGGTTTCACGGTGTGGCTGTTGTACCCACGGGCCACCTTTTCAATCTCAGGGTCATTCATTCCTCTCACCCACTACGCATTACCCACTTTACGC